>JBBPDC010000001.1:19587141-19600394 GCA_037974485.1 Hemigrammopetersius urotaenia | reverse complement strand
ACTTTTGTCCATATTAAATACCTCCGCGCTGGTGTTCAGGGGCGGACTGGCAATCTGTGCGTTCTGTAAAAAGGCCCGAGATGCGGCCGAGATGCGAAAACCCAACCTGGTAAAGACAGTCCCAGTCCGCCCCTGCGCGCGTTACTGCGGTGAAAACACTGACTTTCAAAATAAAAGGATTTTAAAAACCTGCGTTAACGCGCGATAAAATAATTGTCGGCGTTAAGTAAAAAATGCATTAACGCGATAATAACGCGTTAACTTTCCCAGCCCTACTTTTTACATTTACAACAGATAGACTGGGTTAAAAATGCAGATTCCAGACAACCCGACTGCTAAACTATCTAAAAAACCCAGCTGTGGTGCTAAGTAATTTAACAGTAGGGATACAACCATCAATGGGAGTTCATAATTTCCATATCAGTTTCACCTCCTCATACATATCCCTACATCAGTGCCACCCAGTTCATCAGGGGAAAAAACTGTTCTTCATCTGCAGGTGCTGAGTAATTATGATTAGATGTCAACAGTATCGAAATTTTCACACAGTGGGTTTGCAGCATATGAATGGAGTGTGGGAGCACTTTGCCATGGAAAGCAGGCTAATCAGCCTCTTCAGGCAATACACAAGAGGAGCCATTGAATGACATTAAGGTTCAATTTTCAACTGTCATTATCTTATTACTCTCAGAAAGCAAAACAAGATCCAATTTCCTCTCTGTGCAGGGTAAGGAAAATGCAGCTGCATTAACCAGATGATTCGAGGACAACAAAGTTTGCCCTAAGTCTCCAACACGTATCGAATAAACTGCTTCTGTTTTACTCACATATCAATTTAATATGGAACAATATGCATATTTACTCAACATGTACAGTAAAACTGTCAAAAAAAGGTCAGTTATCAATCCACACAAACAATAAAAACAATAAAAAGATACTTTGAACAGGTCTTTGTGTTTAAAATACTGAATAGTGGAGTTGTTTTGAACACCCAGAGGGTGTTTAGGTGGCATGAGTAAAACAATTCAGTAGACATTATTAAAGAACAGGCGTAAATGGTGGCACTACATTAACTTACATCAACCCCAGTCTCCACTAAGTTAGGTACTAAAATGTCATTGAAAATAAAATATCAAGAGCACAAATGAGGCTAACATCATTGTGGAAAAACTGACCAGTAGGGCTGGGCGATTAATCGAAAAGTAATCTAAATCGACATTCAGAACCTATAATCGATCACATTTTTCCAGGTCGATTATTTCGATTACTTTCCCTTTAAAAACACTACCGCGTGTGGAGTCACGTGACCCCGCTCCGTTATGTTACATTATTCCGCCGACATGTCGTGCGTGGAGAGCTTAAACACTGAGACAACTGAGCAACTTGTCAGTGAACTTTGAGGGCAAATAAATAAATAAATAAATAAAATAATCATTCATTAATTGTAATCGAATTAAAATGTTCAATTATTCGAGATTTTGATTTTAGGCCAAATCGCCCAGCCCTACTGACCAGTAATAGCGGTCATGTCCACTGCGGTCATTCCGTACTCAGCATTCAAGCCCCAAGTTTTAAACTTTACATGCCAAAACTGGGTAGCGAAGCACTAGTTTTTTTTATTGATATTATTCATTCGATCTGACTTATAATCATGTACCTTCTGGAGCCCAACTTGCAATACAAGTTTCGTTTTTTTTCAGTGAACAGTTATTGCCCAAAAAAGTACTTGGCTCAACCCTGCTTTAGGGAGCACAAGCTAGAACGTATGCAAATACAAATAAGCATGTCTACAAACATAGAAATCCTCGGGTTACAACAGTCTCGACATACAACGTTTTGAGTTTACAATGCTCACTCCCACTCTCACTCGGCTTACACTGTTAGCCTCGTACTTCCGGATTATTCTAAACTTCACTCATCTGCCACACTACTACGTATTCTTCCACCACACGGAACCAAACTAGTTTTGCTTACTAGTAGCCAAACATTTTCTTTGAAGTCATAAGGAGTGTTTCTGCCTTTCAGCAGCCAGTCAGAGGGCATGGTCAATCTTAAAGGCACAGTAACAAAAATAGTGTCACACGGGGCTTGTTTCAGCCGTGCCCGCGGAGGAGCTCATCACCAGAGTATTAAGAGACACAGCTCTGGGCACAGGGGTAGGGGGTGGAGGCAACCCAGGTGCCAGGTGTGAGTAATTGGAGCGGGGCCGGGTTGCTGAAGCATCATGTGGAAGTGTCGTAAAAATAGTATCTGAGGTGTGATTGGTGCGTAGAGCGAGTGTGATCCTTAAATGCTAGCCGAACCTCAGAATCAGTGCGTCACCAGCGAGCCTTCCCTGAACGACAAGAAAACATATCTAGAGCTAGAGTCATGAGTTTAGCTTAGAAACTTATCTAGAGTTGGAGTCTTATCTAAGGTTGGAGTGGCGAGCACAGCCTGGGGTGTCAAATGCACCAGGTCACGTGACGTCAGTCGGCACCGGAAGTGACTTGCGTCCGGGTATAGAAACAGGAAGTAAGTGTAAGTGTATGTCTGCACACTGACATTGAAGTCACTTGCTTCATGCCCGAGTGTTTAACCAACCTTCTCATCTCATCTCTCCGGTACTGTGAGTACGAGAGTTCATTTGGTATGAACCCTACCTCCACTAGGAGCGTTCTGAGAATAAACCGCGTGGCATACCTGCTCTGGTGTCGCTCACGTTTCGAGCTCTTCCTCCATGCTACAACTGAACACAAACATGTTCGTTCTCGTCTTCCTCGTGACATGGGGAAAGTTATTGCAGATGCATGCCAGACAAGGAGAGCCAGAACACGTGACCTGGGGTGGACTGTGTGTGGGTGTGTGATACTCCTTATTCCCCCACTCTCCCACAGGTGTAGCCCAGGGAATACTACATGGTGGTCAAGACTCCCTGGAGTGGGACAGTGACCATTTCAGAGAAAGCAACCGAAGGACTGATGAACTGGAAATGACTGAAGGGTCTAACTATATTGCGCCTTTTTGGTTTGTTTTCATGCTCTCTCGAGCTGGCGCACTTCCAGTTAGAAGAGAGAGGGCTCGCGACTCGGGTGTTGTTTTTGAGTTCCAGTATTTTGGGTTTTGCAATGGAAATTCAGTTCCTCCTTGTGCGTCCTTCCAGCTAGTGAATGTGACAAATAGGCTGTTTAATTAAAGTTTATAAAGAACGACACGAGGCTGGGAAATGGTCATCGATGAAGAATGTAGGCCAGCTTCTAGTATATTGAGTACACAGATGTTTTTAGTATACTTTAAGTTAAAAAAGAGATATGACCAGTTTTAAAAAGAGCCGTATGACAGATTTCACTTTTCAGTGTAAAGGGGTTAAGCTTGCTGGTTTATAATCCAGACATTTGGTTTTTACCATGCAGACCTACTCTAAAAATTAGGACAGCCACGTTTACAAAGAGTCCACTCATATAACAGCGGACTAGCTCTTACCAATGTCCTCTGTATGATTGTGTGTGTGTGTGTGTGTGTGTGTGTGTGTGTGTGTGTGTGTGTGTGTGTGTGTGTGTGTGTGTGTGTGTGTGTAAATGAGCCCTCCTTCATGGCCTACCGCACCGAAATTCCAAGAGATGGGCATGTGGCACCTGCCACCATGTTGCCTCTGTCAGAGTGCTCATTTTCCTCATTAACAACCCCCAAAAGAACACTTTACACACGCTCCCCCTGTTCCAGCTCGCTGGACTCTGCTCTTCAGAGACTCTCTCCAATAACTGCATCCTAATGGCGCCAAATGTGCTAATCTCACATGACCTTTTGTTAATGCCAGAAAGCTGGCTCCTGAATGTACATTAGCATGATGTTAGTCACTGCTGCTCCTCAAAGAAATCAAAGCTTGCCAAATGCCCATCTCAGTACAATAGCTACAGTGACACCACTAATAGGGACATCAACATCACATATAATTGACATTTATTTTCCACCATTTTTAAAGACTGCACAGGAAATGGGCCACGCGTTTCAAAAAACGATGCAGTAGCAACAATACTGCATCTGCAGGACCAGTGTGAAACTGATCCAAGGCTAGAACTGGAATATCAGTCATAACTGCCATCATTATTCTTAAGGTGGCCTAGTGGTTAGGTGGCCTAAAGGTGGCCTAGTGGTTTGCCCTGCGATCAGAAAGTCATGGGTTCGAATCTCAAGACTGCTAAGCACCTCTTAGGTACCCTTGAGTAAGGTACCGTCCCCACACACTGCCACCCAGGCACTGTGTTCCAGGCTGCCTCCTGCTTCACTTGGATTGAATGCAGAGAAAGACCTTCTTGCTGTGCTGAGGTGTGTTCACGTATCACAGAATGGTCACTTTACGCTTAAGGAATTGGTTGAAAAAACTACCTTTACCTTTTTGATCAGCTGTCACTAATTAGCAGGTTTCATGATGATTTGTTTTGGCTGACCTCACTCACACACAGCCTGATGGACATGCTTATTTATATGCATTTGCTTTTGCCAAATATTGCTTTAAAATGTATTTATTACAGACTTTTTGCAGGGTCCATATTACAGAAAGCAAATGAGTTTGGAATCAGTGTTTTGAGAAATAAATTAATATGATTGCAGAGATATGAGTATAATATCATGTCAGTATCATTTTCTATCATGTTAATAATGTGCAAATACAACAGCCTACAGCTATTTACCATTCATTTAGAAATGATAACACACAGCCATACAGACCTGAGGGTAATTACAGGTATACATTTTGAAGGCACAGCAACAAAAAAGACATTTTAGCTGTAAAAGAAAATGAGAGGTTGGGAAACAGTCATGTAAAAATGAAATGTCACTGTTTTTACTACATTACTCCACAAAAATGTGACCCTGGGTGTGAAAAAAGTTGCATTTCCAGCACCTTGACCTGAAGGAACAGGCCCAATGCGCATGCCTTTTTGAGTCACTGCATCTCTGTATGCAGTATTCTTCCAGCTGACGGGAGAAGATGTAAATCAGGTGTTCTTGTTTACGCCGACCTCCTTAATAATCAATAGCTAAGAAAGCAGTCTGGATCAAAGTGATATATGCTGACCTCACAGAGTTCCAGAAATGTTCCATTCTCTTTATCTTGTACGAGCAGACACACGCACGCACACAGACACACACACAGCTATAAACAACAGCTTGAAGTTTACACATGTAGATTTATTCTCGATACAGGAATTCCTTTACCTTAACCACAGTTCGGCATCTAGGGCCCAGTTTGGACCTGTTTTTAAAAGTGCTTCGGGTGATCAGATCAGCAGACAACACTAAAGACCATAACGCTTTGTGATCTGATCACTTAAACCACTTGCAGAGATGGAATGTGTATCTGTTGTGGTGCAAATGCTATGATGAGTCAGAGAAAAGGCTGTCACTGGAAAATCTGGAGACAAAATGCAGAATAGCAGAGTAAAATAAATCAGTTGGGGCTAGCATACCTTAAAACCAAATAGAAAAATTCTGCAAAGGACAGGATGGAAAACTTTCCCATTTTACAAGATATTGCATGGGCGTCCATTGTGTTATCCTGTGGTAGGTGAGTTGGATTTGGCTGACAGTAACATTTTAATTTATGTATTAATGTGCTGTATTTGTGAAAATTTGGATGGTGTAAGAGGGTGTATAGGGTGGTGGTGGCGTAGTGGGTAGGATATTTCCCTTTAGACCAGTGGTCCCCAACTTTTATTTCGTCACGGACTGGTTTAATATCAGTAACTATTTCCACGGCCCGGCCTTTAAGGAGTGGCAGATAAATAAACGTATTTATACAAATAAATGATACACATAAAAATTGGGATATTTTAAAAATATAATAATGGGGGAATCTTTAAAATATAATAATAAACGTAAATCCAATTTGTACTCGCAGCTTTATTAACAGCATTTTCATAACAACGAGCCGACAACATACACGGGTAACATCCACGTTTTTTTTTCTGTGCAGCCCGTGGACCGGTACCACATGATCCACGGCCCGGTACCGGTCCGCGACCCGGGGTTTGGGGACCACTGCTCTAGACCAAGAGGTCATGGGTTCGAATCCTACCTTCAGCAAACCATCACTGGGTTCCTGAGCAAGACCCTTAAGCCCAAGTTGCTCCAGGGAGAGACTGCCCCCTGTAGGCAGGGAATGGAAGTCGCTTTGGATAAAAGCATCTGATAAATGCCGTAAATGTAAATATAAGTGAAAAATTTTGCTTTGTTGGTATGAGATTCTAGCAGAAGTGATGTGGGCTGTTACAAAAGAAATTAGTTAAATATAAATCTAATTATTCTTTAGATATTAACTAAGATTTCCAACTGCTTAAACCTCACAATGGATGAGAGGTATTCTATGGCTTCTTCCAAAACTGAGGACATCTGCCTCGGTGCAAAGCTGACTGTATAGTTAATGCCTTAAAGGGCAGAACTGTGATGAAGGAAGCCAGAGTGGAATTGTGTTTGAGACACTTTGATCAGGACGTTACTGGATACCTTTTTCCTCAAAATACTGCCTGAGTAGTTTCGTCCAATCATGCATTGCAGATTCTCTGATAATGGCACGCCCACTAAATCTATTTAAATCTATCATTCCACCTGTAACCAAGCAACAATAAAAACAAGTTGTTCATTGCAAACGAGAAGTCTGCCAAAAAGAACTAAAACGTCTTGTTATAATGGCAAGAGACACAAGCAAGCAACAATAGCCTCAGTACATCAGTGCCACTATCACACAGTACAGCACTACCTCTTGTGTATTATTGCATTTATGCAAAATTGCACTGCTTTTGACATCATTGAGATGCTATGCAAGGTCTGGTAACATCCAGTTTCGTTTATTATCTCTTTTTTTTATTGATAACAGTCTTCTCTATAAATATAGCTATTTATATAGAACCTCTAATGGATTCACAGTATAGCTCAAAGTGCTTTACCGTGTGTGTAAAAACAAGAGGGAGAAAAAGAAGCAAAGGGTAGTAAAGCTATAAAATAAGCAAACAGTAAGATGCGTTAAAAATAAAAGCAGTGACAAAAATAAAATATTCACCCCATAAAATCTAAAAAATGCTTCCCTGCTGTTTTTAAGATTCATATGTGCCATACCAGTGAGAGGTTTAAAACAACCCATTAAAGTCTCAATTTCAATGTAAAACAAATAGGCAGCTGTGGAGTGATGCTACAACTTGTCTAACAATCTATTTTCTAGTATGTGTTAATATTCTTGCTGCTTCATTTTGTTGTGGTTTGCTTGTTGTGGTTGTAGGAAGGTCTGTGAGTGATGCATTAAAACAGCTGAGAAAACAAAAAGGACAGAAAATATAAACATGGATGAATTTCTTGGAATCCCCTATATGGGGGTCTCGCTCTTGCTGTATTCTAAGGCTCATAGATTGCTGTTTTAGTGATGATATTAATATGTGGTTTAAAAGTTACATCACAATCCAAAATAAATTTGCATTTCTAAATAAAACTGGTGTTATGCTTTTGGAGTCTGACTGAACAACAGATATCCAAAAAATAAAAAGAGGGCCAAGCACTGAGCCTTGTGGTACACCACAGAGAATTTCAGGCACAGCTGAGAACTTCTCGCCTATACTATGGTGTATAGCAAACACCACCTGCATCAGCATTTATTCTCCATTTATTCACTACTTTAACTAATGCTGTTTCAGTGCTATATTTTGACCTAAAGCCATGAAAATTGCTTTTATTTAAGAAATCAAGAGCTCTAAAAATATTTTTCTTAAAAATTGAAGGTTAATAAAAATCAGTGCCTAACACAAATAAGCCTCGGTTACGAGGTAAATCTGCAGTGAACTCTTACTGAAGAACTGTCACTGGTAGTTTCAGCGACACAAATAAAGACTGACAACTCAGTTCATGCAGGTGATGAATACATCAGTCTGTAATCAATCTGGATGGATGGGGCTGTTCCATCTTTTGCCTCCAGCCAGTTTCTGTCACAACCCACTGACCAGGCCAGAGAAGGATGGAAGGGGAGAGAAGAGAAAGTGAGAGAGAGAGACATTTTTCTCATATGTTTCATTTATTGGCCGGGTAAAAGTTAATGAGTTTATTCAAACAGGCTTGCCAAAACAGCATTTATGTTTTAATCAGGATTAAGAGTGGCATGGACTCCTGCACTGATTCTTTATTAATCTTCTTCTCCTTTGCTTCATTACCTCCAACTCTGGCACTTCTCTCCTCCCCATCAAAAACAGAGATGTCTGTAAGAGAGCTAAAGGAAAGACAGGGCTTTGCACTTTAAAGTCCATTAACAGCAGTAAATCTATCCAGCCTGGAAGCCTGGCAGAGTTTAGCATGCTTCTAATTTCAGCACATGGAC
Source organism: Hemigrammopetersius urotaenia (assembly GCA_037974485.1). NCBI lineage: Eukaryota > Metazoa > Chordata > Actinopteri > Characiformes > Alestidae > Hemigrammopetersius > Hemigrammopetersius urotaenia. Next base: position 19,592,059 of record JBBPDC010000001.1, on the reverse strand, counting down.
ATGTAGAAAGTCTTCAAAGAACAACCACATTTAACTGCAGTACAGCACACTGACGTGAAGTAAAGATGTAAGTTGTTATGAAAAAGGCCACTGCTACGTTGCCAAGAAAGATTTTTTATTCATAATTATGATTTGACTTTGTGCCAAATATGTGAAGAATGATTAAAGTGGAAATAAGTTGCAAGTGCAATCCTGAGCCTGTCAAAAAAGAATGTCGATCATAAATACACTGATCAGCAATACCATTAGAACCACTGCCAGGTGAAGTGAATAACAATGATTTTCTTGTTACAGTGGCAGCTGCCAAGGGGTGGGATATATTAGGCAGCAAGTGAAAAGTCAGTTCTGGAAGATGAAGTGTTACAAGCAGGAAAAAACTGGCAAGCATGTGGGTCTGAGCAATTTTGACAAGATCCAGATTGTGATGGTTATACGACTGAGTGAGAACATTTCCATAATAGCAGGTTTTGAAAATGGCTATGCTAGAGAGTTGTCAGGCACAGACTGGTCAGAGTGCCCATGCTGATGCTTGGCCACCACAGAAAATGCTGTACCATGGAGCAATGGAAAAAGGTGGTGCCTTTTTTTGTTTTAAATCATGTGGACAGGGCATTGTTCCTGAGGAAGAGATGGCGACAGGATGCACTATGTGAAGATGTCAAGCTGTTGGAGGCAGTGTGCTGTACTGGGCAGTGTTCTGCTGGGAAAACTTGGATCCTGCACTCGTATGGATAATTCTTTAGTAAGTACCATGAACCTAAACATGGTTGCATACCAAATTCACCCCTTTATGTCAATGGTATTCCCAAATGGCAGTGGCCTCTTTTACCAGACACTGCAAAAATGATTCAGGAATGGTTTTAGGGACAGATGTGAATAAGCATCATGTGTTGACTTGACCACCAAATTCCCTAGATCTCAGCTGGATTGAGCATCTGTGATGGATGAACTACTCCTATCTGTGGAGGGTTAGCTTGTAACTTCCAGGACTTGAAATATCTGTTGTTAACATTTTGGTGCCACATCACCCATCCAGAGGTTTTGTGGAGTCTATGCCTCAAAGGGTCAGAGCTGTTTTGACAGCCTTAGAGCTACATACACAATAGTTGGCTGGCGAATTAATGTCATTTCAATTTCAATTCTGGCTACCCTGGTCTCTGGAATACTGAGCCTGGGCTCTCCCTGTTTTCACTTCCCCTTTTGGCTTCTCTCATGAACTCAATCCCCTGTCACTTGTTTCTCACATCCTTCTTAAGCCCAGCTTGACCTGGAGATCATTGTCCATTTAGCATCCTGTCTTAGTGTGTGCTGTGAGTGTCAAGTTTGTCTCTCTTTCAGACATTTACACCTGGCTTGTGTTTATTTCACTCAAGGATCTTTTATATACAATGCTGCTCACTGGATGACTAGATTTTATTTACAAAGGAAACCAAAGGCACAAAGAAGAATAACAAGGCACAAGTAAACTTAAAAACATAACAGGGAAGCATACAAAGGGAATGGTCTCAGGAGACATGGTGAACACCAGACAAGACAAGGCTCAGAAAACAAGACAGGGCCACAGTGGACCAACAAAGAACAAACATACAGACGGGGAAAATATACTGGGTCAGAAAAGGAAACACTTGGGAAGGGGCGGAGACATGGACGAGACAGGGGCAGGGCTAGGGGGGAGCAGAGAACCAAAGGAAAAGGCCACCTGGCACAGAGGAAAAGGCAGAAAGGGGCAAAAAAACAAAGCAGAGTGTGACAGACTATGGTTGAGTTATCAGAACTTTGCTCTTTATTGTTTGTTTTCCCGCCTTTTGAGTTAAAAGGATTGAGATCAAGTGTATCACAAACACGATATGACAAGCAAAAAATGTCTCATTCGCTGTGTACATTAAAAAAAGACTTCTATATCTGTATTTAACTCACTATTAGCTGATGCAGAAAGAGCTCTATCTAAACATTTTTGAGGCAAAATCTGTTCTAGAATTACTAGCATACTACCAATTAGCAAACCTGTTATTATTTGCATATGTATGTGACGTAGAAAACCAACATAAAATGACCTTTGAGTTTTCAAAATATTGTTACATTGCCCCCTAAGCACCATGGAATTACGCTTGGTTTGGTGTTTGCTGAGAGTCTACCTTAATGCGCATATTAATAAACTGTGAAATCAACTTGGCCTCCCACATCACACAGCATGTGTGCCCACATCAACAGAACAGTGAAGTTAATAAACACTGTTCAGCACTGCGTGAGGGAGTAAGTTAAGGCCTTGCTCTCTGCTCTATTCAGCGGAGATGGAAGTGTTATGTCCCGTCGCTACTTTATTTGTTGATGCTAAAAGTAATAAAGTTTATCAAGGTTTTTTTCAGTCTTTACTGTCAAAAGTGAGAGTGGATTAGGTTCGCAAACAAACACTGACAGGCAAACAGTGCCACTTCTTTTGACTATATGTTGTAAGCAAATTTAATAAAAGGGATTTGCTTATCACTTCTTGTCCTGGAACTTTGACCCTATCTAGAAATTAGATTTGGACGTTTGAATATAATGTTTGGGAACCCCTGACCAAAGGCCTTACATGAAATTAAACAGGACTGTTATGTTAGACGCAAAGGCTGTCAGTTGGATATGCATCTGCTGGAGTTCACACACACACACACACACACACGCACACAGCGAAATGAGAAAGAAATGTCAGAGTAAAGTAAAGTACAAAAATATTTTGTTAATGTCATTTTACGTAAAAAAAAAATCTTATTTTTGGACACAAGAGAAAAGGCAACTGACCTATACATTCTTTAAAAAAAAATTCCGACATTTTTGTAATCACGACTCATCTCCATGTTGTAAGTGTCCAATCAAGACATTGATCAGATGCGCAGAAGGATATCAAGCCCTGCAGCTGATCGACATGTTCACACACCAGCTCTGCTCTCACACACGCAGAGAGGAGGGACCATTCTGTACGAACGGATGAGAGACATGACAGTCGAAGACTTGACAAAGTAACAAAATAACAATGCCCTTTAACCAGTGTGCAGCTTTAACCTCCTGCTCTGAAGACAACTTTATATCATCTCACAACTTTATTTCACTTGTAGTGTTCTACATAGTGAGTATGGAGCCATTTAAGATTCCGCCTATAAGTAGGGTGACTCCCAAGTAAGACGTAATTTCCTGCCCTCAATATTATTCAAAAACAGAGGAATCTTTGAGCTCAAGTTGGCCTTCTGTAGCAGTCGGAGGTAATGCTTTGAGAAAACACATTTGCGGGGAAAAAGGTTTGTTTAGTTGTCACATCCTCAGATAGGTAGGCTACCAGATATGAAATTCAACTCAGTGTAAGCTGCAGTAAATGACATTTTGGATGACTAAAACGAGTTTAAGAGAATCCAGTACATGGACTCTGCCTGAGTTGCGTTGCTCTGATGTGGAATGAAACCTCCTGATTTCATAACTGTGTCAGAGAGAATGTTCCCAGGTCTGTAATCTGCACGGTTCGTGGAAATAACACTTTCAACGAAGTGGATGGAAAGCTAGGCATTAATAATGTTTCAAGTAATGGCGGAATTGCCTTCGCACAGGATGCCGGAAAGATGTCAAGCTGTCGCACTGAGGCGGACATGAGCGGCACCATCTCTGGATAAACAAATCAGCCTGGGGAAGATAAAAACCGTAAACAAAAAGTACACACTGGAGCTCCTATGCAGATTTCCGTGACATCTTTTCAAATATTTGACAGCAGCAGCCAACAAAACTGGGAGCATATGTACGACTTCTTTGGAACCACAATGAACTTTCTCATATGCAGACTGTTACAGAAACCTATTCAGGAGAGACTTCATTTTGTGGCGATGAGGTTCTGATGTCAGTCATCCTACAAGATATAAACGTTTATGTGCTGATTTGATGTAGCGTTTGTTTTTCTGGGACTTCAAGGCTGATGCCACTTTTAGCACACATTAAAGGTGTGCAGATCCAGAGCAAATTCTCACACTCATTTGGGAGTTTGTGTAGAGATCTAGGACGTAACATGGGTTGTACAGAAACTCAGTAACTGGCCTAGCTGCTTCTTTCTGCACCACAATTTCAGGTAATTGCCTCAAGAGCTGCAGCACTGTAACTGTACTGATATTCTCCTTAAAGAGTTGGAATGCATTCATTTTTTTAAATATGTAAAGTGGTTTAATTAAAGTGACCAGATGCATATCTGTCTAATACCCTTGAAATTAGACACCGACAAATGGGCAGACTGTGGCTAATTTTGCAATTTTACTAGGTGGCAGAGGCAAACATATTTTACAGCGGGTGTTTTTGGGCCATATTTACATAAACTAGACCGAGAAAACAAACTGAACGTACAGATTTACCGCTATTGATGAACAACAAACCGACTAAATTACAATCCACATGATAATAACTGTTACCATAACTTAAACATTAAAAAAAATTATAATACCACCCGCAGATCAAGAGTCCAGACACATTTTCATCAGTATATTTAGCAAAAGCAGCTGTAACTCAGTTCAGCCTAGTAAACTCATGTACATGGTCTCAGCTTCAGATGCTCGGCTCATAAATGTATATAACTATTCAGAATGTTACACACTGACTGACTACTTGCACTATTTATAACAGTTTTCTGGAGAACATACTTAGATATATATATATTTAGAAGACTACAAATTAGATTGTTGACATTATTTATGCCATATACAACACTGTGCAAAAGTCTTAAGCACCTGAAATTGTTTGAAGTCATTTCTATCAGTAGTGGCTTCTTCCTGCAGCAAAAACAGCTGAATATTAGAATAAATGCAAACAAACAAACAGTAAAAAGATTTCTATTTTCTAAACAGTGGTGGATATTCTGTGAGCTGTTAGAAGAACACAGGTTTGGATCCAGGGTTCTGCTCAGGGCCTC
>JBBPDC010000001.1:19562531-19572829 GCA_037974485.1 Hemigrammopetersius urotaenia | reverse complement strand
CCCCCCCCCCCCCCCCCCCCCCCCCCCCACAACGCTAAAGAACACAAGCACAGAGGCAAACAAGAGGTTGGACTCTTTAGTCCACTTCAAACCTGGCTCTTGAGAACATCAGTTCTGCTCAGACACCCAGTATTAGTAGAGCCAGCTCCAGCATGAGCGAATATGAATATCTAAATCATATCTTGTCAGAAATACTATAAAACTGCTTGCAATGAAACATAACATGAATAAAAAATCTAATGAAATTGGGAGATCCGTGCTGTTTTAGGTGGTGCAATAAAAAAAAAAAGATTTCAGCACAGGCAGTTACTGACTGCACAGTGCCAGCATTTTGCTTTACCATGAGACTTGACTGGTATGTTGTACTACAGCCTTGCACACGTTTTCAGTTTAATATGTTTATATATCATATCTATAATTTAACTCAATAAAACGTTTATGGCTTCATGTCATAAAGCAGGCTGTGTGTTCCTTCCTGTAGTGAAGTAGAGTGTAAGATTTGAGCGTGGCACTTTTACATCTGGATTTTTTTATGGATTATATCCAGATAGGGTTGAGGCACATAAACCTGCAGACATAAATGCACCCAAGACACATTTAAAGCAGTTAAATATGATCGTTCAAACTGCCTCCGGAGGTGGTCTGAGACATTTTAGCCAGATGTTACACCTATATAAAGGCATCTGTCCCTCCAAGCTGCACCTCGATCACCAAAACCACTCCCAATACTGTGATGACCACAGTGATGACTATCACGAGGCCTTTACAGCCCCGGTCTTGGAAACACTGACTGCCTGGGCAAGAGAATTGAAAAGTACTGTGGAAAAATGCAATTTTCTTTTGGGGAGAACAGAAAACCAAACAGCAAAGGAAATTGGTTGTATACGAGCTGATTTGCATATCACACGCCACGTGGTAATTGGATTTCAGTCTAACTGGAGTATAAATGCATGTGGTTAAAATCTTGATTACAAAGTAAGATTAGAATTCATACACTAGTCACTAAACAGTTCTCTCTCATAGCTCATATCTGCTCTTCCAGGAATGTGATCTCAGTGTGATTTATAATATGTAAAGAACAGGAGGCAATAAAGCAAAAAAAAAAAAACATGTGGATTTTTATTTGAGTCACAAACTGCTATTTTAATCAGTGCTGGACTGGTCATTTTGGCCGGCCCATCAGCACCCCAGAACGATAGTGAGAGGGGCCCCGGAGTAGAGTAGGAGAGCGAGATGGGAGAACAGGAGAGAGACCCTGAAGAGCAGGAGCTTCTTTGTGTTTCCATCAATGCCTGGTGGGCCGGTCTCGGCTCAAAATGCCAGGGCCGATATTTTGTGCCAGCCCAGCCCTGATTTTAATAATGAATACATGAATGTGAAAAAACATCACTCTTCTAGCAAAATGGGCACACCTCTAGCAAAAAAGGTAGTGTCACACTTCTATTATATGTTGAAAACAGAGCAGCAATTCGCAGGATTCCCGGCTTTAGTCATTTGCAGATTTTTTCTTAGAACTGAACTAATAATTGTTCGTGGAAACTGCAGATATTCTCCGCATTTTTTTTTTTTGCTTTTTCCGTAGCAATATATCATTTTTCAAGATATAATTTACTAATTTTATAAATATATATTTATATTCCATTTAAAATATAAATGTATAAATGTTTTGGTCCTGTCCAGAGAACAAGGCGTCTTGGGATGGTGAAATACTCCTGTACTCAGAGTCTGGAGGAATCAAAGTAGCCAATCCGAGAGCATTGTTGATTTCTCCTTGCTGTTGATTGACACTTGCATGAATTACAGTACAGTCTATACAGGGGTAACATCACGATTTTACATTCTAGCACTGCTGGTAGCCTAGTGGTTAGGGCATTCGCCCTGCGACCAGAAAGTCTGGGTTCGATACCCTGAGCACGGTACCGTCCCTACACACTGCTCCCCGGGCGCCGTGTTCCTGGCTGCCCCCAGCTTCACTTGGTGAATGGGTTAAATGCAGAGGTTGTATTTCAGAGGTTGTGCTGTGGTGTGTTCACGTATGACAAATGGTCACTTTACGTACTTCAGTATACACTGTACATTATGGAAACACATTTAGGGTTTTTTTTTTTAAAGGGGAAAGTATTAAACTGAGTTTAAAATGAAATGCTAGGGTTTTGGGAGTATACTGGATTTGGGGGCATATTTAGGGTTTACTTAATAAAAACATCTCAAATTAACGTCACCATTTTTCACCCTCACAAATGTCAGGGGTTTAACTGTATATTCAGTGACATGGAGGCTAAGATGGCATTAAAATACCTCTTTTAAAGGGGAAAAAAAAGGATCAGCCCAGGTTTTAGTATCAGCCCAGGTTTCAGTATCGCTACCAGAATCGGACAAGAGGAATGTTGCCGCCTCTATATGAATAATTTCAGCTTTGCTTCCAGGAACTTCCTAACACACAGCCCTGTCAGACATGAGGGGAGATAAAGCAGAGGTGGCAGATGAGAGCAGGGAGGGTGTGATAAAATCCCGTCACGCTGGCAGATCAAACGCCACCCTGAGAAAGTGCAGACACCGCCAGATTGAAGTAAATAAAAGTAGGTGAACTGATAAGCCCATTGATTTGGCAGATACACAGTGACCAACAGATGACCTTGACTGATGAGATACGATAACGAGTGTATTGGATTTTCAAGCCAGCGTCACGGAGAAAAATGAAAAACACTGAAACACTCAAAGTCACGGCAGAGAACGCGAGACAACAACACTTTCAGTTGAGGAGAACTGTGCAAAACTGGAATGCTAATGCAGACCATTTATTCAATTTCATCGCTTTTGTTATTTTTCCCCTCAGGTTCTAACTTTCTTTGGAGATAATGCAGCTCATCAGCTCCGAGCCCTGGGTCAGAAATATACTTCAATTAGAGCTCATTATCTTACAGTGGTGTTATCTCTTCTGTTACAGCGCTGCATGTGCTCCTTCCACATGTGGTACATTCCGTTCTTTTGGCCGAGCTTAAATCGAAGCAGGAGTGAAATGACGCAAAGTGGCGTGTGCCTTTTCCTTTCACTCTCCAGATGTATTCACCAAGTACAAAACTGGAGCGATAATGACCTCTAGCCGTCCTGCTGTCAGAAAGAGCTGAAAAGTTGATAACAACATGGCTACCTGCATTGACCTTTTTTAAGAAAGCTTTAAATGGTGAATAATAGCACTCAGGCGGCAGGGAAATGACAGCCTTGACAAAGCATACGGTTCTATATTATTCTGCCTTTGAGCTGTGGTTAATGTGTTTTCACACGGCCTCCTCAGTCCAAACTCTGACATGAATGGCTACATAGAACATACTGACTGAAGTTTTCATAAAAGGTCACTTAAATTATTCGTATTGCTATTATTACAAGAAATAGAATTACCACTAATAATAATAGAATAAACACCATCATTATCCTAAACGATTTATGATGAAGTTATTATTATTATAAGCATTATTATTAGTAGTAGTAGTAGTTAATAACAATTTTTGATGATCATGGTAATTATTATTATAAGTAGTAGTAGTGGTGTTGTGACGGTTGGGTCAGTGGCCGCTAGAGGCCGAGGCTTTTCTGTTTTTTGGTCATGTTTCTGTTCTGTATTTGTGGGACTTTTATTTTGATGTTCTTGTTCTGTTTAGTTCTGTTGTCACGTGTCTGTCATTCTGTTTTATGCCACATGATTGAGTTTGCATCTGTTTGTGTTTAGGGCCTTAATGACTGGCAGTATTTATGTTCTGGTTTGTGTTCACTCCCCTATCGGTCAATCACCTCATTGTACGTCTTGGAGCACCTCATTTTTCCTCGTTTGTAACCTGCATCTCGCTTTCACATTCATGTTCTAGTAACAGCCACTGAGCCAGGTTTTTGTTGCCTTTTCAACAGCATGGAACCTTGGTCTCCATTCTCGTCAGTACGCAGAGGAAGCTCACGGAGGAGGAGGACTAGCCTCCCCTCCCGTGACAGGTATTAATAATAGTAGTAAACGAGTACTACTAATAAAATAATAAAAAAACAAAAAATCATCATAATTGTTATTACGGAAAACAATCATCGTTCTTTGGTGCAACACATGGAACAAAAACGGAAACACCACAAGACTACTTAAGTGCAGATAGGACAAAATACGTAGAGTGCAAAGAGAGCAAGTGAGAGAATGCTAGAAAAACACAAGAAACAAAAAAACAGGACAAGACAACATTTAGTGCAATGCAATACTTTGACTGATACTGTACTGAGGGAAGTAAAATGCAGAATGGAGCAGCTGTTAATAATTGTGCAGTTAATCGCAGCAGGACAGAAAATGTGCAGTGTACGATAAATAGTGTGGTGTTTACAGAGGCAGATGTGGTGTTTGCAGCAGCAATAGAAGAAATAGTAATGGCAGCACAGAGGCTTTAATAAATATATGAGTATTTAGGCCAAGTAAACAGCACAAATCTCTGATTGCATCAGTGCTACCAAGTGTCAGTTAAATTACTATGAGTGAAGGGCTACTAAGCAGCATATCTGCATTCTCAGTGTGTTTGTTTGATAGTTTCCTTCCTTTCATCATGATTGAATCAATGACAGCAGATTTTACTTTCTGTCAGAATTAGAATAATAGCTGTAGTGAACTATAACCGCATTTCGAACATGTTCACTCATGACTTTTCATGTAGCCATGTATCAAAATACATGCTGTGATCACGCTTTAGGACTTTTTTTCGTGCAAGGACAACGCTTCACTACCCTGTATTTTAATGCGCCCTGCGTAACACCGCCATTATCTGTGCTAACTGGTGACTGTTAGGGTTATGGTTAAACCTTAACCTTACCTTTAACCCTAAGCCTAACCGGGTTTCCCCGTCTCAAGGCATTTCAACCTGTTTCAACCGCTTTGCAAACAAAAAAATTATTTCTCTCCTACTGTCCCTTACCGCTGATACTGGCGATATTATGCAGTGCGCATTAAAATACAGGGTAGTGAAGTGTTGTCCGAGCACGAAAAAGTGAAGCGGTGTCCTAGCACGAAAAAAAAAAGCCCTAAAATGTGATCGCAGCATGTATTTTGATTACTTTGTATATCGTGATGGCCGGGCTCCTCAGAGGGCTGTATTCATGCTGTTTGTTTGATGACTTCTATAGTTTTGTTTTTAACATAAGCATTAGCCCAAGCTGATGTAATTTTACACAGTTTATGTTATGTAACCCACCATAGTCTCTGGTGGGTACAGCAAATCTAACCAATATGTATACATCCACAGAAAAGCAAAACATGTATATTTGTGGACTGGATTTAAGGATGAACCTGTCAGCTTCACCGGGGCCAGCAGTCCGAGCCCACTCATAATAAGGTTCTGCACCAATTAAATATATGGCCCTAGAACTGTACGTGCAACCACCAAGAAAAAGTGTACAGAACTGCAGAAATATGGATTGTTTTCATGGCAAATCGGATTACAAATGTTTAGCTGATCCAATTAGCTGTCAAATCCACATATTTAATGTCCAAACAACCAATCCAGACCCTAATAACTCCTTTCTCTCGTTTTGTTTACTCTGAGATCATTATAACATGCACAGGGATGCAGTGAAGGATTCCCTCTGGTTGTTGTTTTTTTTTTTTGCCTCTCCAAGGATTTAATATCTTCTTTCAAATTCACAAATAAATAGAATCCTCCTCCTTGCCTTGAAGCAATTATCCATCATATTAACCCTCAACCCGGTAAAGGATTAGACACAGCTGTGTTGGTCTAGAGGCAAGAAGCCACTGCATGGAGCAAAATTAATTAACATGTATCGGCTCTGCTCTGCCGCGCCGCTCCGATCCGTCGAGCCCTTACATCAACACTGCAAAACTCAAGTCATTACTGTCTTGGAGAGGGGGGTGCCATTAAATTCCATAATCAAGAATGATTTGCTTCATTTTTCCACACTCTTCTCTCGCACTGTTATTGGATAACTAATAAATAACAATTTGTACAGCACTCAGGAGACGCAGATGAATTTCGATCCAGAACTTTTATTCCCTCCTCCCTTCCACTCGAGGCCTGAACAGCCTTGTCTAGGGGGTTCAAACACACAGGAAATAAGTCCAAATCAGAGCCATAACTTTAGTCTCCACCTCCTTGCCTTGGCACCATCTCTGCAGAGTTAATGGAGGCATTACAGTGAGTAATGGCCCAGCCCGCTCCAGTACATCATCTTTGTCATTACTTCAAGTGTCAGATTCCAAATGACCTGGTGGGACGTCTTCATTTACTCAAGCTAACCTCTCCCCGAACCGCGGGAGATGTAGACGGATCTGTAGTCAACAAATTTCCCCTTTATTTTTCAAGGCTACACCAACGCGCCAAGGTCGATTCATCTTTGTTAAGCCGAGCGACATGGGCAGGAGGGAGCCTTGAGGCTGCACACCTGTCCGCTTCCTTCCTACGTCCCTCCATTAGACGGGGAGGGGGCGACTCTGACCTGCTTTCTCTGCCTGGGGAGCGGCTTACTGTCCTTTACCATGACTCTGTATGGAGACAGATAAAAGCGTCTGAGCTGCATGTAGCAGTTAATCAGTGTGCAGGATTACCGGATCAGAGGCCCAGCCAGAGAGCAAACCTGCTGTAAATAAAGAACTGAGCTGGCCCAAGCCTGAGTGCATTACCGACCCTGAGCACACTCTGATTTGTTTCAGATTATTTTGACTTGCTCCCGTTTGCAGACAAATGTGACCCTGTATTGGTTTGGATTGCTTTCTAAAGAGGGCAGGAAAATTGCCTGACATTTGCCAAAACTAAAAAGAAAAATATGCTTTTTACCCGAGCACACGGCTTTCCAATACACAACTGGGGGGGAAAGCACTGTTTCCGCATCTTTAATCTGGTTTAAAGGTCCCATATCACTAAAAAAAAACTAAATATCCTTTTTTGTGTTTGATGGACTATGCCAGCACTATTCTGTACAGTTCGCATAGGAACACTGAGCTGAAAAAAAAAAAAACAGGCCACATGTTTAATATGGTTGTGACATCACAAACATGAACGTATTTTCATTCAACTATTTAGCCGTCAGCAATTTTCATTCACAAGTGGCTGCTGCTCTTTGAATACGCCACAATACAGGTCATCAGAGCAGAACATCAGTACAACCACATAAATGTTATAAATGGACTAAAAAAATATATGATGAAAATTATAATAGTTTCTAAATCCTTTAGAAAGAGAAGAAAACAAGTATTGGGAAATCATACTGGTTTAAAAATGAACCTGTTCAGCATCAGCAGCCTGTTTTTTCATTTATTTGTTACAGTGGAACTGACGATATGAACTTACGCTATATGCCGAGACACATCCATCCTCTAATCAGTGAATTCAGGTCCTCTGTGCATCCATTGCTGGCTTAGGTGTACAGTTGCCCACACAGCATTTATAATCTCCAATGAAAACCACTGCCAATCGAATGGGACACTCTGGAGCAGGTCAGCATGCCCAACGCCAAGCACTATCTCAAAGGGCATAGACCCCTCCCCCACCCATCACTGGGCTGTGGAGCAGTGGAACGGTGTTCTCTACAATGACGGTTCCATCCAGTATCTCTGGAATGAGCTGCAGTAGTGTTTGTGATGCAGAACTAGTCATCCATCATCAGTACTTGACACTAGTGTCCATCAGTCCTCACAGCAGTGTTTCAGTAAAACCCCTTCAGAAGAGTAGAGGCTGTTCATTCACAAACTCTTCATCAGATTCAGTAGAAAATACTGGATGTGCAGGGGTCTACGCCTCCTATACACTTTATTTTATAGCAAAAATCTTTGAAATAATGTCACCTTCTGCTTTAGCTCAGGAATGGCTTTAGGTCATTTTCTGTTAAGATGTGATCACAGGAGAGTTTTTAGTTTAGACAAGAGCTATCATGACACCCGTATAGGCTGTGTTGTTTTTATCTATACAGATACGATGACCTTATGGTGAATCAGATAAGATTCACCATAAGAAACACTCAGACACACAGAGGTCATGCCGAGGTTCTTTCTAGCTGTGAAGAATTCAAAATAGGTTTACATGTTGGGGCATATCCTGAAACCAAAATCTTTTCATTCTGTACTTTTTCGAAGGGTTGGTGGAACTGAACACACTCACAATCACTTGTCCATCTGTTGGGTGCACAGCAAAGCTGTCAGGCTGCATTAAAATACAAAAGCCGTAAGAAAACCTCCGGGATTACGTTATGCAAAACTTTTGTTTTAATAGGTCTACGGGCTATACAAAACATGTTCACAAAATCACTCGCAGGTTTATTATTGACAGTTTCAGTCTGTTTCAAAATGAGCCGTTTCAGGGCTCTGTCCCTTTTATGCAAATAAGCTGTTGCTGGCCACGCCCCACCCATCCCATGCTTAAGCTGCGCGATTAAATTCTGGATGTTACATTAAAATCCACGTCCTTAACACCAGTGAAAGTGTTTCTTTCTTTCCTTCTTTCCTTCCATCCATTCAATCTGTGACAATGGTTCTAGCCTGTATGGTGAAGAGGCTTAAGGAAGGAGGGGATGGAGAAAGAAAGACTGAGAGATCCCAATACAAAAGTATTGGGACACTTAACACGTGTGAAAAAAGAAAGAGACGTCCCATCCAGCCCTATATGTTGGACCCAGAGTCGGACCCAGATCAAGATTAACACAACACTTCATGTGTGACTTGCCTCTGCCTGTAGCCATAGCGCTCTGTGTCTTATCCATGCTTGTAAAACCAGCAGACAAAAATGGCGGATCATCAACTAATCTAGTGGGCGGGGGCTCAACAGATGATGGGTGGCAAATTTAATGAGCAATCAAAACGGCTCGTTTTGAAACGGACTGAAACTGTTAAGAATAGAGCTGGTGAGAACTCTTTATGTGAGCATGATTTTGCGCAAGGAACTTTATGAACATGTTTTGTACAGCCCATAGACCTTTTATAACTTGTTTTTTTTAAAGCATAATTTGTCCCCTTTAAATCATTTGAAACAAGCTGCCCATTATAACATGCCCTGGGCAGCATTTTATGATGAATGAGCCAATGAAAATGCACCCAAACTACTTTTCCATCTTTTGGACACATGGGGTTTTACAATTTAATATTGTTTCTCACTCAGTGGATTGGGAGAGTTTTGAGATAGCAAACTATCCAATTTGGACAAATCAAACAAAAATGTAATTTGTTCCATAACTGATATATTTTTTTTATTATGTGATTACATTACATTTAAACTTCACTCTTCAGGCTTAAAGGTGTTAAAGAACTTAAGATGTAGGTTTGAGCGCTCCGAGGAAGTGCTCCGGTTCTGTTGAACAGCACTGTAAGGAGCGACAAGGGCTGAAACAGCTGTCGCAGGCCTGCTGCTGTAACGCTATTCATATCCAGTGAAGTCTGTGAGAGGATCAGTGATGCTGGCTGCGATAATGTATGAAGTCGTGCTGTGATCGATGACTGCGTGCTAATCTGCCTATGAGATAGCAAGGGTGCTAGCTCTCCTCTGTTTGGAGAACAGAGCCATTATCTCAGCACTCCGGCTTACTGCGCAAGCCGTCATACAGCGCGACAGCAACGTAGGAACACTTTCATATCTGCACCAAGGCTCGAGGAGCGATTACAGCAGCATTTTCAATATTCATTTCCATTTCACTCAGGACTTGAAGAGATAATTCTGTGAAAAATCAAACGCACCAAAAACAGACAGGATTCAGCTTTCAAGATGGCTGCTACTACTGCTCTTAGCCATGAGATAACACTGCAATGATCAGCCATAACAAAAAAAAACAAAACACATATGTAATACTGAGAAGGTGTCAATCGTCCTCCTAAAACTGCTCTGACCTATTGAGGCATGGACTCCACAAGACCTCTGAAGGTGTGCTGTGGTATCTGACACCAGAACGCCAGCATCAGATCCTGGCTTTCACACTTGCATTCTTACCAGAGTGCGTCCTGGAATCATGTCTTCCCCAGGCAAGTGACACACATGCTCCAGCTCTGCACATGACGTAAAAGAAAAGATGATTAATCTCCAATTGCTTCATGGTCCAGTTCTGATGCTTATGTGCCCTCTCTAGGCAATTTTAGCCGTGGACATGGGTCATCATGGGACCGTCACAATTTGGCCACTCAGATCCTTACACTGAACCCTAGCTGAACCCTAGCAAGACCGAGCTCCTCTTCATCAAAGGGAGTCCATCACCAAGCCATGATCTCAGCGTCTCTTTTGGGAACTCGGCTATCGTCCCTTCTAAGAAGGTAAGAAACCTTGGTGTTACGCTTGATGAAGATCTGT
>JBBPDC010000001.1:19540190-19557414 GCA_037974485.1 Hemigrammopetersius urotaenia | reverse complement strand
TGTGTGTGTGTGTGTGTGTGTGTGTGTGTGTGTGTGTGTGTGTGTGTGTGTGTGTGTGTGTGTGTGTGTGTAGCTACACTTCTTCCTCTGTTCAGCACTCAACAATACGCTCCAGGGCTGTCATCACTGCCCACATCTCTCCCCCAATAAACATCCCGCTCTGTGCTATATTAAGCAGTAGGCAGCCACAAATGCACCATCTTTGCTTCAAAGGACAAAACCACTGTCAGCCATCTCCACTCAGATCTGTGCCTCAGATAGTGTTCATTACAAAGGACAAGAGCCCACCAACCCAGTCTCCCTGCACTGGACTGCTATTACATTCAAACGAAATATAAATGCACTGCACTGAACTGCATTGACCCTTTTCATTTCAGGTCGTTGGTTGATGAATATATTTATCAACCAACAAAGATATAAAGTAAAGTAAAATAAAGACAAAAAAATAATACTGTGATCTGCGACGTTGCTCAGAGGGAGCTGCTATGTAATCTCTCCTTTCCTTTAATTAATTGAATTATCAACGCTCTTTTATCTCCATCTTTCATTTCCTCCATGGTTTTCCCATTATAGATAAAGCACTAGGTAAACGCCCAGCTCGCCTGTTTGTTAAAGTGGCTGCTGACTTCCATCAGCTTCAGCCTCTCACACACTCCCTGTGATCAAAGGGTCATTCAGCACCTTCAGCCCGCCTCTGGTTTACACCTCAGTGAGCCCACTCCGAATAAAAACACACAACAGAAAGGAGAAAAGGGGGTGGGGGGCAACAGTGGACTCGTCGACAAGTTCAAAACATGTAGAAGAAAATTAGTTCTGTGACAAAATACTATTCAGTGGAAGAACAGCAGTGGCAGTAAATAGAGAGAGATGGGAAAAGGTGTAAATGAGGAATGTGTAACTGAGACACCCTTTTATCATCTGAAGGGTGATGGTTTCAGTCCTAAAGCTAGACTGAAAATCTTGTGGAACACCAGACTCACGGCTAAACAGCAGAACGCTAAACTCCAAACCATAAATAATATTACAGAGCAATCATAAGATGAGTGTATACACACACACACACACACACACACACACACACACACACACACATGTAAAAATGCCTATTTTTACACTACAAACCCTTAATATGCTCCCAAATTGCATTTAATTTTAAACTCAGCTTTATACATTACCCTTGTAAAGGTAAACCTATATACGTACTGTACAGTTTACACTGAACTCCAGCAGTGCTAGAATGTAAAATACCAATCTTACCCCTGTACAGACTATATAAGCAGGGTAAATACAATAAAAAAATAATTTCATTCACAATAACACAACACTTGAGACGCTCTACGGGGAAAATTCTGGACTGCAGCGGCGTCAAAGGGCAGCAGCTAATCTGCAACAAGGAGAAATAAATAGATTGGCTACTTTTGAGTACAGCGGTATTTCACCATCCCAAGACACCTTTCTTTGTGTTCTTTGGACAAAATGTATAGTATGTTTTTATATTACATTATTAGAAATTTACATTAATATATTTTAATTTAGCACTAAAATGCATGAAAAATTATATATTACCAAGAAAAAAACTCTGACATCTGGGCCTTGTCCACCATGCCCCCTCGTCCTCATTCTGGGTTTGTGTGTTTTAGGTCACAAAAGCAAAAACAATGTGGAGTTTCCATGTTAGTGCAGGGAACGGTAGGTTCTCAGAAAAATTCCGCTATGGACTGAAACATGACTGCTAAAAGGAGGGTTTACTGTATACACACACACACACACACACACACACACACACACACCTTCTCCCACTCTCCAGCCGTGAGAGCTGAAAGAGAGTTATTCTGTTGGTAAATATTCCTTCAGCATGTGTTCAAGGCTCATGCGTCTGTCTAGCCCCGTTACTGCTGGCGTTGCTAAAAGAAGACTCCCTATCATTTGAGACACTGCTGCTAAATTGAGCGGAATATGTAATGACCTGCACTTGCAATTTGGCTCATGCACTAGTTACGTACGACATGCAGAACACATCCAGTTTATACCTGAAACTGGCACAAAAGGCTTAGTACATCTGGCCCAGAGTTTAAGACCATTTAAGACTATTTCCTCTAAACAGTATCCAAAGGGCTCAAAACATTTACTGACCTTTTAGACATGCTGGATGATTGGTGTGTGGCATCATATCTTACAAACAAGGCTCTTTCAAGTCTCTTGAGTTAAAACTCTTAAAAACTCATACAGTAAGTATCTAAGACTCACAATTTTAAAGACTCACAATGGAGCACTAGGAGTGATCAGATTTAGCTGACTTGGTTACTGAGTCTAGTTGTGGAGTCACTGCAGCGCTGTGGTAAGATAGTAGATGTCTTCTGGCTCCCATTAAAACTGTCTCCAAAGACAGACAGTCCTGAGCTTTTATTGACTTCACACAGAAGAAAAACTTCAAAGAGGTCATATATAATATTTTCATGCACTTCCCAGTGAGTCCACTTTAGCATTTATCCAGGTGCCCCAAAGACAGTCATAATTCATTTTTACAGCCTCTAATTTACAACGTTTTTACAGGATACATTTCAAACTTTCCTCTTTCCCGTAGCATCTTTTTGTCACCTTTATATATGTACTATATGCACTGATTCTGGCAAAATAGCTTTGGTATGACTGGCTGATCTGTACTGTGCCCCTTTCAAAAAGCAATCCAGGCTAAAGCATCTTCAGTGATAATGGGCACAGTCAAACCTGAAAATTTTTTTTACCTGAAAACCTGTATTTTTTTTAGTTTTGACATTAAAAAAATAATGAATTAAAAATGAGATATATATATTAGTGGTGGGCCGATATCGGAATTAACGTGCTGCGTTAACATGTGGGTTGGGAGCTGGGTCTATTCTACGCAAGCGATGATGACTTTCACCTTGATATTTTAGCGCGCCTGCTACCTACAGCAGCTTCAACAGCCAGTACATCATTTTAATTCAATAATGATAGCTAGACTTATTATTTTTAACAATGTCTACACCAGGGGTCTTAAACCTGTCCAGAAAGCAGGTTTTCGTTCCAACCAAGCAGGAGACACACCTGATTCCACCTCTGTAATCAGTTGATCTTGGTTCAGTTAGGTATGGCTTCTTTTTGGTTGGAATGAAAACCTGCACCCACAGCGGCCCTTTCCGGATAGGTTTGAGACCCGTGGTTTACACACTACACAAGAAAAACTCATTCATTGTCTGTGCAGTGAGACCTGGGACCATTTCCCAGCATTCATAGGGCAAAAGGCCTGAGAAACACATTGTACGGGCCGACAGTCCATCACAGGACACACACACACACACACAAACTCAAAGGCTTAGTATTGCATCCTCTATCCACCAAAGATGCATGTCTCAGGGCTGTAGGAGAAAACTTCAATCCTCAGGCTTTAATATTTTTAAAAACATAAACTGATCTCTCTACCTTACTATACCTCACCTCACTGCATCGCGCCTGCCTCTCTATCTCTCTACCTCACTTGACTCTCTATCTCTCTACCTCTCTACCTGCCTCTCTATCTCTCTACCTCACCTGCTTCTCTTTCTCTCTACCTCACCTGCCTCTCTACCTCGCTGCATCTCACCTGCCTCTCTATCTCTCTACCTCACCTGCCTCTCTATCTCTCTACCTCACTATACCTCACCTGACTGTTTACCTAACTACTTCACTGCATATCACATGCTATCTGTCTTTCAAGTCTATATATCAACCAGAAACCCAGCAAATTGCACTTTACAACAAATAGATTACATTTCTGGACACAGTACAGATCTGGTTTCTAATTGTAGATTTTGTTTTTCCATAATATGGATATCAGAACTGTACCAATAGTCCAGTGTAACAATCCTCCTGTACAAGCCTCACCATAATATTCATAATAAAGTCTGTAAGCTTTGTTAAGCTTTGCTCAAGTCTTGTGATATACTGAACTTAATATCCTGCGCATGCCAAACAGCATAACCATGTTACGGCCATGCATAATTTACAGCTAATTCGGCTTATTTATTCATAACGGTGCCATCGCAGCACATAAATAATTTCTTCACTGCCCCCACTGTATATATGAGCATGTTTATGAAGATCATTATCACCATCTTATGGTCTTTATAAGGGTGCTGCTGACGCTCATCAGGTTTTAAGGGAGTTAAAGGCACTGTGGATGCTACAGCAGTAACGATAACTGCGGCTCAGTGGGAGTAGTTGGGAGCTGTTTGCTAAATGCTGCAGTGTAAGACTGCCTTAAAACATAAAAACGCACCTCCATCACTCTCGCTGGCAGGCCTCTGATGGGCCAGGGTGCAGATGGGTGATATGGCTTTGGGTCCTTAAGGGCATGTCAGACACCGGCTGTTTTCTGAGGTGACATTCTCCCTCCACACCTTAAAGGCTGCCATGAATCTGTCAGCTGTCGCCCGTGTCCAGGCCGATCGATCCTCTCTTCACCGCCGCATAAATTACAGTATCCCCATAAGCGCTCGCATGTACAGCTGTAAATAATTCAAAAACTCGGCGTGTGCAGGGAAATGCTAATGCCGAGTGGTCCTAGTCAACAGGCCTAATTAACAATCTGTCTGTTGTTCTGCATGAGCAGCACAGAGGAATTTCTGTAGGAGACGTGCGCCATGCCATAAACACGAGCCAGCAGCAGCGTTACACTGAGGGGCTGCCCATGCAGCCAGTTAGCGGCACGGCAGGTCAAGGAAGATTTTTTTTTTCTTTATCTATGACACAGATGTGTCAATTACTCAGTGTGACCAGCACACATACATGTACACACATACACGGATACACACACACACACACACACATACACATCAAATCTAATTTACAGCCAAATACTTTTTTTTATGGTATTAATCTGAACAAGACAAAAGTTTTGTCTTTTTCTAATAGGACAAATGATAAATCATGTTTAATGTGACCTGAATTATCGAGGAAAAAACAAATTTACAGGAGAAAGCAAAATATGAAAAATGTTTTAAGTGTCGACCAAACAGAATAAGGAAGCGGAGTTTCTTTCGTTTATGATTAATGAACAATAACTCTAGCCAAGGGAAGAAAACCCACCCATATGCAAGTCACCAGATCAAGAGACTAGAGCTGTGTGAAGTGGCTTTACTGTAGTTCTATGTTTTAATGTCCTTGAAGTGCACTTGATCTTCATCCACCAGACAGCAGAGTGTTTATTTGTTTACGCATCCACTCCTTCCCAAAGGAAAAACCCAAAGAGTGACCATGGCAGGCATTTTAATGATTGTGCTATAGAGGGTGTATTTCCACCAAATTTATGATGGAACTGTAATATGTATTGATGACTGTTCTGATGCAGATTTGTACACATCCGTGTCGCATCCTTTTATTACCTTAGTTTACCTGTTTCAAGTTTCTCTTTATTTTAACTTAAATTATTTGATGACAGTCTTTTGGGTCAACTGGGTCATTTTACTACATGTACTTGTATAACTATGTACAGGATAATTTTGCCTGCAGCTTTAATACAGTTATTTATGAGTCTAAAATGCCTAAAATAGGGCAAAGTGAATGTCAAACAACATTCACACGAATCTAATTCAATGTTCCTCATAAGGAAAGAAAGAAAGTGAGGGGCCGTGAATATGGGCTGTCTAACATTTTGTGTGTTTTGTGCGTGCAGCTCAGTACAGTTACATAAACTGGTCAGACTAGTGTTGGATACATTAGGTCACATGAAAAATATAACAACTTTTGCAATATGCCTTCTTTATAAGCTGAATAAGCCAGAAGGCAGCTGCCTCGTTAGCTGCCTGGTCTGGCACTACTGCGGTCAGCCGGGCCAGTTTTTTACTGCAGCGTCGCGTTTAAGCCTCACTCAACCACTCTGTTTTTAATTTAAGTGCTTCCTCTGGTGTGGAAATGTCACTCTGAAAGGTATGGCACACAAAATATTTGATTCGACCTTATATTTTTCGGAGACCAGTCAAACTGATCTCACGAAACCCATGCACTTTCTTTGTAGCCTCTATACATCAATGCAACACACTCATCTGATTCCATAGCAACCACCTGCAGTGCCTCTGCTTTTTTCCCATCAAATGTATAATAAGCCTTATTGACCTCTTCATGCTCCTCTTGAAAGTCCCTTTTCTCAACACGAGAACCTGCAGCACGTTTGTTTGTTTTTTTTATTTACAGCATATCATTATTAACTATTTTCTGTGTGCGTGTGTGTTTGAGAGGTCACAGTGTTAGAACAGATGTAGCCTCTTATAATCAACTTAACTTCACCATGGTGCCCAATTTGTCGTCGCTATGTCCAACCTGCCTAGTTTCGTATAGCAACAACATAGTGGAGTTCAGTAGAGTGCCGTTTCAACTGGAATTCCAGTGCACTGACTCCAAAAGAAGTGTATTAAAAATGTTGCAATGAAAGAGAATTTTGTCGATTCTTATAATAATTCCAAAAGAAAAAGGTGCCAATGTGGGACACTCCCTTTTATTCCATTTTTCAATGAAGTTAGGGGGTATTACTCTGCACTGTTACATGCCAGTGATTCCCAGATTGTGTCTGAAACCGCGCACTTGCGCACTTTTAGTGCGCTATTTTAGGGCGTAGTGCGCTGACACTGAAAACCGAGCTAAACCTCAGTGCACTGAAAGAACCCGGATGCCGCACTAAAATCGGCCAGAAAACGCAGTGCAGAACGATGCACACTATGCGCACTAACCGGGCACCATTTTGACAACGTAGCGGAGGAGGCAGGACTTTCAATGTGTTTTCGAGTTGGATAATGGCGGCAAACAGTGAAATACAAGCCCAAGCGGAGGCAGCTGGTTCGTATAAATGTAAGTAACGTTAATAAAACTATTTTACTGACCTACACTGCGGTAAAACCGGCAGATATTTTGGCGGCTGGAGAATCGCGAGCAAATGTTAGTCCGTCATTTCCGCTAAGTGCAAAACGTTAGTGTTCCGTTTAGGACAGCACTGACCCACAGCAGTGCGCACTACGCACTAAATCTCAGTGCACTGACGGTAGTGCGCGATTTCGGACACACCCACTGTCTTGAGGAACAGTTCTCTAGGCTTTCTGAAGGACTTTCAAAGTTCTCTCATTTTCGGTCCAGGCCCTGAACCTGACCAGTTTTGGGGGAATGTTTTTTGTTTGCTAAGCCACACAGTGACCTGTGTATGAATCAATCCAGCATAACAAAGCACATCTAATCCTGAACCAGAGAGGAAACAGGTGAAGATGATTCCAGATGATCAGGCGGTAATCAGTATACTGTTCGTGCTGAATGCCTTGATCTAGACACCTTGTATCTTTAAGCACTTTGCAGCCTGTTACTATAAAACACTTGTTCCTATTTTTCATTTAATCTGCTCAGCATGCCAACGATAACACAGTTTGACAGGAATTAAATTTTAGCGTGGGTTAAGGTTATTATTTTGTATACACTCACATATGAGTTTTACTCCAGCCAAGCAATTTATTTGGGTTAAATAAGGGAGCCCAGAGCTTCCTGCTTTGACTCAACAGCTCAACAGCTACTCAACAGGACCTTCAGTGAACTGGGTGTGTTCAGCTCTTTAGGCCACGAGCTTGACATTCCTGTTCTCCAGAGCACCCAGAAAGCCATTCACTGTCAGTTTAAACTGTGACTGCTCAGAATTATAGGAAACATCTCATATTTACTATCATTGTGATAAAGGCTGTTTAATTAAGGGACCTTCCAGATCTTCAGTTCATGTTCTTATTCCTTGAAATCCAATTACAAAATATTTCACTTTTCCATCATTTTTCAATATGTGTTTCTCTCTGCTTTTATAACTGGGCCTTTAAGACTGATATATGTAAATTAGCTGTGTTCTGATTGGCCAGTCCATATCATGCATCATTTAGTAAGCAGTATGGGGTGAAACATTTTTATAACTTCAGTATAAACGAAGGGGCTGTAGATGAATGGGTGTATATATGTATAGTCATTGTGGCCTTCCTGAATTATAAGTACAATGCAAATGAACCAATTTAGTATAATCCAAACTTTAAATAAAATATCAAAAGTTAATGACCAACAATGGAAAAAAATCTCTCTTTTTTTTTTTAACAACAATGAAAAAAAACTTTTTTAAAACACACACGTATGCTGGACAAAATTATTGGCAACCGTTTGATGAATTTAAGTTCCTCAAACAAAACAGAAAACAAATAAGACTTGCCTCTGTTTAATTTTCAGTGTTGACATGACCTGAATTAACCAGTGAATGTTGGTTTTGTTAAAAAAAGAAAAAACCATTTGTCTCTGTTGCTGACTGATGTCACTTTTACTGATTTAGCTTGAGGCTGTTGAATGAAATGAATGTAGCTAATTTACATTTACAGGTGTACACGTATCCAAGAAACATTTAACTTGTACTTAAAATAGTGAAATGGACCAATGGCTTTTATCAGATATTTTTTTTGTAAACTTTGTCACTTTTTTTTTTTTTTTTTTTTTTTAACATATCAGGTATCTGCATCATATTGGTGCATCTGCTGATCAAGTTTAAGCTGCACTTCCTCCCTGAGAGCGTGGCTGTTGTATCATTGGGTGAGTGTTCTGATGCCAAACATTGAAAATCTTTTTTCATGGTTTATGTTCTGCTTTGAATTTTGTCATATAATAAGCCGTTTCCTATATGTGGCACAAGTCGACGCCCGCTGAGAGAAGTCGACTAGTCGTGTGTTCTTTCCCCCTCTCTCTGCGTACGCAATGAAATCTCTGCCTCTGATTGGCTTATATGCACTCCTTGACTTAAACAATTATTATAGTCTCTTCAGAAAAAGGGTGGTAAAGTTGTCACGACAACAAAATTAAACTACAACAAAACGAGATACATGGCAGCAGAGGTTGCATGTGTGGAAATCTGCACAATCTGCAAGTCGGTTTTAAAGTACAGTAACAGTACCAGCGTTCTGCACAGCATCTGAAAGGCTTTTCTGGCAAAGTGTAACCAGGGCTTCCTTTTCCTCAGTATTACATGTAGTTTGCATGTCATCCTCCGTAATTACAGTCTTGATTGTAAACTTTTGGCAATGCAGCGATCACTGGTGTATTCCTTCTTTTTAGGAATGTGCTAAACTGTTGATTTGTGCACACCTAAATTGTTGATATCTTTGTTGAATCAGAACAGAACTCACACACACATACACATGCCTATATGCCCACAAATATGATTATTTATGATTGTGCCTCATTCTAAAAGCAGTCCAGGCTGAAACGTGCGAACACACGTGCTTCCTACTAAGACTAGTTAGTCCTGTTTCTGCATTCCATGGGTTTCCTGGAAGAGGGATCACTGCTTCAATGTCAGGAAAAGCATGTTAACAGTTTTTAACAGTGATTCATCGCCTTTATAAAACCTCCCTTTCGTTTCCGATTAATCTTTCCATTTTTTTGCGCAAATCTGCTGGAATGTTCCTTCTGCTTCGTTTCTCTCATCCTGTGTTTTAACAAGAACCTGAATTTCCTGCTTTTCACCATATGAAGCCAACCCGATTACAAATTTACACTCAACTGTCAATCAAACCTCAGTGTTGAGTCGTCTCACAGTGATTGTGTTTTTTGACAAAAGTGATGTTCCCTTCAGAGATTAAAGCTTTTCTATAAGTTTTTAAAGACATGCTTTCACAGCTGGTACTCAAATGTGTCTCCAGCCAATCAAATCTGATCACTGTAACATGAGAATTAGGCCATATAATCAGGCCCCTGCCAGCTGCCTGCGTTTCCTGTTTTGTTCAGCTAAAAAATCACTATGTTGTTAGGAAAAACATTAATTTCCTCACTCCAGCAATCACTGTTTACAAGAAGTTTCAGCTTCTGATGGGATGCGTCTATATGATTATTATTCAACATTTCAGATCCTGCCCGACTCTAAAACCAAATAAACAGGACAAATTAAGCTCTGTCTGAAATAAATCATGTATTTCTTTATGTCCTAAGGATATCCACAATGTGTTCAGGAAACCCGAACTAAACATCAGGATAAATATTGACATGTAGCACTATGGTTAGAATGCGCATATACATGCACTTAAACATGTAAATGTGTGTAATCATTAATAATTCATGATTTTACATACGACTTGATCATGTAATGTTTTTTCACTTGCAGAACTGAAATGTTGAATAATAATCATATAGACGCATATCTTTTGATGGTATTTTTTAAATCTAGTGTTGCTCACTCTGGTTTGTAAGTTTCAGTTAGTTTCATTGTTGGTCTAACCTCAGCTATTGGCTTAGTGGTTAGGGCGTTCACCCTACAATCAGGATGTTGTGGGTTCGAATCCCAGGACTTGTAAGCACCTCTGAGGTACCCTTGAGCAAGTTACTGTCCTCACTCCTGGCTAGGTTAAATGCAGAGGAAGAATTTCATGCTGTGTGCTGTGCTGTGTTCACACATAACAGAATGGTCACTTTCACTATAAGCGGTTTATAAATGGTTTATAATTGGTTAATGGTCATTAATTAGGTCATGAGTATATGTATACCATTTATTCTAATTATTGTCATTCATATAATATATATAAAGGGGGACTGGAGAGATTAGTGGGGCATTTTTGACAACTAGGGCGGGGTTGTTTTTCATTTTGTCGACAGAGGACTGTGTGGGTGGTTTGTTTAGTTGAGGTTTGTGACCTTATAAATAACATAAACCAGTTGTAAGAAGACTTTAATAATGGTCTTACTGTAATATGAGATTTTCTTGAAAGATTGTGCTGTACTTTTTGCCTTATTGCTGCTACTCTAGCCTTCCGCCCTCGTACATCTGCATTGTCCTTCCTTTCTGCTGTGACTAGTGTGGAGCTATATGCAAGTGTGTAGCTTCCTCAAATACAGGATACACACACACAAGAGTACACATGTACTTTTTGTTTTGTTATTCAAAATCCTGCTGACTCAAACTTCCTTTTCCTAAGCTAAACATCTCTGCTGTTGACCCTGCCTTCCTGCCTTAATAGATCTTCCACTGATGACTACCTTTCTATATTTCTGTGATCTTTCCTTTTCTCCTGTTCCCACTCTTTTTCTCTGTCTTTTGGATTTTGCATTTTTTTTTTTTTTTTTTGGTCAGTGCATCATTGATTTTTCGGGCATGCTTTTCACAAACATTTCCACCAGCTTTTCTGCATGCCTGCATTATTCATTAGTTAAAATGTTGCCCAGAGTCATTCAGAGAGAGTTTGGTGTGAAACCTGTTCTAACGAAACTGTACAGAGTCAAAATTGTTTACAGTGATGATGAATGGAACCAAATGTCTTAAGAGATCTACAATCTGGTAGCTTCCTCACAGAAATGTATTACATGAAATAATTATGAATACACTGTCTAAAGCCTGAGACATTGTTTAATGATGGTTTTTTGAGCCAACAATATTCTTAAAATCCATTCATGGTGGAGGGGTACATGCAGGGTGTTGTCAGGCAAAATAGTCCCCAAGGAATTTCAGATTTTCCACTATTTTACCATCATCTAAATTCCGTATAAACACCCAGATGACACTTTTAGGGTCAGTGACAGGTCTGTGTATTTGTGTTGCAGAGAACGCAACCGCAGGCTCTGTTCACCACCACTGTAAACAAATCAACATGTTTCTCTACAGTTGATTAAAAAATAAAAAGTAAAACTCTGCATAATGTTCATAAAAGTAGTGTACAGCAGCACAGCTGTGCAATAATTAATCATTTTTAGCTCATCCAAACTACACTAATAGGCAAAGGTCTTTAGCCACTCCCCATTTCTTTATATTTTGTCGGAAAATAAAACCGTAGGTTAGTAAAGTGATTTATTGCAGTATGTGGAAACATGCATGCAGATACACTATACAGTATATGTAATATGTCCATTGTTATTCTTCAGGCCATCATGACCTCTCTTTGACGATCTTTCTTGTACTTTTTTTTAGGTGGTTAGTCCTCCAGCTCATTCCAAACCTCTTCTTTAGACATTGGCTGTATTTTTTTTCCTATTGAGATGCCTTGACTGCATTTACAGTCATTGGAATAGTTGATGGTATTGCAGGGTAGCTCAAGACTTTTGCACAGTGCTGTTAAAAAAAAAAACCCACACGCAACAATGTTTTTTTTTAAACTGTAAAATAATGGTCAAAATAATGAGAGGATTTATAACAGTCACAACATTAAACTATTAAAGGACATGTCACATCGGTGCGTAATTTAATTTAGATTTCTTTACACACCCCATGCCATTTCTCCCTCCTGTCTGTCCAGTCACTGTAATAAAGGATAGTGTTAGTAACAGGAGCCTCTCCAGCCCCAGGGAGCGCTCACCTGAAAAAGCAGTGACACAAAGGCTCTCTGTGAGGCTTCATTCCCTTGGGCTGATGTGGCCTTTTCAGTGGAAATCGCCTCTTTGGTGCAAAAAAACTTTTTATTTTTGTCAAACGGTCTCATCTTTGTTATATTGAGTGGATTAAATGAAGTAAATGGGAACAGATATTTTACTTAGACAGGCTGTAAAGTGCCTAAATATACAAGGTGTCAAGATGAAGTTCCAACCACTCAGCATACACCACCACCAGTGATCATTGCCTGATCATCTGGAATCATCTGCACCTGTTTCTTCACTGGTTCAGGCCTTAAGTTAGATTGTTTATGTTTATATGTTTCACATGTAGGTCACCGTGTGGATTAACAAACAAAAAACACTTCTCTGAAACTGGTCAGGTTTAGAGACTGGAATGAAAATGTATTTGAAAGTCATTCAGGAAGCCTGGAGAACTGTTCCTCAAAACTACATCAAAAATACAAGAAAGTCTAGCCATTAGGAAGCAAAACATGAGGAAATGAGATGTGGCTCTGGACAACAATGTGTATACCGTTACTCAACAGCAGCATTGTATCGATTGAGATATGTTCTACCCATGCTGTAATTGATAAGAGCATGTTTTTTCAGAATGACTGCATCTTACATGCTTCACGCAAAGAGACAAATCATTTACCATTTTTTCTACGACAAAATACAAAATAAGAACCATTTTAGAAGACAATATCTCACAGCAGGCCTAGTAAACATGCCCTTAAGCGAGCTCATCAGTTCAGACCATAACGCACTCCCAAACGGTAGCAACAGAAGTGTGAGTGGAGAGAAATTCACACATGCAGGTTATCATCGTCAATTTCTCAAACTTTTGATTGATGTTGCGTGTTACTTTCTTATGAATTTACTCTTGTAGACTGTACTGAACACCTTTTTTGTTGATTTTTGAAGTGAAATCTAGAATTCAATTTCATGACAAAATGTGGCATTCTTGCAGGATTGATGTGGTAACTATGGTTGTCACTAGATGGTTGCTGTGATGTTGCCATGTGGTTGTAACGGTTGCTGTGGTGTTGCAAGGTGGTAATGATGCAGCAGTTACATTCTGGCAATCCCAATTTCAACTTTCAACTATTTTTCTGTGAGGGATCTCTTCAAGGCAGACGTCTGTTTACATTCATCACCACCAAACTTTTTACCCAAACGCTTATCCAACAATTTGTTGTATTTATTCAAAATACATTGTCAACTCTTAAAACAAAAAAGGTTAGCATGTGGTAGCTCTGCAATACTGCAATACTCTCAAAGCGGGCAATTAGGTTGGCCAAGTCTAGCCAGAGGGTTAATCCAGTGGTATGGTTTTGTGCAGGTCCTCAAACAGAAAAATGTGAGGCAGTTGTAGTTTTATAGAGCACAATAACAAAAACAGCTCTGACAGAAAAACTTTCCACTGCTTAGACTCCATAGAAACGGTTTTGAGACAATCGGTTGTAAACTGTTGGAAGAGAATAGCCCTGCTGGCACGTTAGAAACACCATTACCAGACTGAGATACACTGGAAAAGTAAGTTCCATGCCATAGCAGTACAGTTTAGGTACAGCATGGTTTCTGTATACTTATGGAAAAAGTGCCTCAAGTGGAATGACATAACCAAATCAGACAAACCACAGGCCCCAGTTACGGGATGGCCGGGAGCATAGAGCAGGGGATGCAGCCATGTCAGTATTAAAACACCACATTTGCCTTCCTGACATTTTCTGCTTGATTTGATGACAAAATGACATTTTTTTTTCATTTTTAAATCATAACATATCTGTCTTCTACTTCTGAACACATATGTAATATGGCTTGAAAATGTGCTCTTTCCACATACACTCTGCTTGTTTCAGTGAGCTGTGAGTGAAGGTGTAAACAGTAATGAATCAGAATCAGAAACCTTTAGTCATCACAGAGGAAATTGCTGGAGATCCAGGAGAAAAATAGATAAACAAGTCCATCTTTTCTTTGATCACTAAATGTGTGCTGGTTGCTCCTTTGCAGGCATCCTGATGGGGGCTTTCATAAAGATTATCGAGACACAGGAGCTGGCCAACTGGAAGGTATGTATATTGTTATTATAATGTGTATTATCACTATCATGTATTGTGGAGCGCTAATGAACAGATGATGACCTCACAGCATCTGATACACAAACCTGCTGGATTTGTATAACGTACACTGTGTTTATACAGTGGCAACACACTTTTCAAATGTTTATTGTTAGTGGTTATACATTTGTAATGCAATTACAGTGTTCAACATCAGTATGTTCACACATCTTTAAAGGTCCCATGACATGGAATTGTCACTTTTTAAGATTTTTAACATTTCCTCTAGCCTGCCGATGGTGCTGCAGTGGCTAGAAATTGCGATAGATGTAAAGAGTGCTTAGGAGGGAAGATTACCTCCCCAGAGAACTCCCCCTTAAAAATTAGCTCCACCAACTGTCAATGCTATGTATGAGAGACTACTTTTACATTTACATTTATGTTTACATTTACGGCATTTGGCTGATGCTCTTATCGAGAGTGATTAGTAGTCCATAACTGTTTCTTAAACCTGTAAACAGGTTTTTTCTTCTAGTAAGTAAGCAGTAGTAAGCAGTAGAATATGAAACGTAGTTAGTCACCAAGGTGCTCCTTAAAGAGGTGGATCTTCAGGTGACGCTTGAAGACATTGAGGGTCTCCTCAGATCTAATCGGAAGAGGGAGTTCATTCCACCACTGGGGGTCCAAGACTGAGAAGAATCTTGATGCATGTTTCCCTCTTATTTTGAGCAGCGGAGGCTCGAGACGAGCCGTGCCTGAAGCCCTGAGAGGATGAGAAGTTACACCTTGTTTGATCAATACTGTTATGTTTGGGGGGTGCAAGTCCATTCTTGGCAAGTGTCCTTCAAAGCAAGTGTTAAGAACTTGAACTTGATGTGAGCAGCCACAGGGAGCCAGTGAAGGTTTCTTAGCAAAGGTGTGGTGTGAGTGAACTTAGGAACACTAACCTGCCAGCCTAACCTGAGATTGTGGCTTGATGAAGGTCTTCCTTTGATGAAGAGGAGCTTGGTCTTGCTGGGGTTCAGCTTGAGTTGGTGGGCCGCCATCCAAGAGGAAAGTCTGAGATGACTGTCTGAGATGCAGGTTGAGGCCTGGTTATCACTGGAAGAGAAAGAGAGAATGAGTTGTGTATCATCAGCGTAGAAGTGATATGAATGTGAGGCTATTACATCCCCAAGTGAACCAGTATACAGAGAAAAGAGAAGTGGTCCTAGGACCGAGCCCTGTGGGACACTAGTGGATAGTCTACATGGAGCTGTCTGGGTGCCATGCCATACTGCCTGGGACCTCCGGTCATCAAGGTAGGATGCAAACCAGTTCCAGTACCTGTGCCAGTATAGACATCATGGCTTCCAAATGAGCGAAGCATGGCGTTTGCTCGGTACTGCGATGTACAAATGAACACAAATGTATTTTTTTAGTTCCCTAATGCGAGCCTCTGAAGAACCAGTGGGTTAGTTTTATTTCCTCTGGAAATACGGCGACACAATACAGAGCTGGTCTTGCTTGAATGACTGAAAATTAAGTCTGGATCTGTTCAGACTCTCCTTGGCTCAGCTACAAACCTCGAACTAGTAAGTCAACATAACTATAATTTTGTTGCTTTGTTGTATATGATTACCTTGCTTTTTACCCTTAGAATGGTTGTAACATTAGCTCTGCGGCTAACAGCACAGTTAGCACTGTCGTAAATGTGAAGGTAGATAGCATCCGTTATGCGTGTGAGTGGTGTATGAATACCCACATTAACGGGGGTGTACTTCTTTGTTATTTGGACAATGGTGCTGCTGTTAGTGTTATGGCATGCACAATATCTGCCTTTCCAGTAATTGAAATGACTGTGTGAGCACCTCTGCAAACCAGGGTGATCAGATGAGAACGGGTAAAATTTGAGGAGTCTTACAGCAACTGGGCTATAGGCACTGATCTCAACTACTTGGCTATCAAGGAAATGTCCTGAATCTCACTACAGACGAATACAACTGTCTTTTACCAGTTCTGTGACCGCAGTAGCCATTGCTATACACTGTAAACATTAGCGCATGGTACCATGGCCTCAAGCTGCCCCCACCCCCACTCTCCACCTTGTTCCGCCCCTCTCCACGTTGCCCCGTCTCTCTCCTCCTCATTATCATTTAAAGCTACAGACACAAAAACGGTGCATTCTCTGGAAATCTCATTGTGGGACTTGCTCTAAGTGACTGTAATTCTGCACCAAGGCTGAATCTCGGAAAGAGATTTCAGATACAGTATTACGAGAGTGGGGGTGGGGCCCGCTTGAGGCCTCAGCGTGTCATGGGAGCTTTAACACATTCCCACTATGTATTGTCATTGTTTTCACATCTGTAACAATCTGTTTATCAAGATGTTTAGTATCACATTTGTAGTGCACTCACAGCATTTATGTTCACACATTTTTAACACATTAAATTTTTATTTTCAGTGTTTACACATCTGTAACACTTTCAGTGTATATTACCAGTGTTGACACATCTAACCTATATTAAATCTAAATGTATTGATAATTATTGGTAATTTTGCTCTAGTTTATCATTTTTTAAAATTGCTTGTTGTCCCAGCCATATTTTCTGCTCATTGTTGAGGGTAATTTGGTGGTGATAAAGGAAATGAGATTGTGAACATGTTTGTCAAATTCCATTTCTGCATTTGCCTGACTTAAGTGGTCCATGGTGTTTGGTCCATATATCTGCATGTATGCTGCCTGATAATTCTCTCTCTCTCTCTCTGACACACACACACACACACACACACACACACACACACACACACACACACACACACACACACACACACACACA
>JBBPDC010000001.1:19509424-19525328 GCA_037974485.1 Hemigrammopetersius urotaenia | reverse complement strand
AAACAGCACGGAGACCTGCAGAACCTGCAAGTCGGTGTTAAAGTACAGTAACAGAACCGGCGTTCTGCATCTGAAACTGCTCCGCTAGCTAACACGGCTAACGCTAGCACTGAGGGAAGTCGTCCTGCCGCGGCTTAAACTGTTCCCACTCACAGTTCTACACTTAAATTGACCAGAAAATGCAGGATATCAGCCTTTTTTTTTTAGTTTTGTTCAATTATCATGTTGACTGTTGATGTTGGAGAGCTTTAATAAAAGTTGCTCAGTGTTGGATGCCCGTGTTCCTCTGTTGCGTGTTTGATAACATCATCAAATGACTAGTCCACTCGACTTCGACTTGAAAAAAAAAAATCGTTGTTAATGCCCTAGTTTATACCTAATATCAGGCTACATTTCAGAACATCAATAGCTACTAGATATTGATACTAATTGAAATACAGTTGCTATAACTGACACTGGATACTTCAGTTTGTTATTGTAGAGCTGTCTGTGTTAACAAACTAATGACATGAATGAGATCAATTATTAACACAAACTCCACTAGTTTGACTCTTTAAGCCAGCCTTGGTAGTGCAGGCTGAAGCCCAGCAGCTGTATGTTGCTACGTTAAAAGACTGCTCCGTCTTTTTAAAATGCAGTTTTACTGTCTTTTAATGACTAAGAGGGACGTGTGGATATATCAACAAGTGGTAAACTAATAAAAGCAACAGCAACATGAAATGCTATTATTCTCCTTCTACTATCTTTCATCCTGTTTTCTCTCTCACTTTGCCCACCCACCCCATTCCACTTTCTTCACCCTCTTAATCTCCCTCCTCTTTCTCTGTATCTCTTTCTCCCTGCATTTTCACTTTCACCCTTATTTGGTCTCACTCTGTTCGTTTTATCTCCACCTCTCTTTTTCCCCTCATTCTTTCTCTCTCTCTCATAAACAATATACGATCTTATATAGAGCAAAGAGATTACTAAGAGCTGTCGAAAGGCAGCTTTGTAAAAAAAAAAACATTGGTTCCTCCATTTTTCTCTTTCTGTTGACCTTCCTTGAGGGAGCACAGCCTCATTCTCCTTTGTAAGATTGCTCCTGGCCTTTCACAAATTGATTAAAACCTGCCTGCTCCAGCAGGGCCGTCTGGCAATTTCTCTTATGCTAAAATACAAGAACAGCCTGATTATAGTCCCTCCACTGTTTCATTAAGCTGTTCATACCACTACTTTGCTCCCTTTACTGCCATGAGAAGAATTCAATCTTGCATTCAGAACCATAAAGCAGGTATTTCATTAATTACTAGTGTATAATAGGGGGAATACATGGCATACATTTAGAGTTTTATCCAGCATGCAGAATATGAACGTTATAAACGAATTGGTGCTGGATAATCCTAACGCCATGTTTAATCCACAGAACTATATAAATGGTAATGTGCACGCCGGACCTTTGTTTTCCTCTCGCTCAACGAATTAAGCTTCAGATGAAGCACAGTGGCCGAATGGGGCCTGGGCGCTTCTGTATGAAGCTGAGCACAAAACTGGGAGAGGTCCATATAATGATGGAGCCAGTACAGGTGCAGCTGCTTTTTTTTTTCGTATTCTTTAAGCTTCTATTCAGCGCTGAGGGCTCTGAACCGCTGTGCAAACCATTGAAAAGGCTTAAGGTCACCTTATTTCCTCCGGCTTATTCTCTCCTATTCAAAGCAACAGCACAGAAAAAAAAGAGAAGATTTTTCTTTTTCCCCTTGCCAACCAATCATTGCGGCATTACTGTAAGTGACCGAGAAAGCTTTGTCTCATCAACCCACGTGTACAAGGACAGTGCTCACCGGGAGGCCTTCTGCACAGTCAGCGTGTGAGTATAAAGGCCAAGCACTTAGTGACAGCTCTGTGACGCTTTTAAACGCACCCTCCTCCTCTCCTCGGCCTTGCTAATGCAGATCTGTGAGTAAACATGCAGAACCAGCAGGGCCACGGAAAAACGAGGACAGGAAAGTAAAAGGGATGAAATATTTAAGCACATTGTTTTTCCCTCACTTTCTCTCGGAGTCAGCTGAGGCAGTGTAGGTAGAGCGTGTGTCTGCTCTCCGGACATTAGGGGTGCGAGACCCTGACCTCACAACAGTTTTTGGGGAGTAGATTGCATTTTTTGGGGAGTGATTGAACACATCATATGATCTAAAATGTCACCAAGACAGAGGGTGTGTCCAAAATCGTGCACGTGCATCAGTGCACTGAGATTTAGTGTGTAGTGTGCACTGCCTTCTGTAGTGTGCACTGCTGTGGGTCAGTGCTGTCCTAAACGGAACTCTAACGTTTTGCACTTAGCAGAAGTGACGGAGTAACATTTGTTCAGCCCTCCCAAACATCTGCCGGTTTTACCGCAGTGTACATCAGTACAATAACTTTATTAACGTTACTCACATTTATACGAATCAGCTGCCTCCGCTTGGGCTTGTATTTGACTGTTTGCTGCCGTTATTCAACTCGAAAACACGCTGAAATCCCCGCCCCCTCCACTACGTGGTCCATCGTTCTGCACGGCGTTTTCTGGCCGATTTCAGTGCAGCATCCGAGTTGTAGCTTAGTTTTCAGTGTGAGCACACTATGCACTAAAATCGCACACTAAAAGTGCGCAAGTGCGCGCTTTCAGACACACCCTTAGTTTAGGTCAAACTTATTTCTAAAGAGCGCATATCATGAAACCCAAATTTCAAAGTAAAACATGCCATTAACTCCCCTGCTCAACAAAACTGCAGAGTATTTTTGTGAGGTCACAAAAACTAGTGCTTTTACAGACAATACTGTGCTGACAAATGCAGTAAAAAAAAAGGTTGAGGGGGATTTTTGCGTTCAAATGTTTTGTTTTTGGTGCAAAAATATATGAATACTGCACTTTCTGAATATTGTATGACATTTCAAAATGTATTTATCACCACCTTTAGATAAAGCCTTACAATACATCAACACATTTTTTACATCTCTACTGGCTTTCCTGTTGTTTTTTTTCACTAAGGCTGGCATCTTGGGCCGCTATGCAGGCACCATATTTCACATCATGAGTAATAAAACAGTACATCATAAATGTTAATGACTTTTATGTACGTGTGTTCTGTGCAGTACACAAACAGAAATTTAGTGCAGAGTTAAAAGGCAGAGTTAGTTTTTACGCCTCAACTGTAGTGTTTTTTTTTCTACAAAGAGAGGAGGAAATTGATCCCACTCCATCCTGCAGTCTGGCCTGTGTCTTACATCTGATCCAGCCATAGGCCTCTACTTCCTAAGCTGTGCTCCAGCTTCATCTCCGAATAATCCTCAAATCCAGCCGCACTGAGGATATGCTGTGTTGCTCTGTTCCTCTACTGGAGAGGGCGCACACACACACACACACACACACACACACGCACACGCACGATCATAATGAAAGGAATGCATATATGGCCAATCAGTGCCACCAAACAAGAAATGTAATTTTAAAATGATTGTGCAAGCCAAAACTGATAAAACTCAGTTTCATGAATAAATATGCATCCTCTACTTTTCTGTTTCTATATATAACATCTGTATATGACATTTGCTAAATAG
Source organism: Hemigrammopetersius urotaenia (assembly GCA_037974485.1). Lineage (NCBI taxonomy): Eukaryota > Metazoa > Chordata > Actinopteri > Characiformes > Alestidae > Hemigrammopetersius > Hemigrammopetersius urotaenia. The sequence continues at coordinate 19,521,755 of JBBPDC010000001.1, read as the reverse complement.
ACAGTAATTGTGCATTAAAAGCAGTAAAACAAAGTACAGAAGGGAGGACTAAAAGGATTTACCCGAGCAAAGACGCATTTTAGAATTCAAACAGTCGAACATTTGTGAGTTGCCATGGTGACATATATATATATACATATATATACACATCTGAAGATGTTTTATTGGGATGTAGTCTTAGAATTGCTCACCAAGTAGAGACCACATTAGCACAAACCAAATGTATCATAGTGCTTGGCAACAGGAATGTGGGATATTTTGTAGAATCAAAGGACTAATGCCCATTATATAGAAAAACATAAAACTGAAAACCAAACATTTTGGGGACACCAATACCAGTATGATGGTATAAATGATAAAACTCTTGAATATAAATGTCTTTTCTTTATACTTTTTGGGGGGAGGAGGGATTTGTCCTGATTATATGCCCGATTTAATTATCTCCAGTTCTAGCCACTTGTTAACATGACATGAGGAGACTTCCTCCGAGTCACATGATACCATTCACTGGTTAATGGAACAGCGTAACACACTTGGATGAAAGCATTTACCGCAGTTTCCACTGTGTCAGCTAATTGACCCCTATGCTGGCTTGCATTGCCCTGAGTGATGGGGGAGAAGGGGGCCATACCTGCCAGTTGTGCTCTCTTGGACTCCCAATAACAGATGACTATGGCACCACCAGGGATCAAACTTGCAGTCTAAGGATAAGGGTAACACATTACCTGTTGCACCATTCAGGAGACCAAGGTTCGATAACTTACCAAACCCAAAGTGGTTCTTCCATGGGATTATTCCCCAAAAAACAGGCTGATGGACAAATACACATCTGCTAGCAACAAAACAACCTCTCCATACTTGATTTCACCAAAAGGTCAATGACAATGGCCTTCAAATAAGTCCAGAGCCCTCAAGGACCACATTCTCAATGCTTTCCACTTTAGAAAGTGTGAGCTGCACAGTGGTAAAGCAGAGAAACACCCATTCCTGTCTTCAGCTACTTAACTGGTTGCAGAGCATCTGCTGCAGTGCAGTAGATTGGGTTTGGCCAGGGTCACGGTGTAGAGACGGCTGCCGGTTGATGACAGACACATTGTTTAATGGAGGTTCCTCTGGGGCAGGCTGGGGGGGACGAAGCAAGCAGCTGGCCAATTTCCCCGTGAGCTGAACTGTTGAGGCCTTGCACTTCCACTGACCGCTCAGGGTCAGTACAGAGCCTCTATTACTTTCAGCCTCTGCCACCATTCAGCCCTTTTCGGCCCCTCCATACAGTCAGCTATTGGTGGGCAATATGACAATTTGACAGCATCATCGTGATTAATTACGCCACAATATAATTCTGTAGCATGTCATGGGTGTTGTCAGTAATTTTGCAACTGTATACATCGGTTGGGATGTAGGTGGTCCCTAAAGTCCAACTTGATTGCTGCAGCTTGGGGTTCATTAGGGTACAACCAGTATTTGTTGTCACTCCAAAGAACCCTTCAAAATAATGCATTTTGTTGACTTGTTTGCAAACATCACAAAAATCACGCATGTCGTATCTTGTGAAAAAATATTTTATCCAAGCTTACACACCACCACTGTCCACATCTCAAGGCGAGAGCACACCAAGTTCTGCCACGACAGCCTGTCAAACTAAATTGTATTTAAACGAATGCACGGAAAAGTCATGTCCAACTGTAATAGGATTTTAAAAATCTGACAAGTACGAATGGCTCTCTAGCATGCAGCCCAATCATGAGTACAACACTCTTCATGCATCAAATATCGCAGGCACCTCATTAATGTTAATACGACAACATGGAGCCAATCTCTTTCAGAGCTGTGGAGTGGAAGAGAGATGGGCAGAGCCACGGTGATGTATGACTTCCACAAGGCTGCACATATCACACACCGCAGTCCAGAATGAGTGTGGCATTACTGTTTGCTTTCCATTACTGAAGAGCGATAGCATGCCAATCAAAATGTATGGGCCCTGCCTTTTTATGACTACTTGAAACATTTGGTAGATGAAGCAGTCAAGTGAAATATGAATGTCTAGATCTACTCTGTCCTTCATTTTCAAGTTCTGTGTTCATTCTGGCTGTATGCATCTGCAGAGGCTACATAAAAAAGAGAAACATTTGGCCTGTGACTGTATCAGTGACTTTAAAAGTTTTTCCTAGTTCTAACCAAAAACCCTCAAAGTTCAACCAGTCCTGTTCAACGCAAAAGTGATGTTTTGTTGATTTTCTAACTGAAAATTGGTACACATACAATACAGAACACCCACTTCTGCACATTTTAATTTACGGCTACTTAAATACGTTATAAGAAGAAACAAGTGCATGTGTTATGGCACATATATATTTAGTATTTAAAATAATCAAATAAATAGATTTGTGCACAAAATTGAGCAAAAACTGCCATTATTTCAGTTTGATCCCTGTGGTGTTAGCAATCAAAACATGTTATTCCACCACACTTCATATTACATAATGCATCCAGTACATCCAGGTTCTGGTAAGTTTTATTGTGACTATATATCATATTTGATATTGTTCTTGTCTTTGTGTGTCTGTGCAGTCATAACATAAGCAGTTTCCTTAGGGAAAAGTTTTATGATTCTGATTAACTGATCTTTCTCTAAGCAGCCATAGTCTGGACTAATATCACATTAAACATGGAACATTCTAACAAAAATAAACTGATCAAACTCAGTGGGTCAAAAACTCAATCTGCTAGAGCCCACATGTTGCTATATGAGCACAAACATGTCAGAAATAGACACTGGTCTATTAACGCTGCTATCAACAAGCTGTTACTCTAAATATCCAAATGTTTCCATTCTCACCACTCGGTTGTGACTTTCTGAGCCAAAATGCTCTTCATCAGACGAGTATCGAAGTTAAAACACATTCATTGTTACTTAATTGCAAGTTAGTCACTTAAAAACATGACCAGTTCTCTCACTAGAGTTTCCTTTATTTTGTCCCCTCATTATTTTGGTGTTTCCATAGCTCATGCGAAAGTCTGGGAAAGCAACACGATGAGAGTAATAAAGCACCCACTCTGAGTGTGCACTAATACGAGTCTGACCGATGAACAAGATGCTGATGAGAGGCAATATGATGTTCAGGATCTATTCAGAGGGGCTGCAACTGAAGGGGGTAATGGGCTCTTTGTCTCACTGGCCATATTTCCACTACAAATAAATCTCTGACTCCAAAATCTGAATGTATTTTTTTTTTCACAAAGGAGACTAATTATAGAGAGCTCTGAAGCAGAGGAGGAAAAAAAGATCCCCAAAGCACAAGCGCTCAAGGACAATTCAATAACAATATCTAAGAAGAAAAAAAACACACAGTGTCTCTTCCCCCCATGGCTACACACAATGTTTCTCTCTCCTTTTCTCTGTGGAAAAGGTATTGTTTGAAAAGATGCATTGCCTGAACAGATTTTATTGAGTGTGATGTTCCCAGAAAGAGCCTAAGCAGTTTACAGCTGTGATTGGCTGTCAGGCTGATACATTGCAGTCAGCGCTGATCAATACAATTATACTGACAAATATGAAAGCAGCATAGATGACCTTTGATACTTCATTCCTCGTTCACTCCTATTAGAGGTCAAAAAGGTCAGGGGTTTCATCTTTTATTGATCGTTGCTCTGTCTAAAATGCTGAAGGACAGAATATCAAACTCTTTCACGAACTTTAGATACAAGACATGCACTGTGTAACACAAGTATTCAAGCTTGTATAATACATTAGATGTCTAAAACTGTGCAAACGTGATGGTACTGATTAACTCCTAGCACTGCAGTGCAACTTCTTTGTACAGCCAGCATCTATCCGAATAGGGACTGAAGTTTTCTGATCTAAAAACTCAAAAATGAGAAAATAAAAACTCCCCAGCACCATATATGAAAGTAAGTTTTCAGCTTCTACACAAATATATTTAGAGTAGAAGCATTATCATTTTAACAATGCTCAGAGCATTCAAAATTTCTATTATTATTACTATTATTAATTTTACTATTATTACTAGCCATCCTGTATATTCAGAATCAGTTTAAGAAAACTTTACTGAGGCCAAAGGAAATTGATTATGTTCAATATTCATTCCACCATAAGAACTGTCTAGGAGCTGTTGACTCATCTGGGTCACTGGTCAAGGGTTCTTTACTCCCCACCCAGTCTGCCCAGCTGGTTCAAAGGTCTCGTTTACACTGCAGGTCTTGATGCTCAATTCTGATTTGTTGCCTATATCTGATTTTTTTTTACCTTCTGTTTACACGTGTTTTTAATTGTGACCCATATCCGATTCGCTTGTTTACACTTGCTTTAGCAAAGGAGGGTTGTTACACCACACAGTAGCCAAGATGGATGAACGCGAAGTATGCTTAATGCTAATTCTGCGATATATTTGCAAAATTCGCCAAATATCACCATGATTTTAGGCGGAGATGAAGGAAAAGGGCAATTATTGCAGCCTGCGCATATGCTTCAGTTATTATGGCCTGGACCATTCAGAGGAACGTCTGTGTGCCTGAGAGATCTTAGGATTGGTGGGAGAATATTGTGGTGGGCTTTAGCAAGGAGCAGTGGGTCTGAAATTTTAGAAAGAGCAGACAACTTTCGATTTGCTGTGTCAACGTTTATCCGCATTCCTTGTGTTTGTTGTTGTTTGACGTTTGCACTCTTCCACACGTACCTCCCACACAACGTCACTAAACCGTGATGAAGTACTAAATTGTCGCAGTTAATGACGTACAGAACGCAACGCCTAGGAAAATCAGATCTGCCTGTTTACCTGACAGTCGCATCGGCACATATCTGATTTGTATCTGATTTATTTCCACATGTGAACGAGGCCTGAAACCGATCTCATAACATCCGAATGCATGCGTTTTTTTCCTGTTTACACTGTCATGGAACAGATCCGATCTGTGTCACATATGAGTAAAAAATTGGAATTGGATCACATTTAACTGAGTGTAAACGAGGCCAAAGATTGTCATTTTTAAAAGGGAAAGCAGGAAAATGACTAAACTGTGTTTATTGTTGGCCCACCACGATGCAACACAAGAATCTAAAGCCTTTATACTGCATTCTAAATGATCGCCTGGAATGTTCAGCAGTAGCTCATCTATACTGTGCCACTGGCTGACAGATACCCAGCAATAATGTTTTTAATTTCTTGCATTTTAACTAGATTACAAAACTGTTTTCCCAAGCACTTTGCTTTTCAATTGTGTTTCATTTGGTGAATTGCACAGCATGTAACACTGGACAATTAAAAATAGGGCTGGGCAATTTGACCTAAAATTAAAATCTTGATTAATTGAACATTTTAACTCGATTACGATTAATGAACTATTATTTTATTTATTTATTATTTATTTTGCCCTCATAGTTTACTGACAAGTTGCTCAGTTGTCTCAGTGTTTAACGTAACATAACGGAGCGGGGTCACGTGACTCCACACGCGGTAGTGTTTTTAAAGGGAAAGTAATCGGAATAATCGACCTGGAAAAATTTTTATCGATTATAGATTCTGAATGTCGATTTCGATTACTTTTCAATTAATCGCCCAGCCCTAGACAAAAAGGTGTGTCATTTGCTGCTTTTGTGAAAATAGTTTAAAATAAAGCTAAACAAAATAATGAATTTCCCTTTAATTTCCTTCAAATGGGTTTTTACCTCTTATTTTTAGTAAGAAGTTCAGGAAGGTATTCTAAAAAGCATCAGTACTCAGGAAGCATGGACATGTTGTTAATGCTAACTGCAAAATCTGTTATATTTGGAAAATCCTGTGGTACTACATTTCATAGATATTGCCCAGCACTACAATGTGGGACACAAGATCAGAAAAAATTGGTTCCATCTTACTACACACACAGACTTGAATCCCTTCCAATGCCTGTCATTAATTATTGGAGTCAAACACCCTCCAAAGGTGACAATTAACATTTATTGAGTGATTAAAGCCAATTGTAATTGACCCATCTGTGCTTTGCTAGCAAATACACTTTTTCACTGCAATGTTTTTTAGGAAATTTGAGGTGAAATTACTTTTCACAGAAAGTAGTAATTTCAAGTGACATTTATTTTGGGTGCATGCATATGATTGCACTGTTAATTTAGCTCAGATGTAGATTTTTGTCAAATAATTGAGCTAATGTTTGCATATCTGTAAATGCATTGCTGCTTACATGATTCGTTTTGATCAGCTGCAACAACATGCTTGTTTGGCCGTGTATCTATTTAAACCCAAAGACAACACAACGGAACGTCACTAAACAAAATTTACTACCAGGCTGACTGGGATTTTGGCCAGTAGTGGTTATAAAAGAACACATTTGTGGGCAGAGCCTGATGGGGTCAATACATTACAGCACTAAATAATATTGTACACAGAATCCAAGCCTACTGAACAGCTTAGTTAGTAGGAATTCATTCGATTATAAGACCTTATTTCACGCAGTGGCACAGGAAACATACATGCAGAGAATTTGGCAAACCTTCAGACTTTCAAGTTATTACATGAGTGATCAAAGCGCTGAGCAGCTGGCCACTAACACAATGAGAAATGAACTGCGTGGGTTGACACTGATAATTAATACGACTGTCACCATTCCACACAGCTTCATTAAAAGTCTATAAGGAACCGTGCGAGTGTGTGTGCTCTGTGTAAACACTTCACACTCATTTTGTCACTGCATGTGAGGGTCCTCAAGCCCTTCCTGAACGAATAAGGCTCTTTTTCTGTTCACATCCACTGACCAGTGCCATGATAGTGAATCCCAAACACTATTAATTCAACAACACAATCATATTAACACAAAAAAGTCATATTAATTATCTGTATTGATCTAGCACAACAGGAGAGCTATTTAAACTATCAATAATGTAATTAACAATGATTTCCCACCAGCTGGCTGCCTGTTGCAAGAATCACATCCATTTCAGCTGTCCAGTAACTGCCACACAAAAAGAAAGGAAGGCAGAATAGAACTGAATTCAAGTTAATATCTTTGCTATTTCTAAATTGTTTTGATTTCTTTGTCTGTTAGGCTACATTCAGTTGTGTATAAGAGATCAGTCGCGGTAAAGTCTTTGCTGTAGGTGGCTGTACAGTGTGTGAGCAGTTTTCTCTCTTTCGGCCCCACATCTGCTCTTCCACAGACCTCTGCCTGCAGAGTTAATGTGGCCAATTAACTGCCATTGAGTCACCCCCAATTGGAGAAAAGCGCTATTCTAAGGGAGATTTATCAGAGCCAAATCCTCCGCCATTCACTAGTCAAAGGCACAACGCTTCCTGTAATCATTTTTTCATAAAGGCATGCACTTGGCCACTGAAATACTGCAGCTGGTGATTTCAAGGCATCATGCACTCTAGTGCCATTTTGCTCGCACTGTACTGCACACTGTAGCTCATGTCACCGCAAAACAGCTCTAATTTTCCAAAGACAGCATTGTGTGTGTGTGTGTGTGGGTATGTGGATGTGTGGGTGCGCATATCAGGTTAGCTATTATATAGAATAAAAGTCCAAAAAAATACAATCACAATCATAAAAACTGCTGTATCAAGCATATTAGAAAATAAAAATTAGAGACGGGAATGTAACACAGTAAAACCAGGACAGCAGGGAAAAAACAGGCACAATATGTTGTTTACTGGATGATAAAAGCGGCGTTATGTGCTGGCAACAAAATGGGATTTAACAAATGATTCACAAATTAATTCTGATCTGATTTTTATAATAACAGCCACATGACAACAGGAAAAATTATAGTATTTTTCAAAAAGAAACGGCGTTACTTTTATGCCTTTACAGGCCTCTCAAGCTCTGGCCATAGTTTTGTTTTTCGGTCCTCTCAAAAGTCTTTGAAACCTCAAGCCGTGTTTTAAGGAGAGTAATGTTTTTATTGTGATTAATGCTGGGACCTTATGGTCACATTTGTCTTACTTTTACCATCTCCGAGTTCTCGGGGCCATCTATTTGCCGCCGAGCGCTGCATGCCGCCCCCTGTGACAACTGTGTAAAGGTAAATAACGAGCGCGCTGATTCCTGCCGACGGAGCCGAGCGTGCACACCCTGCATTTGCATTATTCATCTTTATTACCGCCGTGTCTGGGGCTCTTTGGGACCCGACACCCTGCTGCACGCTCACACGCTCAGTTCATTAGTGGCAGCTCTGGCAGACCGGCGGCTCACCTTAAAAGCAAATCGTTTATAGCGTCGAGGCTCGCCGTGGCCTCTCTGGAAGGCATGCGTCACCACCTGATGGATTTGCACAAGGATGAAGATGAAAGTCTCATAGTGTTCCTGGTTTTCTGTGCATCACAGCCTTTTCACAGTTACCTCTGCTGTCACTGCACAGCTGTGCTCGTCATTTGAGATTATCCTACTCAAGAACCTCAAAAGCAAATAAACGGCGAGGAAATTTTATATACAGCAAAGTATAAAGAAGACATTTATGGAGGTAATATGCAGCAGTATGAATAGTTCTGTATGCTGAGTGGGAGAGCCTCTGAGGATTTATATGCGCAAGAGAGTTTTACCCGTGATTTAATAACTGGATTTAACTGACATGCATTGTGTTCGACAGCGGCAGCGCCGACAATGCTCGATATTTCAGCCCTACAGCACGTCTTGTTACCTCCATTAAATCATTCTGCCGGGGCTGGGCCCAAAAGAACGAGGTCACAATGATTTAAACATTATTTAAATATGCTTAAGCACACAGAGCACATGCCTGGCCTTTATGAGATCAGAGTCCCTTTACAATAAGCATCAAGTCAAATGGAAGTGAAAGTACACCGAGGGCCAAATAGACCACAGAATAAAAAATAAACCACCTGGACCCCCATGCAAACACGAAAGACCCCTCAATAAACTGCCCGTTACCACATTCCTTTTAAGGAAGCTGCCAAGTTTTACAGACCATCACTTTCATTGACAAATAACTCATCACAATATTTTGTGAGAGTTCATTTAAAAAAAAAAAAGTTATTTTGTACACAAGAGCAACGTCCCACAGTTAAAACAGACCCGACATTTTTGTTGTGCAATCAAACCATCATTACCAAGGTGAACATTTTACTGTTGTCACTTCAAACCTGCCCAGTTTTGACTAACTTGGATTTGATGCATCCAGCTCAGTAACATATAGCATTTTAAAATGGAAACACAACATTTTATTTAGCGAATGTAAATGATGATTGGGTATCCAGAACGGAGTAAAACAGGTAGAAATATTTATTCCGTAGATCAGCCGAATACCAAAACACAGATATAAGCAGTGTTTCAAAACTTAAGTGCAGTCAAACAAGTAAACAAATCCAAATAGTCAAACCAAAGAACAGAGGCCAAGAGTAAATAGTCAGAGTAAAGCTAACCAAATACGCGAACTAAGCAAAGGTGCAAGACAGGAATCGAAGTTAAGGAAGAGACATCCAGTGTAATTCAAACCAGATAAACTAAATAACAGGATAAAAGAAATGCTTAATATGCACAGATAGTCCTTGGCAAATCGGATCTGGAGTCTGAGGTATTTGTGTCCATTAATAAGAGTCGTGTGATTAGTGTCACGCACACCAGGTCACGTGACGTCAATAGGCGCCAGAAATGACTCACATGTGTATATAAACAGGAAGCAGGTAAATACACAGACACTGAAGTCTTTACTTCATGCCCACCGTGTCGAATCTACCCTTGGTCTCCGGTACCGTGAGTACTCTTGCTCTTCGGAGCTTCATCTCTCTCTACCGGAGTGTGTGTGTGAGAACGCGGACTTGTTTGGTGCGAGTTCTTACTCCATTCTTAGAATAAATCGCGTGGCTTACCAGCTCTCTCGCTTCGTCCGCGTCTGGGCTCTTCCTCCACGCTACAGTTGGGCAAAGAACCAGATCATTCCTGTTCAGTCCATGACAATTAGAATTCAGGTAAATCAGATCTAGGTATTAGGAGTAATTGTGTGGGTTAATGTCTGTTATAAAAGCCTTCAGTATAGTGTTACCAAAGATTTCATCTCAATGTTCCATTAGACTGACTGAGGTTTCACTCAACATTCTGTAAAGCTTGTCCAACACCTTAAAAACAGTTAAGAAAGAATGGACTCGTGTGTGGAGCACGGATTGGGTCGACTGTTTTCCAAACATAGGGGGGAAACAGAAACTGCTCAGCTTTGCCAAGCCTGTTAGTTTTCTTTTGCATAAAGATGAACATTTGCATCCTTGTGTGCCTCCAGCATTCTGGCTAAATAAATTCGCTGGCATCTCCGGAGAGACTGCGGCGGATGTGCTCATGCAGAACAGTGAGGAGGATCTGGTTGTGCAAACCAAACATGTTCCCCTGGTGATTACCCACTGTCTCCCTCAGTGAGGAGCCACGTCAGGCCGCCTGCCCAAGATAAAGTAGCTCCTAGATGGGAGCTGGCACTCCAAACGGCAAGAAGAAAAGCAGGACCTGTCAGAGGCCTAATCACTGCAGAAAAGCCGAGACTCTGTATGTCCCGCTCATGCCAGGCCCAATTAGCCAGGTGTACACAGCCTACCAATCCACAAGAGGCGAGGGGGCGGCTGATCTGCTGCACTAACGTTTGCTCTCCTCCAGCTTCCCTATCGATATCGAGCCATGTCTGCGAAATACGCGGGCGGGTGGTCAGGCGTGAGAAACCTAAAGACAGGTTGAGCACTGAGCTGTTCACGAAGCAACAGTCCACTTTACACCAGCCACAGCTCAAATCATTATCATTATTACTATTACTATTATCTTATTATGTGTAATAGTCTGCCATGTCCAGCATCATGCAATTTTCTTATCAGGCGCTTAAACATTATCATTATGTGCAATATCTTATGTGCATTAGTCCTACTATGAGAAATATCAATACTTATTTTAATGTTACTTTTCTTTTACTGATCTCTATTACAGGCAGGCTCCTAAGCACTACTAGTGTTACTAGTCATTTGCTTAACTGTAAGTTATGTATGTAACATGTATTTTCTGCAGTCGACTGTATATTTTAAATTGTTCTCATCTCTGTGTCTCTGTGCAGTTGTAATATAAGCAATTTCCTGCAGGATGTGATCCTGATTTTGAGTCATTAGAGCAAGGGTTCACTCAAACATCTAATTTACACAACTATCCCCTAAACCCAAATGCAGTCCAAGACATGTTTTGTGTAAGAAGTTTGTTTCTCTAGTTTATCCATCAGGCTAATGTAGCTAACCAGATACTGAAGAAACCCAAATTGACCATGAAACGGTCTGCAATTTACTCGACAGTTTAGACTTAGTCTTCCCCTGCTTGCCTACAGAAGCTGTTCAGAAAGATGATGGCTGTGAATTACTGGCCAGGAGTGAGAGAGGGGTGATGCAGAGGAGCTCAGTGCATTATGAATCAAAAGATATCAGATGCTCTGAAGTAAGGTGCCCACCATCCTTTCATTCTATACATTTGACAGCGAGACCCCGTCTCCGTGCGCAAAAAGACCTACAGGATTTATGAGCGGTATGGATTACCAGCCTAAGCCAAATGGAGACAGCCAGAAGAATAGCACGACGGACACCGGCCGCTCCTCTGAGAGACTGCCTCATTGATTTGTAATGAATATCTCCCCCACGCACTCCTCACCCATCACTGCCATCTCATCTCCATGCAAGTGGGCTGAAAGCTCTTATTATAAAGCCTCATGAGTCAGCGCGCTAATAGCACACCAGTGATGCCAAGCTGCTCACTCGTGTCACCCGGCTCTCTTAGGTGGAACACCAGCTGTGTTTGTCAAGAGCAGTGGGGAAGCAGGCCTTAATGGCAGCGGCCAGGTTGTAATCAGCATTACCATGGTGGACTCACTTTCCTGCTCACACCACACGTACTGCATGCAATCAGTTATCTTGATGGTGGGCACACCAAGAGTGCAGAAGAGGCTCACTAGCATACACGGTTCTGGACGGGGGCCAGCATGGGCCAGGGCCCCTGTAGAATTGCTCCTGGTCCCTGTTATGGCCCCTGCATTAAACAGCCAATGATTTAAATGTTAATTTCTTATCGCAACATGCACTGGCTCGAAGAACAGACTGCTCGAAGCGCTACACACACGCGCACTGTAATCAGCAACCTGAAGACCAGCAGCACGAAGTGAAGGCAAAGGTAGAACTGTGATGAAAATAAATGAAAAGCTAAATATAAAATAAAATATATAAAATAAAATATTGACCTGTTTTGCCATTATATGTGCCCCCCATAAAAACACACATACTAAAAAAAAAAAGGTGTAATTGTTGAGAAAATGATGCTTGTGTGAGTGAGAGTGTGAGTGAACAGAACATTGTTTAAATAC
>JBBPDC010000001.1:19495685-19506189 GCA_037974485.1 Hemigrammopetersius urotaenia | reverse complement strand
CACAGTGTGAACAGCACGAAATTCAACCTCTGCATTTAACCCATTCACCAGGTGAAGCAGGGGGCAGCCAGGAACACAGCGCCCGGGGAGCAATGTGTGGGGACGGTACCTTGCTCAGGGTACCTCAGCAGCGCCTAGCTGGACTTTCTGGTTGCAGGGCGAATGCCCTAACCACTGGGCTGCCAGCTGCCCCAATAAGAGTAACATGTGACCAGTGGTAATAGAGTAACATGTGACCAGTGGTATCTGTACTTTCACTTAAGTAATGAATGTGAGTACTTTGTCCAACTCTGCTGGCAATGTTTCTGATATTGTGCCTTTACATTCAACAGGAATCAAACTGCTCCTCTAAAAGAAACTGAACTAAATTTAATTATTTTGTAATACAAAAGCTGTGCCTTCTCTTATCCTGCAACATTAAATCTGTATTGTAACTATGCATTTATAACGCACATTCAGAATAGGCAAATATTTGCTCCCCACATTCAAAGGGCAAACACATTTTTGTCATCTTATCTTCATGTCACCATTGTGGGCCAAGAAAGGCCACTCACACTGTATTTGAATGCTGCTGCCTCATCTACATTGAATGTCGCAGCATAATTATGCATGTGATAAATAGCCAGTTACTTCTAATGGAGCACTTTGATTCACGTTATTTAAAAAGGAATGAAATAAAAAATGTAATCTAATGTTATAAATATTGCAACTTTGGCAAACAGAAAGCTTTGGAAGTGTGCCGGTGCGTCTCGTGTTCGTTCAGCCCACACAGAGTGAATTTTGGAAAAATAAAAAAAATAATAAATAAAAATTGGCTTGAAGAATCGCCTGTAGGCCAATCTGCCTGTACAGAAATAGGAATGAGCTGGGAAAAAAAATCATGATCTGTGCATCTCTACTACGCACACCCGGTCAAACTCGACCATGAGGTCAGGAGAAGTTGATTAACCAAGAGCGCTTCAGATTTGTTTAAGAACAGATTTAATCCCTAAAAAACATGCCCTCATCACCACCTTCAACCAATTCGCTTTCAGGATGAGGATGAGATTAAATTGAGTCGTAAGCCGTGACGTTACGACGCGCTTTAGCTGTGATTTAGAGGCTGGAGGTTGCTGAGTTATGGTGGGGATGGGGGCAGAGGAAGCACATAAAGCAGCCTCACACCCTGCCTCAGCCAGAGATGGATGAAATAAATAAATAAATAAATAAACATCCACCCACATAGTGTTAAAGCCTGTTAGGGACCACGGCGTCTGTTATTTTTATAATACATTAATGAGGAAAGCAGCCAAAATAGACACAAAGCTATGATTTTTTCCACATTCAATTAGGATGCCTTTGTCAGCATGTGCCTGTGTGTGTGTGTGTGTGTATATATATGCTTGCGTGCGTGTAAAGTCACATGAGACAGTAGCAACCCGAATAATTGGAAGAGAACACAGACTGTGGCATATCCAGGTCAAGTGCAGACATAGAGGCTAGAGTGGGGGGGCTTTTAAAACATGTTTTATAATTAGATCCTCTGCTTCACCACAGCTTTATTCAGCTCCAGCCAATATCCATTCAAACAGCAACAACAAGTTCAATCGGGCAAAGAGTTTCAGACTCATCTCTCTCCCTTCATGTCTCTCCTCACCTTTTTTCCCTCCTTAATAAAGCCTCTTGATGACGGATAGAGTAATCGATCATTGAAGACATCTCCACAGATCACCCACAAGGGAACTGAATGTATTTAGGTGGGTTTGGTGCTTTATCATCCGCAGCAGTCGGGCAAAAGTAGGGGAAGGACGTTCAGTCGTTTGGAAGAAAGAAATGAGTGTTGAAACGCATGTGTGCGCTACGACTGTCCTACATGTCCCAGCAGGCCGGCCTCACTGCCAGCGGGGAGTCGGCCTGGCCGCAGCCATTTCTCTCCCAGCTGATCGTTTTATGCTCCTTATATTCTAATCAGACTGAATTTCGTAAAATATATGGACTACAGGTTATGGCTCAGTGAAACATTTCAAAACGTAAAATAAACAAGTTGTATTCTCAATATATATAAATGTAATATATATTAATGAGTAAATATATTAAAAAATAGGCTTGAAAGGGCTCATATCATGGTTGGCTTAATGTTCTGTAAAATGAAAGATTTCATTGTAAAGTGTAAATATTGAAAATAATTCAAAAATGCAACATTTACTCCCAATTCCAAATGGACATTAAGCTGCAAGGGCTGCCTCTTTTGAATGCATGGTGTTTGTGATGTCCTGAAAACCAACGCATTTACATATATCCACATATTATATTCAGCATGCAGCAGTTTAGCCACGGCCATTCAAATAAAGTTATTGACATTTATAAAGGTCAGTCTTAAAGACACAGAAGCAAAAACAGCCCTAGTGGACAGTGATAGAAAACAGCCAGGTAAAAATGAATTGTTATTTTGGTAAACAAAACCATATACAAAATAATTCCTCTCCGGTCTGATTATTAAATATCAAATTTTTTTTTTTTTTATTAGTTAGGAAGCCAGGTACTGGAGGATAAATATAAAGCATATCCAAAAGACAAGAGATTTGGAAAGGGTTAACAAATACAGTGATAATGTTACATCACTACTTAATTTATTAATCTATCATAATTACTCTAATATGAGATATAGATTAACGCTAACTCAAACACAAAACCACCCTCCCCCAGTTTGACAAAATTCAACCCTACCCAATCCAATACAGTAGTAGATACTGCGTGTCATCAGAAGGCTTCGTTTTTGAGGGAGGGGTTTGTTTTCACAACTAGAGGCATAAGAGGAGGTGATGCCCTGCAACTTGTGTAGTGACTGTACAGGGATGACCAGCTAACACTACATTTAATGTTTCTATACTTTTTCACAATATATTGATAAACATATTGTAAAAAAAGGCAGCAGGTCCAGAAGAAGCCCTTGATAATTTCACTTAGAGGAAAAAAAAAACCTCATTCTGCACACTTCAGAAGCAAGAGCACTACACTGGTAAAAGGATGCTGAATATCAAATCTTAATTCACCTGAGCTGTAATCATTGTAAAATGAACAAGACTCAAGTCCACAGTCTCTCGGAAGAAGAGAAAATCCACTGTACGAGAGGGTCAGAAGGTCAGGCAGACCCCCGCTGCCTCCTGCCTTTGGCCTGGAGACGAGAGCGCTGATGGACTGGATTGGAGAAGCTGGATGCTGACAGGCAGGGCAGTGCAGGGGGATGTGGGTAGGATAATAGAGTCAGGCGGTGGGGTTTAACCTCTGCAGGGTTGCTTCTCTGTAGGCGCGGCCAGAGCCGGCTGCTAGGTCTGCCCAAGAGCAGTGGGGGAACGATATGTCAGCCGCCTCTGACACTGCCATAATCACAGCGACCCCCAGGGATCCCTTCACGGGAGCCGCTGGAGTTCAGGATTTACTCACCTCACGGCCAGAGAGGAGAACAGAAACCTTAGATAGTCAGTGCTCTCTCAATCAGCGTCAACCAGGGCATTCTGTTTACAGAAGGCTATACAGGCAACAGAAGGGACTGTATTTTTAATGTAAGTACAACAAGAACCATAATTTTACACCAAAGAAGTTTGATGCTTAGCATCAGTCAGAAAGGCATCAGAGCTGACCAAAGGTCCTCAGAGACTCTTTAGTAAAGGCAAAATCTAAAGGCTTAAATTCAACCTCTGCACTTTAAAATACTATATCTGTATATCTACAATCTGAATGCTTTGCAGACGAGAACACATTCGGTTTTATTAGCTGAGCAGTATTATTATTATTATTAATTAATTAATCAATTAATCTAAAATTTCATCCAGCTGGCAAATGTAAGCAATTTTCTCTAGGATAAATTACAATAAGGGTTTCAGAAACCTGTTGGCTCAATACCTTACCTTTCAATGATCAATTAATGTATTGTATTTATTTACACAAATAGACATTTTTATGGAACTAAAATGGTCTAATATGGAATTGCTGACAGAATCTCTCTCTCCCTCTCACACACACACATACATGCAGAGAAGTACTGAACCATGCAAACTCATGAACACCTGGTTCTTCACCCAACCCAAAGGTTCTGTGGGTAACGTCTCATATATGATTCTTTAAAGAACATTTTTAAACAGTTCATAGAAATATCCACAGTTCTAACAGCACTGGATAGCATTTATCAAAAGCAGGGAGTAAATGACAGCTGTTTGCTGCTGGGAGTGTAGGGCTGCCACATCTAAATACAGTGCTGCCTTGTAAGCTACAAAATATTGAGTGTCTGTGTGTGTGTGTGTGTGTGTGTGTGTGTGTGTGTATGTGTGTGTGTGTGTGTGTGTGTGTGTCCTCATCATGCCGGGAATATTTGGATCCAAGGAAATCTGCCCATTGACCTTTCTCTGTTCCTTCTGCGTTATCCACAGTGTCATCCATTTGTGTTCGGCATATCCCGCTTTTAGCTGCCTCTCAGTGTAAGGTGAGGATTGATGGAGCTGTGCATTAGTCAGAGTGCTTTTCAAGGTAAAACGGAGGTGGAGTGCAGCACTGGAGCCATTGCGCATCGCAATGAAGGTGACTGAGCCTACTATGAATGTGTTAGCCTGCAACATTTGCACTAAACACCTTTAGGCAAAGTTGGTGCCGGGCTGCCAGGCTTCACACACTCTCTGAGTTTGCTCCAGGCAAGTCCAGCCAGAGGAGCAGGTCAAAAAAGCACAACTCCTAACTAACCATCCAACTTAACCAATTTAACTAACCAACCAAAATACTAGCTGAGCTACTATCCATTTCAAACACAGTTACATGCATTTCAGCTTTATCTGTCCTTTCCGAATGTTATGTTCTCAGTGAAGCAGCTTTCACACCTGAGACCAAGAAGTGTTATCTGGACACTTATTATTCACTTATTATTAATGCACATTTAAATGTTGAATTAAATAGTCTCTTCAATTCATAAAAAGCTAAAGCAGTGCTCATAAATAAAAATCTCATTACACTATCAAAGAGCCCAAGCAGAAACACTTACGCAGGATATTAACTCAGACTATGAGTATGCAAAGCTATGTCTGGGCAGTTAATATGGGTTACTGAGTGTAACTAGACTACGGCTGTAATACAAGTACACATACCTTTTATAATATAAAAAATAAATGCATATGTAAGTCTATACAAGCAATGTTAAATATTTCTTATTAATAACAATAATAACAACAACAATAATTATTATTATTAAATTAAATGCAATGTAACAATCAAGTCTGGGTGCTTTTGAAGAAATTATGTAAGAGATTAGGGGGCACTTAATAATAAACACACTGATTGTGCCACAGATATACGCACTTATGCTGAATCATAAAAGTTACATGTTTCTGAATGTTGCCTACATAATATGGACATTCACTTATGTTAGTAAGTGCTGTGTTTTGACTGCATTCAGGGAAAGGTTTGAGCTATAGGTAAATCAATAAGTCATACTAGTTAATGATAAATAACAGCATAAATGCCTTGTAAATGCATTAATACTAAAGGCATTTTGTTAGGAATCTTACAGCAGATTCCGGCAGTTACTGTAGTTTACTACAGGCATCTATATGATAAAATGACATTATAACAAGGCAAATATGTAGATAGCCACACATGCATACAGCAGTGTAGAAATCCTAATGTATTACTCAGATATTTAAGGATCAACATCAGAATCAGAAAAGTTTTCTGATCCCAGAGGAAACTGCACAGAGACAAGAACAATAAAAATATTAAACCAAATTAAATTCAATGAAAAATCTGTAGAAATAGGAGAGACACTATTAATACTGTAGAAAAGTAACCCACTTAAGTGAATTTCTTGTAACACAAATAGTAGTTAAGAGTATGTTATTGCTGCAATGGAGGTCAGTTATACTGAAATAATGAGTGATATTCACATGATATAGGACACTAGTAAGACTATTGTAAAGAAATAAGATATTGCACATAATTAAATCATTCAGCATTCATTTAGAACGTGGCCTCTAAACTTTGGGGAGTCAGAAGTCAGGTCCCACATGCAGCTCTAAGTTTGACCCTGGTTTAGACAGAAAAACACCAAAATCAAGGACACCGCTCATTCACGGCATCCACTCCAGAGAAAAGAGCACAGTGATTTGTTTTGGGTTTAAGGGTCTCGTGCGATTTGAACCGACCACTCTAGAGTCTGTGTGTAGGAAGCCCCTCTAGCTCAGTGACCGGAGACCACCTTTCACATCACAGTCAGCAGCACGGCTGCGTGGATCTCGAGCACAAACCTGAACACAAAGGAGCACCATCACATCCGCGTGCACTGACTGTCAGTGAGCAGCGCGAGGACGAGAATAAAGCTGAATGAACGAAACGCTTACCTTCCTCGCGCGCCGCGACCACCAGCGCGAGCACGGCCAGTGCCACGCTCATCATGTTCGTCCTCGTGCCGTTCTCTCCGCCAGCGAGAGCCCCGTGCACACACACGCACTAAAACCCACTTTCCAGAGCTGCGCGAGCGACGCGCCAATGCGAGCAGAAAACACTTGCCGTGGGACCCCTCCGTACACAGGCGCGCGGGCGTGTGCGTGTGCGCGTGTGTTGGAGGGGGCGGGAAGGCAGTCAGGCGTGTGGGGGAGGGGGGTGCAGGGGTGGGCTCTGATCAGCTCTGTAAAGGGGAATGAGAGATGGAAAGCTGTGAGAGAGTTGAATCGCAGCGCGCGCGGAGCTCGCAGTCTCGAGCAGCAGCAGTAGGACTTCAGCACCACGGACAGCTCCTAGCGTCTGACCGCCGCAACAACTTCAGCACCACGGACAGCTCCTAGCGTCTGACCGCCGCAACAACTTCAGCTCGGAGCTCTGTTCACACTCAACACAGCCACACATACAATGATCAGGAATGAATGAGAGTACATTTCAGTGAATAAAATCTGGTTACTCTAATCCAGACAAACCTGTTTCACTGAAAAGGGAATTACCTTTGCTGATGGAGCAAAACTGTGCAATTTCAAATTTAATGTGGAGGTGCACCTGTTGACTCAGCTCTATTTGATTGGATGGAAATGCGTGCCATAGACTGAATTAATCTAATTCGATATTTGTTTGTCATTATAACATAGCTAATGCAATAATATGTATAAATACACACAAAAACAGCAACCACAGCAATTTCAGCTCCCAGAAAATGTTCACACCCAACACAGCCGCACACTGCCCTCCCTCACACACCAACTCAACACATGAGCTCAACACAGCTCTCAGATTTGGAGGAAACACACGTGTGTAGTGATCACATTAGTGAATTTGATTGTATTTGGATGCATTACTGTATTTGTAAGTATTAGTGTATTTGCTTGGCTATAATGACAGAAAAAGATGCTGATTGAGTTTGATTCCGTTCTGACACACATTTCCATCCAATCAAATAGAGCAAAGT
Organism: Hemigrammopetersius urotaenia; assembly: GCA_037974485.1. NCBI lineage: Eukaryota > Metazoa > Chordata > Actinopteri > Characiformes > Alestidae > Hemigrammopetersius > Hemigrammopetersius urotaenia. Next base: position 19,498,775 of record JBBPDC010000001.1, on the reverse strand, counting down.
CAGCATATGCACAACCACATTAAAGTGCAATTTATTCACTTTTCATTGGAACAGAATTGTCTTTGGATTAGATGTTAGTCACTGAAATGTACTGTTACTTAATCTTGCCCATTTTATGTAAAGCTATTACTTATGTAACCGTCATGGGTTTGATGTTGACATGTGTAAAAGGAGCTGTGTAAAAAAAAAAATCCATGATTGTTACATAATGGAAAGGATTAAACAAATAAAATAATACAATAAAAAGTAAATAACTATAGGAATTAAATCTGCTTACACACTAACATTTATACACACTAAAATCCACACACTAAAATTCATACGCTTATGGGGGTTCGTGGGGGTTACATTCCAAGAGCACCCGCAAATAGTAAAAAAAAACGCCAATTTGTGGTGTGGTCAAAAAATGCCTACATTAGCTAAATATAGTAATAAATTAGTTTAACTTTTAAGAAGAACAAAACAAAAAACATGAGAACATTCGAGACACTTCATGGAACAAATTCTGGACCACAGCTGCCAGCAGCAGCCAATCAGCAGCAAGGAGAAATAAAAGGTATTTCACCATCCCAAGATGCTTTCTTTGTGTTTTCTGGACAGTACCAAAAAATATATAGTTATAATACATGTCAAAATGCAGCTGACTTTATGTTAATATATGTTTAAAAATTTGTAAACTATATTTTTCTAAATAATTTAGCACTAAAATGCTTGAAAAATTATATGTTGCCACAAAAAAAGCCGTCACATCCTCCACATCCCTCATCCTTGTGATGGTTGTTTATGTTTGGGCTCATTCGATTCTGATGTCTGAATGCTGATGTCCTTGCTAAGCACCGCGCTCAAACACCATGAGGACGAGGGATGTGGCAGACCAGGCCCAGACATCATAAAAGCCAAAAAAAATGTGGAGGATATCTGCGGATTCCACAAATGTGTGGGGGATTTTGCAATCAAGTAATAGTACGGTTCTCAGAAACACTTAATATGTTCACATATTCAGTCCCTGCAGAACAAGCTTTAGCAATTGTAAATCAGCTCTAAAGGAAATGAAATATTTTGTACCCCCCGCCCCACCAACTCTCTCTAGAGTGGGCAGGAAAGAAATTCTAATTATCGTGATGTCTGTGAGATCTTTCAAATGAATCTAAAGACGGAATATTGAAAAATCTGAAAACACGCCTCGGCTAAAATTACCCATACAATGACCCCCTCATCAATATCCAGTTTTTGCACTCAGCAATGAGCTAAATCGTGAGGGAAAGAGCAACGCTCATGAAATAAACATGAGGCTAGATAGGAGGCCTTGAGGAAATGATATAGAAATGTTAACTGAGGCATTATGAACATATGAACATAACTGAAAGAGTCTTAATGTGCACAAACCATATTTCTGTAGGTCTGGATTAATTACTATTCACAGCTCAGTAATGAAAAGGCAACTTGCAATTATGCTGCGAACAGTGAACTTGTGCTGAAATAAAGTTTACTGAGAGAGGAGAGGAAGAAAGCAATATAAGAGAGAGGAAAGAAAGAAAAGAGTAAAAGAAAGAAAAACCTCAGAGACCTCAGAGTTCAGTATAGCTCTGTAAAGTGTGTGCATGCGTGTGGTTCAGCGAGGATAACTCACACACACACACGCAGCGAACTGCTCACTGAGCCGTTACTTCTGAGTGTGACTCCAGGCCTGAGGCTACAGCACCTTAGTACAGAACACATACATCAAAATCCAAGACCACTCTAATCCAGCTGAGAGACACATCAGAACATCACCAGAGAGCTCAGTTAAACCAGGACTATCACACTACCAAGCTTCACTTAACTATAATGAGGGGGGTCCATATTTATATATTATTTAACCCTTTACAGTGAACACAATATGCACATCCCTTATGTAAACAGATGCTAATCTATACCGTGTAGAATTTCCTCCTGTTAGCTTTACAATGATCATTTAAGGATGTATAAAATAATTCTATAGATTTTTTTAAACACTGTTAACAGCTCACTCCATCTTCCTCAGTCATGCCATGTCTTTGTTTACATACGACACGTGCGTTCTGTGCACATCCTAAGCTCTGTTCCTGTCTTGCCCTCCTGTTGAATGTGTTCACCTGTTTGTTTGTAACCCTGTCACAGGTGTTCCGGGTTTACCTTTGTGTATTTACATCCCTGTCTGGGTGTTTGTAGTTTTCTGACCCACTGTGACCTCACATAGTGTTAGTTAATGTCTTTGTTGTCGTTTCTAATGTATTTCAGCATTAAAAAGTATATAGTTCACCTCTGCACATGCAGCTACAGCAGTACACATCTGCCTAATGAACATAACGGTTTTGGATGTAAAATCACAACCTGCACAAAAATCATTTGCATGCCAATTCTGCATTATCTAAATTAATTCAAACTCTTACACACTGCGGACAATAAGGAATGCAAATGAACTACTCCGGTCAGCAATGTGAAGAAATTTGGTGCCCTCTTGAATAGATTTGAAAAAGGTCAAAAATTGCTTGGCTTCTCTTCTTTAATCATTATTGAGCTCTGGGCAGTAAGGGCAGTAAGGACAACAGGTTTAAAAGCATCCATGAATGCTGATGAAGTTTGTGCAGATTTATTTCAGATACACTAGTAACCACAACCCATTGTATTTATCATATTTATGTGTAATACGATAATATTCCCATTGTATTTGGAACAAAATTTGAATGAAGAAAAATGATGGCATTCATGGTGTTGCATAATCAATTAATGAGACTTCATTTGTGGGGGGGGGGGGGGCAGGAGGACTGTGGAGATGACTGTGCTGCAAGTCTTTCTGATTGGTTGGTTGTTTGCAAAGTTTGATGTTCAAACAACAGCACTGCATTGTATCCTAAAAGAATGTCTGTTATCCACAGTGCATTATAAGATTTACACAGTGCACACTGTTGTATTTTTGCATTGTGAAATTACAATGTTTCACTGCATTCTACTGTACCAGTAGCATGTCTGGGAGGAATAGTAAGAGTTGGGTGGGTGGATTATATATATGTGTTTGTGTGTGTATATATATATATATATATATATATATATATATATATATATATACAC
>JBBPDC010000001.1:19473295-19485981 GCA_037974485.1 Hemigrammopetersius urotaenia | reverse complement strand
AACTTTACTTGTTTCCTTAAGTGAAAGGAAAGGTTTGGTGAAAAGTGTTCAGCCCTCTATACACGCTAATTCCTTCCCACAACCCTTAAGGCTAAGCACCCCTTATTTTTCCATCCTAGTGAAGTAGATTTCAACTCATTCCAGATATAGTGAAACACCTTCCGGATATACTGAAATGTTTTCACGCACATTAACATGTGAAAAGCTTCACTATTCTATATTAATTTATTTTTGTTACATAACAATTTATTTAATCTATTTCACAAGCACCACATAAGGATTTCATATGTGCGTGAGTCAATTACATGTATCTGTGTGAGCGTTTCATATGTGTGTGTGAGTCCTTTTCATCTGTATCTGTATAAATGTTTCACGTGTGTGTGTGTGCGCGTGTAAGTCCATTTCACCTGTATCTGTATCGGAGTGTTTCATGTATGTGTGTGAGTTTTCAGTAGTATGGATGCAAACGGATCTGGAGACCTGTCTTTTGCCCTATGGCTCCTGGGAAAGGCGAAATAACAGGCACCTGATAATGCAATGTTTATGCAATTTATCTCCCTTTGCGATTCATCATTACGTTTTATAAAGGTTCTGATGTTTTATCCATAGCAACTATTAACTACTGAAACACCATACATTTTAATTACACAAACACAAACAAACAAACAAAAACAAACTAGTCAGTCATGCACCCAAAAAAATGGAAATAATACTCAGTTACACTAATTACAAATATACATTACATTTGGCCACATTACCTGGATTGTTCCAAGCTGTTCCCAACTACTAACCCCAACAAAAAAGCTGGAAAGACACACATTACTGAAAGAATGATATTCCGTTCATCGGCTGCACACGCAGGACTCTTTTACTCAGAATTCTGGCACCCCAGCAACAACATGGAGCCCACAGAACTTATCTCTGCCCCCTTTTGTTCCACCATGTGCTCTATTGAGGCCTAGCCCTGCATCAGAAAAAGACCAATTAGTCACTTTTCAAAATAAGAGTCCCAAACTGGCTTGCTTACACTAGCACACTAATAAAATAAACGTTTTAAATGACAGCAGATGTTTTCACACAAGGAAACTCAGGGCAGGCTGTAGCCAACCTGAAAGCACTTTTTTCGAATTCCACACAAGTTTAGGGTTAGGGTTAGGGTTAGCCCCCACGCGCCAAGCGCGATTTCTCAGTGGTGCAAGCACTCAGACACTTCAAACTCCACAGTTTGATTGATCTCCAGGAGACCTTTCCAAGAAGCCCTCATTTGTATTTTTAGTCTGAGTAGATCAGGGGTCATTCTAAAAACCGTTCACCTTGCTGTCCCAATACTTTTGTTAAAGACCTTCCAAATTGCATATCTCAGTGAATACTGGTTTGGACTTAAATTTTTGTTAAGGGTAATGCATTAAACTGAGTTTAAAATGAAATTAAAGCGTTCTGGGAGCATATTTGGGGCATGTTTAGGTTTTACACTATAAAAATAGGCAGTTTTAGAGTTTTCGTTTTTTTTGCCAAAACACAACAACGTGGTTTTTCCACAATAGGCAGGTGCTCCTGGAATGTAACCACAAAAGCAGGGGATCACTGTATATCATTAATACTGTTAAAAATATAGGCCCTGCAACCATACAGGTAGTAGTACATCAACTTTTAATGATTAATAATTATTAATTCTATGTGTAGACGTAGTTACCTCTCCCCCACTTTTAATTTTTTCTGCTTTATTTATTGTTTTATTTTTTTTAAATAATTTAAAAATGACTTGAAACAATATTCCATTTTTTTCACCTGAAATCACTAAAAAGTGTCTTTTTCATTTACAAATGACACACACCCACTTGTGTAGAGGGTGGAGGTAGCTCAGTGGGTAGGATACTTGCCTGTAGACCAAGAGGTCATGGGTTCGAATCCTACCTTCAGCACCACCACTGGGTCCCTGACCCTTAACCCCGAGTTGCTCCAGGGAGAGACTGGCTCTTGTAGGTAGGGAATGGAAGTTGCTTTGGATAAAAGCGTCTGATAAATGTAAATGTAGAAGACCAAAGATGCTCCATGAGGTTTATATTAGTACTCAAATTGTTTAGTACAAGGAGAAAAAAATAGTATCAACCACCAACAATCAATGTTCAGTCAGTTTCCCCTACTTTTCCAGAAGAATAATAAGAAAATGAATTAAAATACATGAACACAGTATATTTGAAACAGGTTTACTGTTGTTATAAGTGGCCTCAGAATTTGAGGTGGGGGAAACTTTGGATTTGTACCTACAATAATGTCTTCTTAGAACTGGGTAAAAGGTTAAATTGATAGTGTATTGGCCTTCGGGGCAGCTGGTGCTCTAGTGGTTAGGGCATTTGCCATGCAATCAGGAAATTGTGGGTTAGATTCCCAAGACCGCTAGGCCCCTCTGAGCAAGGTACCGTCCCCACACACTGCTCCTTGGGTGCTGCATTCCTGGCTGCCCACTATTTTACTTGGTGAATGAGTTAAATGCAGAGGAAGAATTTCATGCTGTTCATGTGTGACAGAATGGTCACTTTCAAAGTACTGCTTTTACATTAAGTGGTTAGTAATGCTAAAATGTGTTTCTGAAGAAGCTGCCACTGAGTTAGATAATGAATGGGCAAGCTTGAAACACTTAGCACTGGATCCATTTGCAGAGAAACTTCTGCCCTTCAGTAAAGAGAACCTGCCTGCTATTTAAGCTGTAAGCAGGAAAAGCCCTGCTTTGTTGAGGAGACCTGCACACATATTGCAGCCAGTGGCCTGAACCCCCCGCCAGTGGTTTTTGTCAGACTTCCCCTGTGTGTCACTTCTGCCTAGATACAGATTTTGCAAAAGCACTATTAATAATCTTTGTTTTTTCCCATTCTGAACTGCTTGTTCAAGCTCTTTATAGAGTTACATACACACACACACACATATACACACACACAACATACACACACATACACATATACACAAACACAAAGACAGATATTTCTACCTAGATACAGATTACATGAAAAACTATTAATAATCTTTGTACTTTGTCATTCTAAACTGCTGGTTCAAGCTCTTTATACAGTCATGTGACCAGAGTTATATGATGACACATCAGCCTCAAATCAGACATTAAAGAGCACATTGCTGTTTCAGCTGCACAGGTCTATACTGGTTTCTTCTTAAAGTCTTTCTCTTACACAGACACACACACACACAATCAGTGGCACTGCTGTGTCTGCAGAAGCAAACAGCAGTGTTGACTAAAAAGGTCTAAATAAATCCTTCAAAGTCCAGAAACAGGAACTGAGCTGAAGACTCAGGTTAAGTTCACACAGCCTTAATAAAAACATCCTGATACAGCAAATGAGGGGCATCCCGTATTGCACACTGCAGATATTGAAGCATAGTGGAAACCAGAACTGAAAACCATGCGTGAGAAAGTATTTTACTACAAGCTTGTGGGATCATGCAATAGAACCCTTTCCAACCCTCATTTATCTTAAAGGTGTATTCAGGGTTTAGCTGAACATATGATTTTATTAAATAAATTACATTTTGTCAACACACAGCATTTAAAATTCCAATATTGAATTTTATTTTTCTCCCAGACACATTTCCCAGTCCACACAGGAACATGAACAGCACTACAACATCAAATAAAAGTGCTTGCCCAGAGCTCACAAAAAGAAATTCATCTTCTCTGCCAGGCCTTTGATAAACATAGTGGTAAACAACCACTCCACTTTGTTCATCCTTCCTCCTCAAATGAATTCAGATTCTCTTTCATACACTTCATGAGCAAACAAGATTTTTGAACATTCGTAGCGCATGCAATACGACAAGATGTGCAATATGCAATTCCACTCTGCAGTCTTATGAAAGCATCCCTATTTGATAGCCTGCAGCAGGATGCTGGGTCTCAACTGGATCCCTGTAATTGGGCCATTCTGTGTGCTGTGTGATATGCCGGACTCATAAATAAATGTGCACGAGAGCCAGTCCCTCTGTGAAGGTAAGCCTGTTTCCCCCTGAGTGATCACAGACGTGCTACTTCGCCTTACTAGAGAGAAAGACCATTAAAATTGGTGCCAATGAGGCTGCGGAGAAATGCAATTGCCCAATCCTGCATCAATTCATACACAGCAGAGCAGTCAAACAAAGCTATTAGCGACACACTAACAGACGCGGAGGCCAATTACTCATGGCTCCGAAAGAATACATTTCCGGTCAAGACACACTGTTAGTAGATTGTACAATCCTCGTAAAATCCTCTACTCAATTTCCTGTATCGCCGCCCATACTGCCTAAAGAGGAGCCACCTCAGCCTACCAAGATATTATTTATAGGCCTTAAGTTATTCATTAGACAAGGCTGGGCGCCATCATGTACTACATGCTTAGAGGTTCATGAATATTAAACAAGCAGGGCCTGGTTTTTAAACAAGATGAGGAATAAATTGGTCAAAGTAAATGCCAGGCAAATCTTGAGCCACATTACTTACAGAGTATTGAGTATTGAACAGCAGCCTGTCTGCTGGTTTTCTAAAGGGCAACCTTTCCGACCGGCATCTTCATTTTTACCATTTTTGCCCGTTTGGATTTTGAGATTGAATCACACTTGAGGTGTATTTCCTTCCAAGGAAGGAGGGACTCAACCAAGGAATTATTATTAGGTTCACACATACGACGACATGTAACATATTTTGAGTACACAAGACCATTAACAACGGGTTCAAGAGAAAATAAGACACCTTAACTCTGGAAAAATTAGAGTAGAGGGTGTAAAAAGAGCGAAACAAATGTAAAGAAAGTTTAGCCACACCTGGTCAAATTACACTTTCCATCTACTTGAAAATTAATACACCACTATTTGCTGATTAATTAACTACATCAAAATAATGTGAGGATTAAGCAGCTTTTATTTGACTCATTAGGTTTTAATTCAAGTCAGATGTAAAAGGAATAAATCATGTCAAGTCGCATGATGTCATCACACTCATCTAAGCAGCCGAGGAACTGAAGCTAAAGAGGGTGGAGGTAGCTCAGTGGGTAGGATACTTGCCTCAGGACCAAGAGGTCATGGGTTTAGAATCCTACCTTCAGCACCACCACTGGGTCCCTGAGCAAAACCCTTAACCCTAAGTTGCTCCAGGGAGAGACTGCCCCCTGTAGGTAGGGAATGGAAGTTGCTTTGGATAAAAGCGTCTGATAAATGCCATAAATGTATAGATAATCAGGACTAATAATGCAAGAAAATATTGTACAAATATCTAAACATCCTACTTGTCATTTTATCCTGGTATTCATCACACAGAATTAGTAACCCAGTATCAATGTCTTTACTAATAATCTCATGGCTTAATGCAATCAAATAATGTCAATGCTCCAACATTGTTGTGTAAAGACTCATCAGAAGAGTAGACGGTATCACTGCAGAAAAGAGGAACAAACTGCTGGTTGACACTCTTAATTCCTTTTACACAGTGAAGTCAGAAAAACTCAAACCAGAGCATCTGTAAATGTTCTGCTGTTCCACCAAGAGAAGGAACAAGTGCTGTTTCTATTAGAGTGAAGCCATCATATTTATTCATAGCAATGAACCAGTCCTTAAACTCATCAAACTGCTGGTCTACCATGGATGCTGACCAGGAGAACACTTGCTGGTGGTAGAAGGCATCTCAGTCAGGGCTCACTGTTGCTACAGCACCTCTTGCTGTAATACTCTTGCAGTAAATGTAGTTTGTGCGTATGTTGCATTATCCATGAATTGTCCAGGTGGGAGAAAAAAGTCTTTTAATATTAATATGTCGTGTTTTTTTCCCCATGACATATCGACACAAAGGAGTCAAGTATGGATTTATTTATTTATCATATAGTTATGCTGTCAACGAGATGGCGCAAGTCCTTATTCTCCTCCTGCATCGCGTATTTTAATAATGTATGTCAGAAAAACATCGCAATGTATTGCCAAATCAAATTCCAATACTTGTCTCATCATAAAATGGGAGGAAATCACAATCACAGTGTCATGGCCCGATTATCGTAATAATGTCCTATTGTCTGCAGCGATTCCAACCCTTAATAAATTTAATTGTAACACAATTACAATTTTGAAACCAAATTTGAAGAATTCTGGCAATAAACATGAACAAAAATAAAATGTAGCTTTGTTCAGGATAATCTCATTCTGTGATATAAAGTTCATTACCACATAAAATAATTTGCTTGCACTTAAAAAAAAGTCTAAATCTGTTCTTGTAGGACAAGACAAAGTCATTTGAATGTAGCAAATCAGCAGTGCGCTACAATACGCCTTTAAGCTAACTGTAACACGTTGAATCGACTTTTCAATACATCACAGTAAATTACTGACAAGAAACTATTGGCATTGTGTTTACCTGCTCCTTTAATATCTGGTCCAGGTGTGTCTCTTTTTACCCTACAGAATAGTAACAGCAACACTTAGGCGTTTAGCTTTCATAACGCCTCAATTCCCTGACAAGAGTCCACATCACAGGTTCAGCAGCAGCAGAGGTGGACATTAATGAAGTGGTGTGACAGCACTTTTATCCCACAGGCTCTAAAATCGTTGCAGCATCATTTTCCTCTCACGCAAGCAGTTATTGATGTCAAGCCATTCTGGGGTAATGTTCACGAGACTGGCCTGACACTGCAGTTTACATGCTTCTGTACAGCACAGTGGCCCTGCTCTAAACAGCCTAAGAGCTGCACCATACATCATGTCATGAATCTGTGTGTGTGTGTGGCAGCCCGGTTATTTCTATGCTTAAAACGAATAAACTTTCACAGCCTGCAGATGGTGATTCGGAGGCCCCAAGCAAGAGACCCCCTTTTCCATAAACAACACTGTCTTATTTTATTGGCCAAATATTGATGCAGCAACGGGCTCAGATGGTACCTTCATCGCCATGGCTGCAATTATACAGCAGCTTAACAGCTTGACCAATAAAGAAGCCTGTTTGCCATTTATAACCCACCCCTTCAATCAGAAAAGCGCCAACATTGCCAAGCTTTGAGAAATCTCAAACAGGCTGATGTATCCCAGTGAGTTCTCACGTCTAAAGCTGAACAAATCCAGCCTAACAAGGAAAAGTGGTGGAGACAGGCTAATTGGTATGTGGGAGCAATAGGCACTGTTGAAAAGGCTCTGTGTTGAGGCTGAGCTGTAGCTGTATGAAGAGGAGAAATACTTTAGAGGGCCGAGGAAACATGGCAACATACAGTTTCACACCCACATAAGGCCCAATTGAAAGAAGGTATCAAAACACAAACGTAACAGTGGAAGGACAGTCAGAGATACCTGTTCTTTCTCCTCCAAAGTTGTACTAAACAAAAAAAATTGCAGTTTGTTCAGTTTTATTAAAATAGCTCAATTTAGACAGAATGGATTAATGAACAGGCTTCTATGGCCAGTGTCCAATGACCTCTGTCCGGCTGAGGGACCACAAGGCTCGAAGTGACCCAAATACCTGATATGATCCACTTCAGATGAAAACATTAGATAAACCTTCACAGTGAACTGTGCATTAAAAATTAAATTGGAAGAATCTCCTCTACAATCCAGCTAATCTAGACTGGTAACACACCCATCACTGCCCTTTCATTTCTTAAATGCTCTAATGGGACCTCAGTCGTTCATTTTAAAATTGTCTGCACCAAATGTGGCGCTACTGGCTTTCTCCTCTATTCATACACTCCCGTCTGTATATTGCTTTTATTGTTCCGTCTGGTTAACATCATGTGTATTTATAGCCCTGCGTGCGCAGCATTTTGAACTGGAAATGTAACATTACATAAAGACTATAAACGGTCTAATGTGCATAATTTACATGCATTTGGATAAAAAACAGAGTTGAACATTGCAATTTAACAGTGACTGAGCTGCTATGTTAAAAAAAAACACACATTTCGGAGGGAAGAATGGATAGTTTCGTTCGTGTACCTGTATCCAGCCCTCAAGCACAATAGAAGTTTATCGGCACGACATTTAACACTTAACACTCTTATTGTACAGACGCTCTCTGCATAAAAATAATGCATATTCAGATGTGTCTGACAGCGCCCTTTTGTCATCCTCGTGTACCTGACAGATTTGCCTGTGAAATGGTGGAGGATATGAGATTCAGCAGCATGTCAGTAGGGAAGATCACGCTTCATCTGTCCATGACAGGCCTGGACAGCAGGGAGCATGACCAGCTGACCCTCCGTACGCCTGCCTGTCCACAGGAGCCATCTGCTGGACCGGCTGGCCTCGCAACCCCGCAGTCACAGGCCTGCCAGCCACAGGCCCCTCTCCTTCTGCTCTAATCCCCCTTTCCTCCCTTTATCTGCAATAAATCCCTCTGTCTATGTTCCAGCAGTGGTCAAAGGAAAGCAGGGCCGAATCAAAAACCGCCCAACCAGGAAAAGCAGCCCTTCGGTGGCTAGTGTCAGGGTCAAACAGACAAATTGCATAATGGGAAAGCTTCACATCCGAATGCGGCTGACCCTTATGGTTGGACCTGGATTGTTTTATCTCAGAGAAGACTTTGAGTGGCTGAAGCTACATGCTTAACTGCTTCTTATTCCAAGTTGGATTTATAGCTCACATCATGCTAGCAAACCTAAAAATCCATTTTGAGGATCTACAACATTCTTACATGCTGAATTGCATTGAACATTAAGCTCTTAGGTATTCCTGTAACCAGTGTGAGCTTCTCATGCTTCATCAAAACCAGTGGTGGGTTATCTCTAGTTTATAGTCCTGATAAGCAAAGTTACAGAACAGTTTTGGGAATTCACACACTTGACTCAACAGTTAATAGCCACTGTTTAACGATGTGTCAGGTAAGTGAAATCATTAACAGAGCTGATCTACAGTGCAGTTTAGACTAGTGCGGAGTAAATTTTGTAATATTGGGTTATGGTTTATGTTCCTCACCAGTGTGTGTGTGAGTGTAGTGAGCAGGATGGGACACCAATTCAATAGGAGTGCAGCACTGGGACCGTGCGACAACCATCAGGCCTTTGTTTTGTCTCTCCCTGTCTGTAGGTCCTGCAGAGGAGCTGCATACTGGGCTGGACCAGAGGTGTGGACTGGAAGACAAAGAGGGCCAGGGTCTTCAGAAACGTGTACCGATTTGCAGCCAGACCTCTGCTTTATGACTGTGGATTGAGAACTGTGTTGGGTGAACTCATGATTATTAATGGGCTGTCTTGGTGGACGGAAGGCTGGATGGCTTTGATTTTTGTTTTATTTAGACAGCATCATCCATGAAGGGGACTATTTTTCTGCCTGTTTTATTGTGTTTTTGTGAGTTTTATTTTTGGGGAAAGCCCCTTCTTCGACTGTATTCTCCTCAGCCCCTCTCTCTCTCCTCAGAGGTGGCAGTTGTAGAACTGTGAACAAAATGTTCACCTGTGTGTAGGTTGCAGTGACTTCTCTTGTGTGTAAAACCCTATGCCTGCTTTGATCTAATGTACTTGAAGTGTGTCTTTCCTGCGGTGGGTTCTACATGTGTTGGGCAGAAGGAGACCTAGGGCTTAGCTGTATGTTAAAGGTGCTTTATTGTACTAGCAGCTCTCAGAATAAACCTGTGGATTGTGAAAAAAGCATGTAGCCAGTGGAATCCAAATCTCAGGTAAAAGGTTTCAATCCTGTGGATCCACTCATTACCTTCGGCATCAGTTCTGTTTAGTCACCTCTGTTTTTGGTCACTGTGTACTGACTGAATAATTGTTTTAGTGGTATAGTTTTAAAGATTCAGATTCAAAATTCAAAATGTTTATTGTCATGTGTACGGTAGAAATTACATTTCTCTGTGCAATGAAATTCTTTATTTGCTGTCCACACACAAATGCAATTTGTTAAGCAATTTAGTTTTAAACAAAATTTTAAAAATAGAATAAAAATATATAGAATAAGACATAAAAATAAAAAAAATACAAATAATAGAAAGTTAAGTGTGATGTGCAGATGTGGATAATATTACTTGTGCACCTGCAAAATGAAGGAAATGTGCAAAGGAGCAAAAATTACAGTAAAAGGTACATGCTTTTGTGTAAAATGTGCTGAATTATAATCAGCTGTTAAGGAGTCTGCTGTACCATGCAGTGATGCAGCTGGTCAGTGTGCTCTCCACAATGCAGCTGTAGAAGTTGCTGAGGATCTTGGCTGACTTCCTCAGCCTTCTCAGGAAGTTCAGCCGCTGTTGAGCCTTCTTGACCAGCTGTGTGGTGTTCGGTGTCCAGGTGAGGTCTTCACTGATGTGGACGCCCAGATACTTTAAGCTGCTCAACTTCTCCACTTCAAGTTCCTGGATAAACGGTGACTGATGAGGCCTCCTCGTCTTCCTCGTGTCCACTATCATCTCCTTTGTCTTATCAGTGTTGAGGGTGTGGTTATTGTCCTCACACCATGACACCAGGCCGGCCACCTCGCTCCCATAAGCCACTTCGTCCCTTCCAGTGAGGTGACCGACCACCACAGTGTCATCCGCGAACTTTAGGATGATGCTGTCTTTGTTGGAGGCGACGCAGTCGTGGGTGAACAGGGTGTAGAGGATGGGGCTGAGGACACAACCCTGTGGGATGCCAGTGTTTGTGGTGATGCTGGCTGATGTCCTGTTACTGATCCTGACAGACTGAGACCTGCCAGTTAAAAAGTCCTAGAGGGTGAGGTGCAGGCAGAGTGTGGTCATTTTGTGGGTGAGTTTGTGGGGAATAACGGTGTTGAAGGCAGAACTATAATCAACAAAGACTCTCATAAAGGAATTTTTATTTTCCTTATCCAGGTGGGAGAGGGAATAGTGAAGGGCAGCAGTGATGGCGTCTGATGTGGACCTGTTGGCCCGGTAGGTTATAGTTTTATTACGTGAACAATATTTCTGGTTCATAACATTTAAAACAAACAGAAGTCTAAAGGGTATATTACATGAGGAATGGGTTGTAATAATGTTTCTCAAGTGGTCGTGCCTTATGGTAAGTGTGTCCTGCAGTGGGCATGTCCTATAGTCACACAGGGCGCAGCCAGAGCCCATTTGAATCATGAGGGGTCACAGTCTCTTATTGCAACCTTTATTTCGTCACGGCCCGGCCTTTAAGGAGTGGCACATAAATATATGTATACGTATTTATACAAATAAATTATAAAAATGGAAATGTTTTAAAAATATAATAATGGGGTATCTTTAAAATACAATAATAAACGTAAATCCAATGTGTACTCGCAGCTTTATTAACAAGAGTGAGTCATAGACTAAGGATATCCGGTCGTTTTTCAAAATAAAACATTGTTAATAAAACGGAAATACTGTAAGTTTTTTTTTCTGTGCAGCCCGCGGACCGATACCACACGACCCACGGCCCGAATGCTGCAAGTCCCCTTTAAGTAGTCAGCCATTGTGGCAGTTGTGTCGGTTATGTAACTAAGAGAACTTTGGCGCTGAAAGACTGCAGCAGTGGAAGAGTCTGCATTTTAGCTGCAACATGGCATCAGAGGAGTATGATTGCATAGTTATAGGAGCTGGAATACAGGGGTCCTGTACTGCATATCACTTAGCCAAAAACAAGAAGAAAACTCTTCTGCTTGAGCAGGTTGGTTAGACTGTCACATCTTTCCTACTGTAGGCGTGCAATGACATACACTGAAATGACTTTTAAAATAATAATAATAAGAAAAAAAAGAAATGACTTAAAAACTCTTATCTTGAATATCCTCTCTCTTCAGTTTGTGCTGCCACACTCTCGGGGAAGCTCCCATGGACCGACCCGGATCATACGTAAAGCTTATGAGAAGGACTTCTATGTACGCATGATGGAAGAGAGCTATGAGCTCTGGGCCCTTTTGGAAAAAGAGGCAGGAGTGAAGCTATACAGGTGTGTGTCTGTGTGGGAGTGTGTGGGGGAGCTGATAGATAGGATTAAGGGTAAGAATAGCCATTCTGCAAGACCATGACTACCTAATCATGGCAACATCAGCCATGGCATGGTGAATAATTCCACCGGGAAGCTGCAGCCTGTATCTAAGCCTTTGTCTTTTAAATGACATGCTGCAGTGCTGTATCACAAACAAACAGATCTTTAGAGAAGTTTTCCCTGTTCTCAATGTTCCCTGTTCTCAGCAGCCTAATTTTTCACAGGCTGTGGTGTTTAATGGCTCAGCAGATGACTCCCCACTCGGCTTTGATACAGTGCCATGCTGTACTTTCACCTTCTCAGCATTAATCTCTGCCAGGTGACTGATAGACCCTGATCAGAAAGCCACTTTGTGTCCTTGAACTTTAGTAAACTAGTGTACAGTCAGAAGCCTCTGTAAATATCTGAACTGTGTTACAGTTCTGTGGTGGCTCCTTAGACCTAGGGGTTGGGCCTGCATATGGAATAAGCATAAATAAAAGGGAGAGAAACTGTGGAGGCCTCAGAGTGTGGTCAACGTTCTCAGGGACACTCATCAGTCAATGAGACATGAGAGGTGAAATATGCAGCCAGTGTTTCCCCATTCCCTCTGTCTCTTCAGTCATAGACACACGATCCTGAAAGTCTCTGATAAATGAGCAGCCCATTAAGCTGGTACTGATGGCTTATGGCAGCAGGCAGATGCTGGAGTGTAGAAAATCAGTATTCACTAGTGATGGGCACATGAAGCTCCGAAGCGCGTATCAAGTATAAGGGGGCGTGGCAGACGAAGCCTCGCTTCGAGGC
>JBBPDC010000001.1:19441424-19447767 GCA_037974485.1 Hemigrammopetersius urotaenia | reverse complement strand
GCGATGATTGGCTTAGATTGAGTACATTTCCATTGTTTGCCAATCAGAGGCAGAGTAGTGCGGGTGTTCACACACACACACACACGGTCAGCTGCACACACACCAACATCCAGGAGTCACGACGACAGCAAGTCCAACTCGTTCAAAGGTAGCTGGAAGTATAAGCATGGTTCAAATTACAGGGGGTACTGGGGGGTGCTATACCCCCAGATCAAAACCCAGACCCCCCCAAGAGCCAAAATAGCAGTTTGGTGGGGTGTTTCTTAACAGTGTAAGGAAGGCAGTACCCCCCAATTATGGAGTAGTATAAGCACTACTTTTCCCTCGCTGAGGTGAACGGCAGAAATGTTGAATTTGATAGTTGTCTCTCACGTCGTCCCACAACAACATTAAAATAGTGTAGATTAGTGTACAATGATTTATATTTATTTTATAGTTGTATTAAATTAGTAATGCAATAGTTACATTACCTGGTAATTAGTTACTTTCATAATGATGTAACTCAGTTACTATTTGTGAGAAGTAACTATAACTAATTACTTTTTTAAAGGTACGTGCCCAACACTGGTAATAGTACAAAGACCCGTACTTGGAACTCATTAATGAATCAGTAAAAATATGCAGCGATCAACTGTTTGACAAGTGAACAAAAGAAAGTTTGTGAGTGACCCTGTTGCTAAGGCGTCATACGGATGAAATGAGTCTCAGCCCCTGCTGGTTTTGCGTCGGTTTTCCTCTGCCTTTTAAAACCAAGTTTAAATCTGCATTAGGTTCTCAAAACGTGTGTTGAAAGACTTACTTCAACTATGGCAGTAGAACAAAGACCCAAACCACAGCTGACTTACACTCCAGAGAATGCTTTGGTGAAGTAATTCAACCCACGAACATCTCAGTCTCTTCCGCACTAAACTTTAATTCCTGTTTTGTCTGAAGCTTGATGATCGCCGTCTCCCTCCCCTTTAAGTAGATCTAGATATTGCATGCTTGTGACCCAGTTAAATCGCAGAAGGATGCACACAGTTGAGTCTAACCACAAGAAAAGAGGCAAAGTCCAAAAACTTGTGTCCATGATTCAATATAGGAAACTTAAAGTTAATGATAAATCAAGAAAAAATTAAGATAACATGTTCCTTTTACCAAATAAATTGCATGAACATTGAGAGACTCATTTGGTGAAAACAAAACTTCTCCCCATTGAAATAATTTACAATTGTTTCTGAAGTTTGTTGACTTCATTCATCCTACCTTGACTCCAGGCGTTGTATTTCATCTTACCTCGTTAAAATGTTGTCAGTAGATAGAAATATGTCCCTTTTCCCTGGGCAAGTGAACGAAGTGTACCATTAAAAGTAATTTCTACAGCATTCTTTAAGTTGCAATGTGAGATTTCTATTGGTCTATTTGCTGAGGGATTTGTCCCGACAGTGACCCTGTTTAAAAACAGGGTGGGCAAGGAGCTCAGATGCTTAAGATGTTCTTTGTACTCCACTTAGAAACACACTTCAGTGAATTTCAATTGATCAACAAACCACAAATGTTAGACACTGGTTATTTTATTGAGAAGATCTTTCATGCTTTATAAGGTCTTTACAAGAGGATATTTAATTTTGCACTTACTGATTTTTATGGTGAGGTTGAGGTTAATAAAGGCATTCAGATCTTTAGCTGTTGGTTATTGCTTTAGCTATTTATAAGTAAACAAGAGTGACTAGAAGTGCTTATTACGGCCACCTTGCGCAGTTGGGAATGCACTGCTTTAACTGAGCTGAAAGCATACGACTGTGTGAGTGAGGTCTGGGTCATCTCATGGAAAGGGTAACGGAGTCATCTTATCTACTCCTCTGTTCATTTTGTACTAATCGAGCTGACAGCAGCCAGAAGCTCTTCTGTACACTGCATGGAAAAAGTCTTTGTTTCCGCGACCAGCATCTGAAATACAATATTGTGAATAAAGACCATACGCACTGATGGTCCTGTCTATTAGGTACACCCACCTTATAGCTACACCAATTGGCCAATTTATCAGAAACACCTACTTCATTTGTATTTAGTGGTTTACAATTACTCTACCCTAATCCATCATCGCTTCCGGGGTGGAAAGACAAGATATTTTAGGAGATAATTTTGGCATGCTAGTATGTTCTGCACTGGTACAAGTGTCCTAAGCGCTGTACTGTTTCTTTTCTATTTTTAAACACCCCTCTCACACTGCTAGGCTGAGAATAGTGAGACAACCAATAAGATCCAGGTACCAATGGACCAGTGTTGAATATCTAGAGATTAGGGCTGCACGATATTAGGAAAACATGCAATATCCGATAATGATGTTTAGTGTTGCCATGGCGATATCACATGCGATAAGTAAAAACCTTGCCATTATTGTGTTAATATTTTTCTGCTTTGGATTTGCTGAAAATATAGACTCCAGATGCTGACTAGTCTATGCATAAAATAAAATTAAATGCAATATTTCCATTCCAACTTTTTTTTTTTTTTTAGAATTTACTTAAACAGAGCATTTAATGCCTCCCATAAAACATTTGAACCACTAAACATTGTTGAAAAAATCTGAAAATATTTTTTTAAATAATTTTTAATCTTCAATAAATGTAAACATAGTTTAAATTATAGTAAGTTCTTAGCCAGAAAAAAATAGCAAAAGGAACGATCTATAACAGTAGCACAGAAGATGAAGAAACTGCCCAGTGATTTGTTTGCCCTCTTCTCTGTGGCTCTGGGTGAAGAGTTTTGAAAAAAAAACACCATTTATTGCAGTTCAGTCAGTCTTTTTTTTGCGATATGTATTTTTCCACGATATGTATATTGCGCATGTTGATATCGCGGTGACAGTAAATTCGCGATATATTGTGCAGCCCTACTAGAGATGATTGGCACGCATTATTCTTGCCAACTGTATGCCAACAAAATAGGTGTAATTAAGTGTATACAGCTGCAGCAGCTAGCAATATTGCAGTGTCTTAAACACTCATAAGGGTAACACCCACAAAAATGTCAACCATGTGCTTTAATGAGAACTGTCCACTGCCTAAATCTGGTAAGCAGCAGGCCTGTGATGGTCCCTGTCCATTGGTGGATGGGGTACTGGCTGATAAATTGTGCGGCGATATATGGGCTACAGTCAGCAACTATACACCTACAAACTGGACCTACATGGCAAAAATATCAGATAAAATGGCCAGTCTGAGTAGGTACGAGGTAAGTGTATCTAAAAAACCTCCAACTCTTTATATTGCTGTTAAAAAGTAGCTTTTCAGAGTTCTCTTAAAATGGAGACATGTAGGGCACTACTCAGATGTGAGGACAGAAGGCCTCTAGCACTGAAACCGTAAAGGTCTGCCATTTTTGTGTCCGCTGTATTCCCTGCTGCAAAGACGATGAAAAGAGAGAGCTTAAGCAACCACATACTCTCCATTCTCAGAGCAAAGAAACAACATGAAAGCATGTGCTTCGGGGGGGAGGGGGGGGAACCACACCGAAAGCCAAAACCCCACAAACCCTCTGGAAATGTTAAGCAACAGTGCATGGGCCGATGTGCAAATTCATGACTGGAGGGAAAAAAAGGATTTTGTGAAGACAAGCCTTCATGGGGGTGGGGGGGGGGAAGATGGTGAGAAAGTAAATAATGGAAAAAAGCATACAGCAGCGAGTCTAAAACAATCAGCATCATTTATTTACAATATATTAAACCATGATGGAAAAAAATTATTACTTATAACAAGTGGTCATTAATTCAATAAAGAAAATAAACATGAACTATTTTGAAAGCTAGGGTGAATCATATAGATTTATATATATTCATATTAATGTGTACAGCCAGCAGTGTCATTTATATATGTTCCTTTCTTTTTGCTTTTAATGAGCCAGCAACATCATAACACACACACTTCTCGTATTAAAATGAATATTGGCTGCATAGAAAAGAGGATGAAGTCATTGACCAGTGCAGAGTCTATCAAGCCATGTAAAAGAAGCATACACTGGCTCCCTTCGAAATCAAAGAGAAGCAATGAGCCTTTCATCCCCATGCTGTTTGTAAAAATGGTGTGCATTTGGCAGCTTGGCGCAATTCATTAATGCTAGTTCATAAATACTACGATGAAAGCAACATAATACAATGAAGCAACAGTAGAAATCAAAGGAGCTTGTTTTTCTGTCTGTTTTAAGGCTGAAAATACTGCTGAATCCAACTTGACAACATGCTTAGAGAAAAGAGGATTTCACAGCATCAGTTGAGTTCGTGAGCTCATGTTATCTGTGTTGTGCTTTGCTGTATCAGAGCAAAGGAAAAGCTCTTCACAGCTGAGGGGGGGGGGCTGTGTGTTTTCCAGTATCTGGCCACTGTAATATATGGAGGAAATACAGGAAAAAAAACCCTCAGAAACAAGTACATTCTCTTTGGAAAGTCAGAAAAGTATGCTATGAACAAGAAACAGGCAAGAAAATAATGCGGGGGAGCAGCTGAGCCACTGCAACCATTAGTGCTAGTACTTGAGTCAATTCGGTTGAAATCCACAAAGACAAAACATATTTAGAAAAAGAAGCTGGCCCAGAATTCAACTTCCCCAAGCGCAGCTTGGTACTTGCATGGGCAAATCCTTTCTCCTGTCCTTTCAAACCACATCAAAACACAAGTTACGGCAGAGGAAGATAAGGGTTCGCTTCCACAAGACAGCGGAGCAGGGCACTGCAACAACAGAGCAGCGGAGGAAGAAGAGCTGAGGGGCTTAGGAAGCCGCGAGAGTGTGAGAAAGGAGTGCCCGCAGCTGCAGGGAGCCGAGTTTAAATCAATGGACCTCTCCCCCGACTCCCCTCTCTCTGCAGATTCAAAGTAAAGCAAGAAACACTAACAATCTACACACATTTGCACACCTTTTTTTTTTTTTTTTTGTGGAATTGTATTTCCGTTCTTTTTTTTCTCTCCATATTTCATGAAGCGCAAAAAGGGAGCAACCCAAAACTTAATATTAGCAAACTAATTCCCACTTCTTTGGCTCAGCTTGACATGTGCTGGAGGCTGGTCAAGCATGGCAGGACTAGCGGGGGGCGTTTCACTGGGCCTTGGCATAGCTGGCTTGGAGATCTTATGGAGATAGGGATGAACCCAGTCCAACAAAAGAGGAAAAAATACTGAACAGTGCTGAACAGCCTTTGATACTCAATGGCATAAGTAACCATGAGGAAACACACACTAAAGTAACAACAAACATAAGAGTAATAATAAGAAGTAGAGGCTTTATCCTTGCAGACAGTGCAGTGAAGAAGAAGGATCATAACACAGTGAGTTCCATCGTGCTCCTGTTCTTAAGATTCTCAGAGCCTGCTGTTTGCATCAGGGTTCAAGAAGGACATCAATACTAAGAGGCGAGGGTGTTCCAAGGTGTACGTGTGTTTGGTGTGTGTGTGTGTACGCGTGAAGGATCACTATGCTGTGGTCTCAGACGGCTTGTCCTCGCCGTCATTCACGTAGCTGCGGTAGGAGTATTTGGAGCGGTAGGAGCTTCGGCCGGCGCTGCCTTCCTCTTTCTCCTCCTCTTCTTCTTCCTCGTCAGATCTGTCGAGGTAGATGCGTCTTCGACCAGAGGGGGGACTGGAGATTACAAGGGGTTTGATTAGAATCACAAAAAAAGCGCATATTGTTCTCAGACAGACACGTACATGCAACTCTCTTGTGCAACACCAGGCTGTAAAATCTGCTGTCAGTCAATATATCAAAGGCCGCAATCAGACTGGTTAAAATTACCATTCATCAAGTATTGAGCTGCCCACCAAAGTTGAGTGTTTCAAGTTTAATTAAATATTTACAGTCCTTTTAAAAGCACCTTCATTTCGCATGATAGCTTCTCAAATTTGTACCAGCGAAATGACCATATAAATGAATTGTGCGCTCAAATTTCACAGGAGAAAATACGCGGCAGTTGACAAAACCGCAAATATCTCACCAACAAAAAGTCGGCGATAACTTTGAGCGTCACCATAGCTAATCTTTCCCTGAACAAAAACACTGCAAGCTTGAGGTTAATTGCTGCCATTCTTGAATATGTGGGCGAGTTGGGCAGATCTGCAGATCAATGGTCTGTTTTAATTGTGTCCAAATTAAAACACTTCAGGGGAAATCTATGGCTGCCTCCGAATTGACTCCAGTTGCTCCACCGTTATTTTGTATTGGGGTAATTAATCACAAAGACATTTTAACAAATGATGCATCAACAATTCCTCTTTCTGGCTAAATCTAAATAAACGCAAAAGCAATTACCCGATCCTTCAGGAAGACTTGCGAGTTGTGATAAAACAGAGAAGTGCTTCTTTTGCTTTTAAACACATT
>JBBPDC010000001.1:19385186-19399252 GCA_037974485.1 Hemigrammopetersius urotaenia | reverse complement strand
TTTTCAATGGAAAATCTCCATTCACAGAACTACTTAATCCAGGACCAGGCTTAATCCCTGTCCGGGAAACCGACCCACTGTGTTTACTTTGGGCTTTTCACTATAAATGATGTTTTCTACCTGTGGCATGCATATGTGAGCAGAGATTTCCCATTTCCCTCCACACTTAATCAGCAATTTATCAGTCTGTCGGTATGTTGGCTATTCTTCCTGGCTTCTGAAAGCACAATGGCGTACTGTGCTGACTGGTGTTTGTTGCAGGGTACTGGCGCGTGCCAAGTCGGAGTGGCCCAAACAGGGAGCCACTGACTGCCAAAATCCATCACAGGAAGGGAGGCTCAAACTCAGCTTTAATTGCTGGAAGCGCAGATAGAGATTCAGAGCACATCCAGGTCTTCCAGGTGCTGGCCAGAGTCATGCCTGTCGATTGTGAGAGGCAAATACAGCCTAATTGTCTTTCCACTCCGAGGGCCCAGCAAATGAGGTTTGCCAAAAGGAGCAGACACATTCCATCTGCAGCAGAGATGGTTGGGCCACACAGACCCTTTTCTCCACGGGGGGAGAAAAGAGACACAGTCTTTTGCCTGCCACCCCACAGCACGTCTTTGTCCAGATGTGAGTGCAGTGGCAGCAGGGATTAGAGGCAGCCTGGTTTGAGTGGTGTAAGGGGATCTGTACAAGCTAGCAATCTAAATGGAAATTATACCATCTGTTCAGAACTGATCCTTATGACACCGCCTGAATCTGTATGCCACATATTCACTCTATCGTACTTGATCTTTAATAGAGTATGCACATAGCATATGTATTTTTCTTACTTGCAAATGAACTAGGAAATAAAAACAAATTCACAAATAGTACTGGACTACTGGAAATCTTAATCAGCTAAGCACTTATCTTGGTGTGTGTTTATGAGTGAGACAGAGTGGGATGGGTAATTAGTGCAACATGGGAGTGAGTTATTTGTGCATACTCACTGTCAGTTTATCAGTTTTATTTAATTTATGTTGTTGCTCTATAATAAGCTAAAAATATATATAAAACTAGAATTATGTCACAGTTTCTTAGATAAATGCTTGCAGACAGGATGCATTATATGTTAAATGCTAATGAAGGCATTTCCCTTTGGTAGTGGTGGTTTGCACTGCATTTTGGGATCTAGTAATTAAAGAAAAGGTGCCATTAAGAGAATACAGCTTGACCTTAGGTTGTCCACATTTAAATATCTTTATGTGGTTGATGGGTTAATGTTTGCTGGTTGTGAATGATGATTTCCAAAGGAGTGGATGTAGAGAGAAACAGA
Organism: Hemigrammopetersius urotaenia; assembly: GCA_037974485.1. NCBI lineage: Eukaryota > Metazoa > Chordata > Actinopteri > Characiformes > Alestidae > Hemigrammopetersius > Hemigrammopetersius urotaenia. Next base: position 19,397,949 of record JBBPDC010000001.1, on the reverse strand, counting down.
TGTTGAGTTATACTCGTGTAGGGTAAGGCATTTATAGTTTTGGTGTTGCAGTAAAGACCAGCATTAACAACTAAAATTTTTGGATAACACTTACTTAAACCCTGCTACAAAACTGACAATGCTACAATAAACATAGTATGGCAAATATCATAGTTGCAGATTATGTCCATTATTAAAAGAAGGTCATGTTACTTTCATAACATTCCCAACAGTTTGTCACATTATAGATTTGTCATGTTATGATAATTACTGATAATGATAACCTGGCACTGATCAATGCAAATCGTATGTCAAGACCATTTATGACAGCATGTCAAGTTTAATGTCAAGTTTTCTTGCCTTCTTGCCAGAATTACTAATTCCTGAATGTAAAATGTGTATTAAGAAAATCAAACCCTGCGTGGGTTGGCTCATTCCCAGCATGCTTTAGAAGGCCCTACTCACTCTGCTCAGACCCATATAATAGTTGCTTTTCTCCAGTTCCAAAGAATCCAGTAGCTCCTCCACAGCCTGAAAAACAAGTAAGATAAACACAGTTAAATAGGCATGGGAAATCGATATAACGTCTGATTGAGAGTACAAAGAATACACCATGTCATAGCACTGCAAGTCTCCATGGTGACAGTGTGCTGACAAAAGCCCTCTACATTCATCCGACTTGGGTATACGGGGACAGAAATGACTCTATCTGTCTTTCGACTCTTCACTTCCTTCACATTTGAAGGCTCTGTACATGGCAGGATGTGAATAAACTACAAGGCAGTGAAATGAACAGTCTCTTGATGGCCTGCTGCCTCCTGGGCAGTGCCCACATATGGGTGTTAGAGAGCAAATGGGGAGCAGTGCTGTTGCAATAGTCCCTGCTCTGAGCTCTCAGTGCTGTTCAGTGTAAACAGGCTAACTGGAGGGAAGCACCCTCGGCTCTGAGGGCATTCGCTTAGTGGCCATCACAAATAAAACCAACAGAGCCAAAGTCATGTGCTCTCTCCAGGCCAGTAAGAGGGGCATTTATATTGACTTATAAAAGTTATATGTTGAAAAGCTGTGTGCCCATACAGTGGTACGGTAAAAAACAAAAGTATTTTACACAATGTGCTCTTTACCTTGTGTGTAGTCGACCAGGCAATACAGGTATCTGAAGTGTGTTTATCTAGTTTTATACAAAAGACGTGAAAACTGTGAAAACTGTATAAATTTGGCCAAAAAATGCTACATAAATAAAAACAATTGTTGCGGTCTTGGGGCCGTAACTACACAGTAATACAGAAAACAGTGAAATCACATCAGAAAAGCTATTTAAGATTTATTCAATTTATTTAAGGAAAGTATGTGGCTATTGTTCAGGTCGCATGATGCAAAGCCTCCATTACTAGCTACGTAAGCGTTGTAGCTCCAGTGCGAACATAAAGTAACTTGAAAAAATGAAACTGTCAAAACTACATTTTTGGCAAAAATGCATGTAAAATTGAATTCTGTGATCTTTTTGTGAGGTACATCGCATTCATTGCGTTCATACAGAGCATCATAACCAAAATTCACGCTCTTCAGCAAACGCAAACCAAGAGAACACTTGGAATGACAAAACATTTTGAGTCCTTCAGCATTATTGCCCTCATTCTCCTCTTGGCCCTGCGGTGTGCATCCCCCTGAGGAGATGCCGGCAAGGAGGACTAGATGGTACTGATAGAGGTGCCAATAAAGACTTTGATTAAAGCTGTTTTAAAGCTGTTTATTGTTCTGTTGCTGAGACAGCAGAGACACAGAAGGAAGAGACATGAGCAGTGCAGGCCATTACTCAACACTACACATCAGAGCCCCCAGCACTGTCATAATCAATTACACAGCAGAGCAGCTAATGGAGGAAGAGCAGGGAGTAGGACACACACACACACACACACACACACACACACACACACACACACACACACACACACACACACACACACACACACAACCTGACTCACCCTTTTCTCGTCCGTCACGATGTAGTTGCGCCCATGCTTTTTGGTCAGGTGGGGTGCTAGTACGTCAAAGCGGCGGCGGAACTCGGAGAAGACCATATGATCAGGGTAACCTTGGAGAAGAGAGTCAGAGGCCGTATTGTTCAGAGTGAGGCTAGAACACTGTGAGAGTACCAGATCAACAAAAGTATGTGTTTTAGGGGCCAAAAGTGCTCATATCCAGAGATTCCTGCCAACTACACTGTTTGGGATTTGCAGACGGACAGATCTTGCTTTTTTTAAGAAACAAACTGTTATATGTATATAGACATCCATTTCTGTCCTGCCGTTTTTCAGCTCACATATATCTGCTCAGGTAAATATTACGCTTGGCAGGTGTATCGGAGCAGGGAAATAGCAGCACTGAACCCTAGTCCAAGGATGACCCCTTGTCTAATACAGTCTGGAACAGTACAAAGTGTTTCCGGCATCACCAGGACTACATATCCCAGCTACACCATAACCTATAGAGATAGAGATTTTTAAAAACAAATCTCAGGTGTATGTCAAGTCTGTGATCCCTGAAATCCCTGTACAGACACATTTAAATACAACCACTGATATTGGGTTCACATCTTAGGCCTCTCAAGCCATTAATATTATGTTGACAATCTCTGATACAATACATCGTTCCTTCAGTCTTGTTCCTTCTTATAATCAAACTAGTTGCCAAGCACTATACCAAAGTGGCAAAGACTGATGTCCTACACTGAAACTGATCTGTTCTAGTGAGACAAGAATTTGATAAGCTAGCTGGACATGTACCATGCTAACAATACTGGATTATACCAATGGACTTCTTGCATGCAGACACAGCTTGTCTTCAGTACAAATGGCTCACATTTACAATGTTTTTTGGAATCTGCTATATTTTATCATCAGGGATTGAATTCTGTCTGGAAATGCCAATGCTCTGCTTGCTTGCAGCAACGGGTTTTATTGTATTTTGCAACACAAGTTTGGTAACCATTTAGACTTTAGAATTTAATAAAATAATTCCATAACTGTCTCTGAACACAAGGATACCCATTTCAATATACAGATGCAATACAATTTGTATCGCTAGCTTTCTTTCATTCAAGATAAATTACATACATTTTATGTTTTCCTTTGTTGTTGTTACTGCTGCCAGTCTTCCCTTGGACTGTGTTGGTCACTACTGAAGGGAACAAGCGCTGCACAAAATATGAAAATGTAAGACTTGCAGACACTTGTCCTACCTTGTCGGTATATGCGCAGAGCATCCAGCAGTTTGGAGCCTCGGAGCTGAGCGCGGAGCAATCCCACGTCCAGCTGCATGAGGCCTGTTTCGCAGCTCTCTGCGTGAGCCTCACTGTCCCCAGCGCGGGGAGAGGGGCCCCCCACCACTCGCGGCTCCCCACTCAGGGCCTCTGACTTGGGCAGTAGGCAGTGCACAAAATGCACCCTCGAGCGCCTCACTGTGTCTATGAGAGCATCCTGCAGGGCAAAACGTAATCACATGACACTCATCATAGCTCTGGACAGCCCAGTAATTATATATTTACTATAAGATCAGGGCGATTTAATAAATTCGAGTAGGGCAGCGTTATATATTATTCGGTAATCATTGCCCCAAAATTGCTCTTTGTACAATACTGATACCACAGAAGTATGCAGTGCCCGGTCTCACAAGTTTTTCACGAGACCATCACGATATACAATGTAATTAAAATATGTGCTGCTGCTGCTAAGACAATACTTCACTTTTTCGTGGTAGGACGACGCTTCAGTACCCTGTATTTTAATGCGCACTGTGTAAACATCACCAGTATTAGCGGTAACTGGTGACTAAGGGACAGTAGGAGAGAAATAATGGCCATTTATTCCTCATCATTTTTGTTTGCAAAGCGGTTGAAACAGGTTAAAATGCCGTGAGACGAGGACAGTCACTAACCCTTAACCCTAACCTTAACACTAACTGTCACCAGTTATCGTAGATGCTGGCGGTGTTATGCAGGATGCATTAAAATACAAAGGGTAAGCGTTATCCTAGCAAGAAAAAAAGCCCTAAAGCGTGATGGCAGCATGTATTTTGCTTACACTGTATATCATGATGACTGCACATGATGGGTTGTGTATGCAATATGTGAACCCTGCAACAAGTCACAAACGCATAATGCTCTTTTTTTTATTGTGTTCCTTCAGCCTTTCAACCGATTACAAATCCATATCAGTGTTTCTGAGGGTGTTTTCACGAATCAAGATTATTACATCAAATCACATCACTGATTTTCAGATATACTGAAAGGCAAAATGCAATTGCATTCTGTAGCCACATTACTGTAGTATTGGAACCCCCCCCCCTTTTTTTGTGTAGCAGTAGCAAGAAGCTTAGTACAGACCACTTGTAGCTTGATCTGGATGCAGAGGGACTTCTTTTTGACAGCAGCCATGCCGGTGGTGAAGGTTTTCCTCATGCTAGTGGCCCGGCGCAAGGCCAGCTGAGAACCGCCCTCCAGTCCAGCAATAGAGCCTGACAGCACCGTGGCCCCTCCAGAACGTCCCATGAAGAGACCACTGATGTTCTTCCTGGGTAAGGGGGAAAAAAAACCATATTTATTGTTTAATCATTGCATTGGAGAAAGAATTCTGGACCAATTTCCATTTTTTTCCAAGTGAATATTACTGATTGTGTTCTTGTGGTTCATTTTGAGGTTTGCCTTACTTTTGCGAGTCTTGCAGCAGAGTTGCAGCGTTTTGCGAGGCCGGGTTATGCTTGGCGTGGCTCAGCCAGCCCTGAGCGTTGTACTCCACCCAGTCTGTGCCGTGACTGTGTCCCAACAGAAAGTGATGTGCCTTCTCACTCTTCAGAAGTAAGTTGAGGTCTGGGAGAGAGGATGTGTGGTTAGATAGAGACCGTGGGGCAAAGTTCAAAGTTTTGGATGAACTGGGCAGCTGTTTATGCTGTGTGGGAGGTGTGTGTGTGTGTGTGTGTGTGTGTGTGAGTGAGATGATACTGACTTTTGGCCTCTCCCTCTGTTGGCCCATAGTAGTTGAAGAGGCGCTCTAGCAGAGTCTCCTCAGAGCCTCCAGGCTGCAGGGCCTCCTCCTCCATCAGCCACAATAGACCCCTTGCCTCATCTGTCCGCGCCAGCGTCCTCACCTAACACACACATTTTCATTTTAAAATGCAGTGTAAATTTTGTCAAATGCATTAGTCATCCAGGTATGCATTAATCAGGGACTGTGTCAGCAATAGTTACACAACAGCACGGATAATTTTACAGCTAAACAAACTAGATACTTTGTATGGCTTGAATGGCTCCTCAGAGCCTTCTTTCCATGAAACAGGACAAAGAGGATAAGCCACAAGGGCCTTCCAAATCACTCCACACAGCGCAGGCAAAAGACAAGCTATTAGCCTTGGACTCCTCATTAAAGGCCCGTGTTAAAAGACCGGCCCCAGGGCAGTCTGGCAGGAATTTTTAAACTTTGCACTCTGGCTGTCCACTTAAGCAATTAAAGCCAGTAATGGCTTGCCATGGCTCCTCTCTCTTTTCATCACTCCATATTACTGCATTGACACTCCACAGCAGCCATGTAATCTTGGTCAAGATCAACGGTAGGTCTTAATATGAAAAAGGAGCACATTATAGCTGGGGTGAAGGCAACCTGCTTCATGAGGGTTTAGCAGAGGACCCATGTGCAGAGACTAGAGGGCATTGAGTGGCTGCGAATGGAACTTCGCATTGAAAATTTGAACCCGGTTTGCGGCAGATCTTGAACTCGCTGGGGTAGCAGGGCAAGCGCATTACCGCTGAGCCACCAAGCCTGAGTTAGAGCAGTGACCAAAAAGAAAGCCTCGTACAGGGTAATAGCTTTAAAAGAGGCTGAAAGGGGGTGCCAGAGAATACAGAGCCCTGTCAGTCAGCTCCAGACCTGTCCCTTACATAAAGCTTCTAGTTGTTTTCTTAACACTACAAATTAAGGATCCCTGCACTGCTTTAGGAACACTTTTTAGACTGTCTCAGATTTTCATGCCAAAACATTGCCTAATTAACCGCACACACTGACTACTGTTTTTTGAATGCCAGGAATAAAGCAGTTGCTTTGTGAATACAGACACAGCAACTGATCTACTGATAGGGAGCCAAAATAAACACACATTCTTAGCTATAGTGAATGAAAAGGTCCTCTGAGAGGAACTTCATTATGTCTGTAATGCATGTAAAGAAATGAAATGGTCCTTTCAGTTGTCATGACTGTTTATATAGCCACTGATATAGTCTTTCTTTGATTGTATTTCTTGATAGTATTCTTGTGCTGCCAACTATCTTTGTCCAAAAAACAGCTAGTCAATTGCAGACTGAAACTGAAAAGAGTCCTTCCTATTCAACACATCTCTACCCAGGCCTGTATTGACCCATATATTAAATTATGGCTCAACGATGAGTCTTCATTCCTGTCCACTTCACATCAAGAGAGCACATTCACACCAGTGTGCGCCTGTCATTAGGGATGAGAGTGCAGCAAGAGAGACTGAAAGAAAAACATACACAGTCATACTTCATTTTTATGTCTGCCAGGGGAGGAGGATGTAAATAGTCCACTTGCACATTGGCTATAACAATCACTTTAAATGAGGTTTGCCTGTCGTAAAAGCTTGCAGAGTGGACATGAATTCAATTGGTAAGAAGTGCCTCTCCAGCCACGGTGCGAGAGACCGCAGATCTCTAAACGGCAGCATTCATGGTGTGAAAAGAGGATGGGTGCAGTCATGCGAGCGGCAGCCGCTGCATCTGTACAGCACGCTGCCTGCAGGCACGGCTCCACAGAGACAGGTGGGAGACAGATCACCATACTAATCTGCGCATTACAGGAGAGGCAGGCAGACAACCTGGAAGGGAAGGAAATGCTTACCAGAGCTTGGGCTGAGGCCTGGTCTATAGCTGCTACAGACAATGATGTACTGGACTCTATGTCATCTAATGCAAGCTCTATGTTTTCCTAAATAGGGACAGAGGGCTCATTAGTTCACAGTGATTAGAACACGACTGATTTTCAAGTTACAGGTTTGTGAGTAGATTTTGTTCCTTTTTGTTTCTCACCCTTTGACCAAAGCCTCTAAAGTTATTGCTTTATATAACAGCATCAGAGCATGAAAACTGCTTCAAAAACCATGAGTCATGCTGATGCAACTTTTATAAATATTTCGCTTTCTGGGTCATCTTGGTTTAAGCTGTTTTTTTATTAAAAGGTAAGACAGAGAACAAACCACTGAGACCCACTTTATACTCGTATAGAGTAGCTATAGAGTAAAGCTTATAATTCAGTAATAATACAGAAACCAGTGCAAACAGACTACTCTTAGGTTATGGGATGGAGGCAGTTATGAGCTTAAATCTGGATCCACTGAGTTTTGGTCACAAGGCAAGTAAATTTGATAATCACAGAAATTAAAACAAGACATGATCAAGACGTGATCTCTCTCTAATTCCGATCTCTGCAGCTGTACCTCCTTGTAACGCTCCAGTTCCTGTACAAACGTGCGCTCGTGGAAGAGGGTCTGCAGGCGCTCCTGAGCGTAGTTATGACACAGCTCCTCAAAGGTGGCCCCGCGGGCCTGCTTAGTCAGCCGAGGGTTCTGAAAGCCTGGCGTGTCCACAATCAGCAGAGAGCAAAGTGAGTGCTGACTGGACTTCAGGGCTCTGAAAAACACACGGAAAGCACCTTCTTTGCTTAGTATTTCAATATGATCATAAACATTTGGTGCAGTATGCTTTTCTGAGCATGCAACGCCTGTTTTAAAAGAAAAAACTGAGCTCTATGTTTTGGATTGTGTATTTAAACGTGCACGGTACATTGGCGCTGGTACACTGTCATTTATCAGACTAATACAGCTGTGAAAATGACTTCAAACATTGGGATACTGCCCACCCCTGTTTGATCCTGACTTTTATCCTCAGTCTGTGCTTTAGAGTTTAAAACAGTAATATAGAAAAATCGTAACACTCTTCATTATTAAGTCATGAGCGAACAGTTACAGAAAACAGAAGCTGTGATTCAATTAAGCGTTTCACAGTTCGGCTCATTACTTTCATTTCTACACAACCTACTGCAGTGCAGTGTTAGAGTTTAAAATGTACTGGAAACGCACATTACTACCTTCACTTCCTCACAACTATGATCTGTTAGAACTTGAGCTTTGCACCATATTGTGAACAATGCATAGATCTGGGCATAGTCACAGCCTCAGCTTTCTATTTATTTATTTATTAAACAAACAAACAAACAAACAAACAAACAAATAAATAGACGTTGCAAAATAAAGCTTTTCAGGACAGGCACGAAATGTTTTCTCACTTTCATGATGCACATAAAGCAAGAGCTTTCAGTTACGCTCCATTAAGTTCATCTGTGGGTGTGAGAGCTGCAGTGCTGCACTGACTGTGTTAAAGAACAGAAAAAGGGGAGCTGACCGGTTGACGAGGGAGATGACGAGAGTGAAGAGCTCAGAGTACAGTCCAGCAGCCATTGCCTCCAGACACTCCAGAGCTGTGATCTTCGGACCTGGAGGATCAACATTACATGCACTTTAAAGCACAACAAGCCGCACAAGCTCTGAGAACACAATAGCTCAAAACATTTGCATACATACTTTACACCAACTATTAGTGTTGCTCCGATCGATCGGCCGAAGATCGGTATCGGTCCGTAATCACATTTTATGACTCGATCGGTACTCGTTAAACTTGCCCGATCTTAGGAACCGATCACAATTTACATTTACATTTACGGCGTTTATCAGACGCTTTTATCCAAAGCGACTTCCATTCTCTAACTACAGGGGACAGTCTCCCTGGAGCAACTCAGGGTTAAGGGTCTTGCTCAGGAACCCAATGGTGGTGTGCTGAAGGTAGGATTCGAACCCATGACCTCTTGGTCTAGAGGCGAGTATCCTACCCACCACGCCACCACCACCCCACAATTGATGACGTCAACGTGTGAGGGCGTACACGACGAGCGGGGACGTAAATGTTTAGGTGCCGCAGTCGTGTCATCGCCGGTGTGGAATTACTACGACGTTTTGAGAAACAATGAAAAATTCGCTATTTGTCGTTTATGTTCCAAAGAAATCTCACGTGGAGGCGCACTGTCAAACATTTAATACAACGAACCTCAAACGGCACTTAAGAACGAGCCGCCGCGAGTCGTATGGCGAATACGAAAAACTGGCAACTGCAAAAAAGGCAACGGTAACTAATAATGAGACTCTCACTCAGCCATCCATTACAGACATTCTGAAAAAACACGAACTGTACACACCAGACAGCAAGAAAGCTAAGGATATAACCGTGAAAATAATGGAATTTATATGCATTGACCACCAGCCTCTGTCACTCTGTTACTTTATCTGAAAAAAAAGTTAATGGTGATCAGAGAGCTTACATATCAGTTATATAAACTTGAAGCATCAGAATCGGCATCGGTATCGGCCGATCACCATGACAAAAAATCGGTACTTGGTATCGGTGGTAAAAATCCTGATCGGAGCATCCCTAATAACTACCATCTGTGTCAGTAGATTTCACTGTGTTCACTGTAACTTATCTACAGTATTTATACCCATCATTTGTGTGTATATAGCTTATCGTATATTGAGGATTTTTTCTACAAATGTTTATTTAGAATTTACTTTTTACATAGTTTTTGTCTCTGTCTTTATGTATTTGCAATCATTACATAAGCAAATTTCTTCCAGAATCAAAAGTTTTCTGATATTGATTTCCAAAATGCATGTCATCCCTTTGTGCAGCAAGCACCTGAAACTGATTAAATGAACCTATCCTTCAGATCTATTTCCTCACTCTCATTACTCAACATAGCAGACCTGTTAGTGAACCCAAACTTCTATTCATCCCTCAACAATTTGAGGCGAGACTCATAAAGCTATATTAGTCAATCATACTAAGTTGCTCTGAAGAGAAGTGGCAGCTAAAACCGTACATAAGATTTATTTCACCTCATCCTCTGCTCTATAAGAGAAATATGACAGCATACCATTTCCCTCTCTGGTCATTTAGCGAAAAACTTCTAAATCTAAATTTCTAAATCACTTAAATATTACAGCTTTTTGTTGCCTTTACAGTAATATGAATAAATGTGGCAGCAATTTACTTTTATTTATTTCTTTATTTTTATCTTATCAACTGTTTACTACAAACATTGGTTCTCCTGATTGATAATCATGAATATTTTTTTATACTGAAACATATTACAGATGAACCACACTGTCCTGCCCTGTTAAGATATATAACATTTATATAACAAATAACATTTGCATTTAAAATACATTCTATTTACAAATCCTCTGGATCCTCAATTACAGGATGTTTTTACTTCTGCACACACAAAAATAACTTTTTATTAAGTTTAACCCTCAACAGAATATCTCCTCTTAAAAACAAATTGGACTATACACCACACTTCCATAATCAACAAGGACACCTAAGATTTAATGTCTAAGGCTCTTGGCGTCTGTACTTAAGAAGGTATATACCTGAGTTGTCTCCGGTCCCAAAATCGTCAGGGCCCTGACGGAAAGAGGTGGATCTCTGCAGGGTTCCTTTGGGCTGGTGTTTGAAGATGTTGGAGGAGAGCTCTTCCAGGCTACAGCCCAGCAGATATGCGGCCTTCTGAGCCCACTCATGACGGGCAAACTGCTTCCGGCCCGCTGCCGAAGAAGCAAACATGAGGAAGTTAGTCCCTGAGTCAGGGTGCAGCACTCAAGTGGCCTATGGCCTCTGCTCAACTGTTTTACTGCTATTTCCCAAAGCAGGACACATTTTCTATGAAAAGGCTAGTGAAATGCTCTAGAAAATGAAATGCATGTACAGTAAACCCCCAATTTAATGTGGATCAGGAATTCAGGAGTTGCGTATTCAGTCACACATGTACACTTTTCTCCTGCGACCTTCCGAGTTGCATATCTAAGCGTGGAATACGGGTCTACCTTTACATTTTCTTTAAGGGTAATGCATTAAACTGAGTTTAAAATGACATTAAAGTGTTCTGGGACCATATCTGGGGTTATGTTTACTACAAAAATTGGCATTTTTAGGCACAACAACGTGGTTTTTCTATAAAAGATTTTTGCATTGTAAAAAAAATTGCATGTGAAATATGAGTTGCTCTATTTTTTTCATTTTCCATCCAGTTCCCTAAAATTTAAAAGTACAAAACAGTTCAGCCTTCACAGAAAGTGTGTCTGCTTTACAAGAATCAGAGTTTGAAAGTTTGATTGCCCTCAAATTTAACTGCGCACAAAGAAAACAGAAGAAGCAGAAGATGCAGAAGAGAAGGACATGGACTCTGAACATGGCACTGAATACAACAAGGCTGGAGAGCCAACAAGGCCTTCATTTCAGCAACAACAACAGACAAAAGAAAAGCACTGCAGAAATGAAAAGTCTACAACATGGGGGGACATCAGAGCACCAGAGCTTTGAAAGACAACAAAGTTACGATCCCACGCCCCGGCACCCGCACTGCCGCTCAGCTCTGAGGCAGTCAAAGACAGGCCTATTGCGTGATGAGAGCGCAAGCCCAACTGAGAAGCAAAGAAGAACGAGAGAAAACAATAAAAATGCAAATGAAAATGTCTGGCAGCGGTGATAAAGGCGTTCAGGAATACCACACACAAACAAGGAGTTAAAGGAAAGTCTGAGGTCTTAAGATTTTCTGTTTTCTATTTACCTTCTTCCGTCTCTGCGTTAGCAGCATGCAGCATGCAAATAGAAGAGAGGAGGTTAGAACAAAAACATTACAGTTTTAATTTCAAAAATAGTTTTAACACACAGACAACAATACACGCATTCACTGCTTGACTGGGGAGTGGGAGGTGGGAGAAAAACTGTTGCGTGGGGACAGACAGGGAAGGTATTTGAGATCAGTCCTGAAAACAAGCACTCAGTGCAGAACTTCTGTACCATAATGCAGGCAGTTACACTCTTTCTCTCCTGCCGTTTGATATTCTTTATAGAGAGCAGGTTAAATGCCAGTCCCTTTAGGACTGATAAAGTACATCTACGAGGAAGGGTAACACTGCCCCCTGCAGGCTGACTCACTAACTGTTTTCAGTCTGTCTACTTAAAAGTAATTCACAGCAAAACAATGGTGATGATCTGATCATCATTCAGTCAAGCAAGCGTGTTTACAGGGGTCCTGGCTTCTGCTTTTGCATCTTATGCAATAAATAATTTATACATCAGGTTCAGTGTAGCCTCGGTGTGCTTGCTTTGTTAATTGTAGTACAGTGCGTTTCAGGCACTTAAAGTTACAAAGAAAGCACAGTGAGTTATTGAGTTATATACATGTGAATAGCAGCCACAGTAGAAACTCAGTAGGCAGGACAATAAAAGATGTGTGAGCGTGGCGGAAGAACGGTCAATACTGATCTTTTTAATTACCTTTGAATGTATTTGCAGACAATAATAACTTAGTGGGCAACAAGACAATGTTGACAAATTGCAGTATATTACATCACAACATGCTTTTGATCAGTACTGACTGACTGCATGCTACAAACAGAGCAAAATCAGTGCTGTTTAACTGGACTTTGTCCAGTGGAGCATATGGAATATTGTCTGTTCCCACTTAGTACCTCTGCGACGTGTTGAATGTCACTTAATACTATAGCACACAACACTTTACACTTACACTGCACTGTCACTTTACATGGCACTGTCACTTTACTGTACTTTAAACAAATTAAGACTACTGTTGCTGCACTGTGTTGTCTT
>JBBPDC010000001.1:19371832-19382444 GCA_037974485.1 Hemigrammopetersius urotaenia | reverse complement strand
CTTCGCCCCAGGTGAAGGTAGCTCAGTGGTTAGGATACTTGCCTCTGGACCAAGAGGTCATGGGTTCGAGTCCTACCTTCAGCACCACCGAGAGGCTCTCCCTGAGCAAGACCCTTAACCCTAAGTTGCTCCAGGGAGACTCTGCCCCCTGTAGTCAAGGAATGGAAGGCGCTTTGGATAAAAGCGTCTACTAAATTAGTGAAAGAAATCAAACTTGGTAGTGAATGTGGAAAAATATACTATTTTATGTATAAAATATACAAAAAAAATCAAGGCATGTTTTCGTCAGAACACAACCATTTCTGTATCGATGCACTTAAAACAGTCGTATTTAGAAGTTGATCATACAATATATACAACCATCTAAGAAGCACCTGAATGCAGGATTATTTGCAAACTGCAGAACTGTGCAGCCCTAGTCTGAGCTGTACCTTTGGTGGCCCCTGCTGCTCCCAGGTGGTAGATGGCCCCCAGTATTAGCCAAAGAGCTTTTTGTTCTTCAGCGGAGATGCCGAGCACCTTCATAGCTGCCTGCAGCTTAGTGAATTGCTGTGCTGCCTTCTGCTTGTCCTCAGGCTGCACGCACACACATATATAAAAATGTTGATTATGGAAAAGGCTTCAGTAAAAACAGTCCTAGAGCTGTGTGTCCTATGGCAGCTTGCAGAAGGGTCCTACCTTCGTCTGAGGCAAAATTCCAAATGTGTTGTTCTCAGCAAAGTGGTTGAAATGCAGCTCAGTCCTGTGGGGAGCGCAGGGGGAAAAAATGATATACGTTAAGAACAAAAATAATATTTTTTTCTGCTTTCACTGCAACCTTTTTAGTGTCAAAACTACTGAACTGTTGTATATTTGGTTTGCAAGGAGGAATTAACCCAGCCATGCTCTGCCCAAAAAATGTTTGCTAGACACACTTATGGGCTATATTTACAGAACCATAGCAATTTGCTGACCTACTACGATGGGCTAATTTAGACAATCCTGACTTTTAGCTCAATTATATAATGCAAGCTACCCACCGATGACTAAAACTGCTATAACTCACAGATAAAATAAAATGAGTGAAATAATAATAATAAAACTTAAGAAGAACAATAGTGTGCTTCCTCTGCAAGCACACTAATAATAATCTCTTGAAATTAACAACGCAACCAAGATAAGCTTCTCAATACGCTGAATGGGACTTTATTTAAGGTTTTGTGCAAATTGTTAATAGTTGCTACAAAAGAAGGCATTTTTGGGTGAAGCAGGGACAGATCAATAATAATTGATACTTCTTTCAACTGCTGAATTTAGCAAGCTCACAGTCTCAGGGTTCAGACAGTTTCACATACGTACCTCAGAGTGCTGTCTGCTCCAGCCATGATGTAGTAAAAGACATTAAAAGTAGACTCCGTTTCTGGCCGCTTGGTCACCCTTAACTTTTCCAGCAGCATCGTCTACATGAACCATAGACAGCAGGGCAGAGAAGGCAAAACATCAAATTATTATTGCTGCAACACAGTAAAACCAGTGTGTGTGCGTTAAGCATGTAGGATAAATGGTACCTGAATGGAGGCAGACGCCACCTGACCAGCCTGGTCAAAGTCCAGAGAGACGATCTGAGAGAAGCGGCTGGCGTTGGAATTCATGGAAGTAACACAGTTCCCAAAGGCCTCCAGGATGGTATAGACCGCCTGCCATTTCTCCGCTGAGATAGAAACGCACACATACACACAGCCACGTTTACGCACACAAAGTTAATTAACTTGCTCCCATGCTCTGCCTGACTCAGCGGGTCCAGCGTTCAGAGGTGAACATATGCAGATAGCATCTTGCCCTCTTTAATGCTACTGTTAATGAGCAATGTAATCTTCATCGGGTCATTAAGGCTAAGTGCAGAATGAACAGCTTTTGATGAGCAAGGCTAATTATCAGAGTGTTCCAGCGTGCATCATTAGCAAAGTTCTCATCTATCATCTGCTTCACCTTCTGCACCAAAACGCAGATATGTTTGTTTATATACTTAATAGGGTATGTAGGTTAAGAGGTATGTAGGTGAGGGTTATTGAACAGTACATAAAAAGCCCCATTTTTAAATCAGGTTCTTCCACCAAACCAGGTTTTTTTTAAAAAAACAAAGTAGTTTTCATGTTTTAACCCCTTCAAAAGACCTATAGATGCATCTACACTGCCATTACTTCCTTTCACTTAACAGTCTGACAGTGTTTACTATAGCAGAAACTTGGCAATGCATTCATGCATTTAGGTTATTTATGTGAAATAATAATTATAGTACTGTGATAATACAGTGCATAAAGCAGTGTATTTTGTATGTTAAGGCTTGCTGTACTTGGCTGCACAATAACATTTTACATTGTTCTGAGATGAAATGTGACTAACACAGTCAAAACACTGCAGACACTACATTTTAAAACATTACATACATGTGTAATTAAATATTGCACCAAAAAGAAGCTATACAGGGGACAGGGCTTATTATAGCCGATATTCAATTGAATAAATTAGCCTGGATCTGACTGTGACATCCTTAGTTTAAAGAAATATTGCTTTTACCTGAGAAGATCTTGCCTGTGCTGCCAGCGATGGACAGCAGATACTGCACCAGGTGCTGGCAGTTGGTGGTCTTGCCACTGCCGCTCTTGCCTATTAGCACAATGGACTGGTCCTGTCGCGTGGTCAGTAGCTTCCTGTAGGCCGACTGGGCCACAGCATAGATATGAGGAGCCGTGTCCTCCCGCCTGCAGCCCTTAAACATGTGCATCACCTGAAAGCACAAGCGGCCTTTTACTAAAACACCACTGCAATGCAGTTCTTCACAGACATGCTTTACACCAGCAAAAGTTCACCATTATAAAAATATAGATCACACCAGAGTTCCTTTTTATTACAGTCCCACAACCTGGTCAGCACTGACAAGAACAAAAATATGCCCATAACACCGCAAGTGAGTCAATAAAGCTGCAAATCTGAAAAGTATGTTTCCATTGAGTTTGCATTTCTACTTGATAGCATAACGGCAAAAAGCTCAGATACTTCCATTATCGGCTAATCAGCTGGATCCATAAAATAGGGTAACGATTGATGACTAGGAGAAATATTATAGCCGTTAGATAGTAATTAAACTTAAATTCAATTATGAAACTATTTGGTTCTTCGTGAAATCCAATTGGGTGCCTGGTCCCATTAGCTGCTGTTTCATTTTGTTCGAAATCTGTAATAACGTCCTTCATTCTGTACTAAAAGACAACATGCCCATGTTGATAAAGGAAAAAGTTGGGAAAGAGGCATTGTTTTGTCTTTACCTTCTCAGAGTACATGGAAGGGGCACTGATGGGGTTTATGACCACCATGCTGGGTCCTGCGTATGTGTGGATGAGGTTTCCTCCATAGCGCTGCCGCACACAGTGCATCACACTCGACTCGTTGAGGTAGAGCAGAGTCGCCAAGTCCTCGCAGCGGTCAAACGAAGGTGGGTTTGCCTAGGGTCAGAAAGGTCAGTGGTCATCATTCTCTGTGCTGAGTAGAGGCTGGACTGAAACTGATGATCCAGAAGCAAAAGTAAAGTGTGACACAGTAGGAACCGAGAGCGAAGTGATTTGAATTAATATTCCGAAGTCACCGCGGCCTTGACACCGCATGCCAAGTTATAATGAAATTAAAAGCTGTTCACCTCAACTTCGAATCCAGCTTTGCAATTCCCTAATCAAACAGATGGTTCAGACAGTGCATTTAAAATCAACTTTCACGTTATGAAAGCACGTCAGCCGAAAATTACCCTTCAGCGAGCAAGAAGAAATTAACTTTGCGCTAGGACACCAGGGAAATTCAACTTTCACAGCACCTGTGCTCCAATCAGCGGCAGACAGAACGAGCTCTCGAAGGCCTGCGTCAAGATTCTGTCAGTGGTGAGCACCGCAAGGGTGTGTGTGGTCGTCTTTTATATCTGCTCCAAGTACCTTAGTTCCCAAACTCATTTTGCTGTGCATGTCATATTAGAAACACACATGGCCTGAAGATTCCTCAATCCGAGCAGAGCCACACGCGTCCTTCTTATCAAATCACACTTAAACAGAACCACAAAAGACAAAGACAAACCTTCTCCACATCATCCTCGTCAACATCCAGTACTGTTCCATCATGCTCCAGTTTGATCTTCACTTTGCCCTCTGGAACGCTGCCCGCCTCCGTCTTCAGCAAAGTGGCTGCAATCACACAAGGTCAAAAGTATTAACAAAATTATAAGTAAACATCGAGCTTCATCAAGCTTCCTCCCAGGACTTTGCACTAAACACAAAACCACTTTAAAGATGTTCAAATTAAAAGCAAAGAAAGATCAAATTAACGAAGGGTCTGCTGTGTTTTATAAATGTATAAATGTAACACAAACTAAAGACCAACATCAGAGTCAAAGGTCATTTCCTGCATTCATGAAGTCTCTTCATGAAGTCTAAATAGCAAATTCTGGAGCAGACAGTATCGGTTTTAAAATAAGGATGAGGCACATCAATGCCACAAAATCTGTTGTTTTACCCATACAGCTTTTGTTTAGTTTGACAATAAAATTATCAATATGAATGGAAAGTAGGGATGCTCCGATCAGGATTTTTGCCACCGATACAAAGTACCGATCTTTCATCATGGTGATCGGCCGATACCGATGCCGATTCTGATGCTTCAAGTTTATATAACTGATATGTAAGCTCTCTGATCACATTAACTTTTTTTTCAGATAAAGTAATACTGAATTAAATGTTGTATTAAAAGTTTTGGACAGTGCGCCTCCACGTGAGATTTCTTTGGAACATAAACGGCAAATAGTGAATTTTTCATTGTTTCTCG
Source organism: Hemigrammopetersius urotaenia (assembly GCA_037974485.1). NCBI lineage: Eukaryota > Metazoa > Chordata > Actinopteri > Characiformes > Alestidae > Hemigrammopetersius > Hemigrammopetersius urotaenia. The sequence goes on along the minus strand of JBBPDC010000001.1, from coordinate 19,377,602 downwards.
AAACGTCGTAGTAATTCCACACCAGCAATGACACGACTGCGGCGCCAAAACATTTACCTCCCCACTCGTCGTGTACGCCCTCACGCATCGACGGCATCAATTGTGATCAGTTCCTAAGATCGGGCAAGTTTAACGAGTACCGATCAAGTCATAAAATGTGATTATCGACCGATACCGATCTTCGGCGATCGATCGGAGCATCACTAAGGGAAAGCAAACCAAAAAACACAACAGTGTCATTTTCTGCTATTGTCCAGACCAATTGAACCAAAGAAAGAATGCACCCCGAGACCAATGAACTATAACTATAATAAGCCGATATAGCTAACAAGTAATTGTAGTCAATACCACCACTGTGTAGGCCTAAACCAACTCAAGTTTTCAAATATCACTGTTTATGTGGCTTCTGGGACTGTATGACATACTGTACAGAAATAAAGATAAAATGTAGGCATCAAGATGGTTGCTGCTGCTGCAGCTGTGAGATGTACATTTCAAGCTATAATTTTTCTTAATAAAGTCCAGGGTAGGTCCAAGGGAGCCAACGCTGGGCACCAAACTGTCTTGGCTGATACTCTTGACAGTACATTCAGCTGATAGGAAGATTTTGATTAACTTCTCTCTCTCTTTTATGAGACCATTACTTTTAGCTCATGTACTGCTATATTTCCTGCTACATTACTGGATTTGTAGTAGAGCTGCACGATATTAGGAAAACAGGCGATATGCAATAATGTAGTTGAGTGTTGCGATGGCGATATCACATGCGATAAGTAAGTAAAAACTTAGCCTTTATAGTGTTTAATGTTTTTCTGCTTTGGATTTGATGGTAATATTGACTCCAGACACTGACTAGTCTATGCAGAAAAAAAAGAAATGCAATATTTCCATTCTGACATGTTTTTTTTTAAAAATAATTTACTTAAACAGAGCATTTAATGCCTCCCATCAAACATTTGAACCATTGAACATTGTTTAGAAAATCTGAAAATATTTTTAAATTAATTTAAATCTTAAATAAATGTAAACGTATAGTAAGTTCTTAGCCAGAAAAAAATAGCAAAAGGAACAATCTATAACAGCAGCACAGAAGATGAAGAAACTGCCCAGTGATTATTTTGGCCTCTTCTCTGTGGCACTGGGTGAAGAGTTTTGGAAAAACATCATTTATTACAGTTATTGCAGTCAATAGATGTGATATATAATTTTTTTTTTCACGATATGTATATTGCGCATGTTGACATCGCGATGACGGTAAATTTGTGATATATTGTGCAGCCCTAATTTGTAGGTAAGGCCATCTTTTCACCCTGCTAGACAGGTGTGAACTAGTGATGATCATACTCACCCAAGGAGAAGCCATCTTTGTGGACCAGCCACACTTTCTCTGAGCCGTACCATGCCTGCTCCGCAGCTATCTGCTCCTCCGTCTTCACCTGTGGAGAAACAGCAAACACCTCACTTTCAACCAGGACCCTTTAACACAGACTCAGACCACAAAACCACTCAAAATCAACCCATGCATGGAAATGTAATAGTATCTCAGGGAGGATGACAGAAGTTGATCTCCGTTACTGTTCTAAGACTTGTCTTGTTGGATTTAACTTACCCCTAACCCCCCTAGTAGGTCTTAGAACAGTGTAGGTCAACACTGAGCTATGGTGTATGATAGGTGTTCACCCTAAAAGTGCTTTAAAATAAAGAGGTACAGATGAAATGACCGTTCTGATGATTGGCAAGTTATATGTGGTACTAAATTAGTAATTGTAGCAATAATTAATTATCTGTGGCCAAACATACATTTCTTATATTCCACCCAAAACCTCCGCTTCAACAGTTCAAGTGTACCTGAATAAATGCTGATAAATACATTTGCTAAAATGTGTCAGCCATTCAGTATCCAGATATGCTTCTAAACCATTCATAAATATAATAAGACAAAATAATCAGTAATCAGCAAGTTCTGGGTTGACCATTAGGAAAACAAATGATCATTATCGAAACAACCATTATATATAATGAACAGGCAGTCTTCCAGAAAGAGTACTTATCTGTATACCTTCATGTTCGCTTCCTGAATATTGAGTTTACGTTACAGTAGATAAGCCCTAATTTACATGTTTAAAGTAGGGATGCACCAATCGATCGGTCAGTGATCGGAAACGGATGATCACTCGCACGTATTGCCGATTTCAAACCGATCTTTTTTTTGGGGGGGCTTTATATTAAAGGAAATTAGATTTTTGTTTGTATTTGCTGTAGATCTGCCACTATCATATGTCAGTATTATAAAAGTAACCAGTAAACAGGGAAAGTAACTACCACGTTACATTAAAAAAGTTGAAACCCATTTTTTGTGTCGTTGTCGTTGACTACATGCAGCAGCTCTAATTTTCTGTTATCAGGGGGAAAAAATCGGTATCGGAAAAATCGGTATCGGCAGATCAAGCGTACAAAAAAAAATCGGTAATCAGAATCGGCCAAGAAAATTGCAATCGGTGCATCCCTAGTTTAAAGCGACGACACTGCAAAGTCTGTCCAAGGGTATGCCAGTCTTAACGATTTGTGACAAAAGTCATGCATTTTTCACTCAGTGGAAGGTCAAACCGACGCACAACACAGCCCCAGATGGATGGTAATTCATTGTTAATTAATTTCAGTTATTTTCCAATATCCCCTCTTAGTAGCCCCTTAGTTTCACGAAACAAGCAATTAACACTGATTCATTTTTTAAAAAGTCATTGTGGCATCTGGGGTGGCATTGTTGGCGTAGCTGGGTGAGAGATCACAGCATTCCAAACACGGCACACAGGGCACACTTGACACAGAAGGTCAAGGGGCAGGATCACATGGGTTGGTGAATTACACACATACACACGGGCACAGCACAGGCCAGACCTTTGGCTGAGCGGCAGCAATATGGGCTGCCTGGAGGATGGCCACTGGATCCTCCTCCACCTGTCCCTGTGATTCGGCACGCCAGCAAGAGGAGGCAAGAGCATCGTCAGACATCAGGCTCTATAACTCTACATTCAGACCAGTTCACATTATTACCAACATTACATATCAATGTTTACAAGGAAATGCACATTAGTGTAAGACACAATGGTTCACCTGTATGGAATGAAACGCTTGTTAAATTACATTCAGCTTCGCAGAACTATTTCTGCGTTTCATGTAAACACAAACAGAGTCAATGGCACTTCATGTCGCACATTCACTACAAATAACACTATTTTAACAGACAAACATGCTGATAACAGCCCGTGTTTAAAACCTACAACCTTAGACCATGGGTTACTTGATCTGAGTTTCAAGTGACAAGCGTCTATCATGTATCAACTGCACTGTCTGTCACACACAGGGTACATTTTATCATCATAGACAAACTGGTCAGTCAAATCGCTTAATGTTATACAACCTTCTCAGGTCAAACTAATCGAGCCTGAAAATTGCTTCAGCAACACCCTGTTTTGATGATATGAGGCAAAACCTAAAAAGGTATTTACTTCATAAATCAAGCACGAAGAAGCAAAATAGCTACAGTAGCTGGAATTAAAACTGCATCATTTATCAAACCCAAATACATGCCATGCAGCCACAATCTCACTATGGGGAGAGAAACCGTTTACAACAATATCAACAATAATGGCATTTACAACAATATCTACACAGAAATGCTGGATTCATGGTGAAGAAATCCATCAAGAACCACCAGGCAACAGCTGGACTCAACAACAACAGTCTGGTCATTCAGAGCACAAAGCTGCCGCCATTAAATCAATTCACTGAGACAGAGATACTCTGAAACCCTGTTACTAAAATGGTCAGAATTACAGTTTCGTGATGAATAGGGGCGTGAACCTGCATTGATTCGCTATCTGGCAGGAGTTGATTCGATTGATCGATTTTAGAATTTAAAGGAGAAGCAGAAAGTGGTTTAAGCATTAAACCACCTTTGCTCTGTTTGGTATCCCTCTCTAGGCACATTTTGCATTAAAACACTCCGACTTTGTTTACACCGTAATGTAATTATGTAGAAATTTAGAATTTACAGAACCCATGGGGTGGAGTCAATAATGTGCGACTTCAGACTGTTGCCCTATTTTCCACACAACTGTGTTTGATCAAAAGTCAGTACACCATCAGTAATGAGGCAAAAATTAGTAGTCATGGCAGGACAGGGGACGGGTGAGGAAACAGAGGAGCAGAGGCTTACACTGCAGCAGACTGCTCGAGAACACACTGCGGCCAGGCTGAGGGGAACGTCGGCAGGGGACGCAGAGTCCCCCGATGGACCCTCTACCTCAGCGGACGTGGACGCACTGGACACACACTCCAGCTACAGCAGCCAGTCACACAACAGCGACAGAGACAGCAACAGTCACAGCCAAGACAGCAGTGGGCGACAAAGAAAAGGGCAGATGAGAAAACAGTCATGGATGAGAATAATGAAGTGAGAGGACCAGTGGACCTTCTCGGGCAGTAAGGTTACAGCATTAGTGCAGTGCCAAGCAAGACAGTGTAAAGTAATAACGAACAGGGGTGTAACGATGCATCAGTGCAACGATGCATCGACTTGAAGTCAATTAAAGTGCAGCAAATTGAATGACATAATTACAACCAAATATAATAATCATATTTTATTATAATAAAGTATTCTATGAATAGTATAATATAATGTTATTATAATTATATTTTGGAAATGCAACCAAATAATAATGAACAGTAAAGCACATGCTATTGCTTTTTTGATTGTGGAGACAGAAAGAAAGCAAAAGTGGAGTGATATACATGAACAAAGGATTTAATAGCAACGGTATGTGGGATTTTAGTGGAATTAAAGATGGAAATTGAATGTGATGGAAAGACTCACTCGTGTTTTACACTTAAACCAGTCTTGGAGTTTTCGTGCAGAAATTTGTGGCCAAAATACTTCTAGATTTAGGGGCCTACAAATAATATCCAAATATACAATTGAATAATGCACAGTTAATATTTTAATCGTATCGTTTCTGTCAAACAATGCTTAAATCTCTAACATGATTCTCAAGATAATCTTTTTTTTTTTTTCCATTCTTAAACTTAGACTCATTTTGAATTCCTGGGACATGTTTTGATATTTTTAAGCCATGGGAGAGGAGCAACCCAAAACGTTTAGTGCCGTTCTTTTCAGTACATCCAGGGCAAGGAGATCAGATGGAGAAGGGTGAGGGGGAAACAATTAGAAATGGAAGAAAGGAAAAACAGACATCATAAGAGGAGAGAAATAAGGGAAAAACAGAAAAAAAAGAGGATGAAAATTACAGGTGCACCGAAGATGCGCTCCAGCCGTCTCTGAGCTTCTTCAGTCGGACTCAGTGCGGGACTGTCCTACAAATCAGACCACCAAGAAGAGGTGAGTCTACATCAGTGTGTGTTAAGCCTTGCTATACTGTGTGAGAATAAAACTTCTGTAGATTAGTGCAACTGCAGCTACCACCGAAGTGGCACATGTGCATTAGTCGTGCCTACTCATTTCCTCCCTGCAGAGCAGAGCCAGCACACACACACACACACAAAAACTGCTGCACGAGATAAACATGCACACACACGCAAACCTTTCTGATTACAGGTGGATCAGGGGCTTTATATATGCTCCTAGGAAAAGGCTTCCCCGTTGGTGCTGAGGACAGACGTGAGGCTCAAATCAGGTGTGTACACACACACACACACACACACACACACACACACACACACACACACACACACACACACACACACACACACA
>JBBPDC010000001.1:19350950-19366237 GCA_037974485.1 Hemigrammopetersius urotaenia | reverse complement strand
TTTTAAAGGGAAAGTAATTGAAATAATCGACCTGGAAAAATGTGATCGATTATAGGTTCTGAATGTCGATTTCGATTCCTTTTCGATTAATCGCCCAGCCCTCCCCTTCAGTGTGGAATAAATGCGAGTCCACAAAGAGAAATATTCCACTTTGTTCTTCACAGAATCAGTCATTGTTCTCGAACTGGTATCACCTACATTGCATAATGTGGGGAGACAACAGGGAGTCAGTTAGGGACAACAACAATGACTATTCTCAGCTGGCCCAGTCAGGGTGCCCAACTGATCAAGGGTGAGTGAGGTAAAAGACAGAATGCAGACACGTGTTTCTGATCAACCTAAAGGCATCATGTCCCTAATACATATAGGATTCCAACAGTTTGATAAATGGTTACAATATACAGATATTCGCACAGCTGCTTCCCTCTCACAACATATGGTTTTCCACAAACTCGTCTAGAGTAGCAGGGTCAGAGGCACACCTGGGCCAAACCTCTTCTGAGGTATTCACCTTAAAGTGATTTACGACGATGTGTGGGTAATGTGTGAGGGGCAATTGTGGTTCAGACTGCTCATCTCGCCTTGAGACCATGCAGTTGTGGAGGCCATGTCTGACAAGCCAATCACATCACAGCTGTGCTACAGGGGGTAAGAGGCATATCTGGGTCACGGTCACAAAAGGAGCCCCCTCACCCAGCAGCATCTCACGCCTCTTTAAACAGAACGCAGATTCGTCTCATGTACAGACATAAAAATTCAAAAAGTAAAAGAGGTAACAATACAACATTTCCTATTATGTCAAACTGTAACAGTTTATCATGTCATTCTTTCATAATTAACATATTAGCTTTTAACTAACACCACTGTAAAGCTTTTCTAATGAAAAATACTGTACTTTTATAATGTATAATGCTCTAAGGACCTAACTTACTTTTTTGATACAATGAAAATAAGCATAGGCCTATTCGTATCAGTCTAAAACACTACTATATCATGTAAAGCAGGGCTGCAAAATATGGACAATATATTAGCATTGTGATTATACTTATTGAATTAAAAGAGACGTATGTAAATATTATTGATGTTTCAAAATGTACATTTACTCCATTCATATGGTCCATTTACAGAAAACGTTGCTGTACAGACAGCCCATTTTCAAATGACAGTTTTCATTATGTCACAAAACCAACACATTTGCAAATATCTCACTATTCAGTCTACCACAGTTTTGCCCTGCCCATTTATGCTGAAGTTCTGATAAGCATTTCAGCCTTGTGCTGCCTTCCAGCTGCAATACAGAGATCATTCGCATATCAGTTCTAAAGGCACAGTATCAAGTATGGGCTCTTTAAAACCCAATCAAAATAAATAATTTTGCCGTTGTTGGATTACATCAAAACTGTGATTTGTTAAAAGCTGTGATTGGCTTCCATTCAAAAATGTGGTGTTTTGAAGCCCATTTGTATACTGCAGTCTTCTGCTATATGATGGGACTGATATCACAATAACAATTAACAGCCGATATATCGTGCAGCCCAACTCAATGTCAACTCAAATTGTTAGTCGAGCTTAAACTATCTCAAACTTCAAGGACACATGTGATCATGCTGAAGTAGATCTGACCAACCTGTTACCAGTATTTAGCTTTAGACAATCTGAATACAATCTGCTTCGCTACTCAATTCAACCCAGCACCTTTCTCAGTTCTTATAGACAGCTCATTTCCTCTGCAGGTGTACGGCCCATCAGAGCTGGTCTACAGTAGAACTGTGTGGGTGAAAGTGATTTCTTACTGCAGATCAGGAAGAACCTGTAATGATGAGTACCAGACTGCACTTCTGTTTGCCATTGCTGTACATCAAAACAGTAGAGGAATGGTAAGGGATGAGAAACAGACCCGTGTGGAGATGATTCAGAGCACCTTCTACAACACGAAGCCGGGAAAGTGTTTATACTGGTGGTAACAGCCAACAGGAGGGAAAAACAACCCAGTAGGGTGAGATTCTTTTCTCACTTCACCGCTCTACCAGCAAGCACTTTCTGTTTTGTGCATTTTTACACATGAATAATGATCTCACTAAAAGGCATCATAAAAGGCCTCGTAGTAATTTGATATCTAATGCTTCTAGTGCTAGCTGTGTCAAACGGCAGCCGGCTCTTGCCCACAGCCACAATCAGGGCTTGTTCGGCAGCCAGGCTAATTCGGTTCTGTGCTAATCTATGTGGAATGTAGGGGGGAATACTGCTGCATTAATACAACTGGCCTCTAACCTCTCAGAACGCTCAAAGGTCAGGGTGGACTTTGCTGTCTCTGCACACACCAATCAACGTAGGGTAAAATAGGAGCAAGCTCCTCCAGAGCCAATCAGAGTAATGCAGTGCAAACAGCCTGGGTCTGAGTGAGTGGTGCTGGATCAATGATTAAAAGCCTGTAAAACAGAGTGAGTCTACATGTGAGCTGCTCATTGACTGCAGTGGAGGGGATATATGTATTGGATGTATGGAGTCTTACATAGCTCTGAACATGTTGAGGCTTAAATCACTACTTATGTGTACAATAGTTTAGGTGTGATAGTCTTATCATGTACAGTATCACTACTTATGTCAACATTAGGGGTCATAATACACTTGGTTTAAGATGCAACTCTAACCCACTGTTTGTTTTATCTAGTAAACTATTTCAGCAGTAATTTTTTTTTACATTTATTTTAGTGGTGGGCATAGATTATTTTTTAATCTAGATTAATCTCACTGTAATATTGGAATTCATCTAGATTAAAATGGCTCATTTGAATTCTGCCGAAGGTCTGAAGCCCCCACAAAATGATCCCAAGCCACCCTAAATATATAGTCATTATTCTACTATTTTTAAATTATATATCCAAACATTTCATACAAGATATCACTGAGCACAGATACGCACTTTATAAATAGAAACAAGACTATGAATTGAAATTAAAAATACTATAATAGCTATCATTATTGAATGAAAATGATGTACTGGCTGTTGAAGCTGCTGTATGTAGCAGGCGGGCATTAGGACCCAGGCGAAGCTACACTGCTTGTTAGCGAGTAGCAAGTAGAGCCCGTTTAGACGCAGCACGTTAACGCCCATAACGGCCGACCACTAATTTAGTTAGTGTCTATATCCACAGTCTTACTGATCAGTTCTATTTTGACTTTTATTTTGACATACATTCTATTTTATATGGTTCTTGTCTCTGAGTGTGCTTGTGCACTCATTGCACAAGCAATTTCCTCTGGCATCAATAAAGTTGATTCCGATTCTGAATGCTGCATTAGAAGTAAATTGCACTGTGCGAGCCCCACTCAGTCACAGGAAATGTCACGGCCACACAGATTCTATTCCAGAACAGGCCATCTCTTTTCCAGTTGTTGTTGTTCTAATGGCAAAGAATAATCCAGTCAAATTGTTTATATAGATCATCACTGAATGAGCAAATTCACCCACAAAAGACTCCATTATCACTTGTGGAACAGCACTAGACCTTTGCATTCGACGCGTCCACATGAACAATCGGCATTTGAGCCATTCTGGCCGGTGTTGGAATGTCATGCCGCTGAGCTGGCTCTGTTAACAGTGAGACGGTTCTGTGCGTTTGTGATCTGTGGGCTGGGTCAGTGCAGCCAGACACATAACCTACAGACAAGCAATTCTGCCTCAACCCACTGTATCCAGGGACAGCCGTGCTGCACATAGCTGTGGTTACACTTAAAAAGTAAGACATAACACAGCCCCACATTAGAGGTCTCTCTCTCTCTCTCGCTCATACAAACCTACCCTCAACTGATGATACCTGCTTGAACTTGGCACCACTCCTTCAGGTTCGAGGGAGGAAGAGTGATCTGCAATTCCCTCTAACCTGTCTGTGTATGTTTGGTTGAAAGCAGCCAAAAATAGACTTTGAGGAAAAATGAACTTGTCTGGCAAAAACGATCAGAAGTCTTTTACTGTAAGGTATCCATCTTCCCTCTGATCCCTTTGACAGGCCGCATAAATCATGAGAGAACATGGAAGACAGCACTTTAATTCATGTTTGTTCCCTTTCATATACTTAGTCTGGTATCTCTGTCTGGGTACGTCTTTCCACACTATCCAGCGGCCAATGCATCTACATCAAGAGGTGGCTAGACTCAGACGTTAGCTTCTAACCAAATGTTTTGTTAAAGAGTTGCAGCTTCTCTCAGAAAAAGGAAAAGGAGAAGCCACCAATGCGATCCTCCAGCAACAAGGTTTTTAAGTACAGATGCTAGAGGGGCTAAATACCTTGGACTGTGGCATGTCCAGGCAGCATTAGCTTCACCAGTCAAAGTTAATACTCTGCTCCAAAAGATTACTTAACGCAGGTTACCATGCTAAGACTGCCTGGTCAGGACTCTCGGCAGCTGAGCTGACTGTGCCACTGCTTTTTGATTGGTTGAAATTATGTGACACAGAAGGTCTTGAAAGTAGGCCACCGTCTATTTTACTGTCTTTGCAAAAATTAAAAAAACAACGACGACAACAACAATGGAGATAAAAACTGGGAGGTCAACGAAGTATAAGCGCTGCTGTCTGCTGAGGCTAAGGATAAATGTGAGAAATGCTAAAGGTGTGGCGGGACATCGCAGGCTTAGGTATTCATTCCACACCTAAACAATGCTGAGAAAAGTGAAAAAAACTCAAACACGCCTATAAAAAATAAAGCATCACAATTAGGGCTGGGCGATTAATCGAAAAGTAATCGAAATCGACATTCAGAACCTATAATCGATCAAATTTTTCCAGGTCGATTATTTCGATTACTTTTCCTTTAAAAACACTACCGTGGTCACGTGACCCCGCTCCGTTATGTTACGTTATTCCCTCGACATGTCGAGCATGGAGAGCTTAAACACTGAGACAACTGAGCAACTTGTCAGTAAACTATCAAAATAAATAAATAAATAAATAAATCGTTCATTAATCGTAATCGAGTTAAAATGTTCAATTAATCAAAATTTAGATTTTAGGCCAATTCACCCAGCCCTAATCACAATAACAAAGGCGCATTGGAACAAACAATCATCTCTGTGGTTGTTTTACATCCCCACTGAGCTGCCAACAGGTCAGCAATGCTGTTCCCAGTCTAAGACGCACTGGAAAATCCAAGCGTGCTACAATTTTTGTGCCATCGCAGTACGGTTTAGGTAGAAAAGTGCCTTCTGCTGGGAGTCACGCACAGACCTGAGGCTGCTGCAGGCAAATCGATCGCACAGAACAGGTCTGCACTTCTAGTTGGTGAATTTAGTGATGGCCTCGCTGTAGAGTCCGAGGCAGCTCACAACCCTGAGGGTCTAATTCCATATTTGGACACCGGCTTCCATGAAGTGGATTATTCTTTCAGTATTTACTCTTGTAAGCAGGTGTTGGGACACTATAGAAACTCCTCTGTAAAACTCCATCAATCTTTTGGCAACTTTGCATTGTGCGAGTAGAATTGTGTCTGCTGGCTGTTTGGCCTTCCTGTGTTATATTGTGCTGAAAGACCAAGAGGAAATGAAATGTATGACTGCATAACACACACACACACACACACACACACACACACACGCACATGCACACGCACACGCACATGCACACACACACAGCTGCAGGCAAGGTACAGGGTACATTTCCACATTCCCTTAGCTGAGCTTTAACCTTAATCCATGAGGTACCTCTGTCTCAGGATACATGTATATTGAAAATCAGACAGACACTATTAACCATAAAGTCAAGCATCTGCACTGTATCATTTCTCAGTAGACATGGGACCACTGCTCTTTCTTGTAAATTCATCCTAAAGAACTCTAGTGATAGATGCACATTTAAGAGCCATCACTCATCACTTAGGGCTCTCCCCTAATCCTCCACTGAGATAAGATGCTTCTTAGTTAGCAATGGCCTTTTGTTCACAAGTAACTGTCTCATATAAGGACCATCTGGCATTCAGCGCTAGCCTCTGCTTCTAGGCTGCCAGGCTGGCACTGGGCCTTAGTACAGTTCTGTTCTATTGCCTGACTGGCAGCTTCAGCCTTTAAGCATCCCTTAGAGAGCTACACACCCACAACACACCCTGCTGCTCTCCATCCGTATGCGACAACAACTTAAGAATAGCTCAGTGTTTAGGACCATCTAATATCGCCGTTCTGGAGTTTTCGTCCATTTTAGGCACTCAAACTCTTACAGGCCCTATGGCACTGCTGCTTTTCATGTTCTAACACAGCTGGCTGCATTCATCAGTTAATCATCAAGCCCATTCATGAGCTGAATCGGCTATGTTTGAGCAGGGAAAATGTAAACTGGTCTTTGCTGTAGTCATCTAGGCCTCTCATTGGTCTACAGGAGAAAAAAAAAATCCAGAAGCTGAATGTGTCATCTGTGCGATGCATGCTGCCCGCCAGGCAGGAATTGATCAGCCTGGGATACCCTGGCTGCGCGTCCCAGCCACCACACTATCTGTTGTGCAGCTAACAGCAGCGTAATCTTTGCTCTTCATGATTTGAGAGGCATACTTACAGCCACAGCTACACAATATTGGGGGAAAGCATTAGCATTGTGATCATACTGCTAAACAATATGATCTTTTTCACTAAATTAAAGGACCCATATAATCACTTTCTGCAATCAAAAAGGCTTGTATGCGCAATTGGCAGTTTTAAAACGCATATTCTCTCCATCTTCCTTACAGTTCATAAACAGAAAGTCAAACCGCAAACACATCCCACTTTCAAATGGCAGTTTTTGTGATGTCACAACTGTATATACGTACTCAAACTACCACAGTTTTGCCTCGTCCATTCATGCTGAAGTTCTGAGGAGCATTTCAGCTCTGTGCTACATTCTGAATGAGCTGCAATACAGGGCAGTCAGTCAGAAAAGAGATCATTTACACGTATCAGCCTTAATAGAACATTAGCAAAAACAGCCTTGGAAATAGTCATTTAAGAATGAATGAGGAATTATGAATGGTGCGCAAACCCACATAGATGTCTCTGAAAAAAATGTAGAAAATGGACCCTTTAAAAAAGACCTTGACAAATTCAGCGACTTTAATGGTTAAAGACTGGCCAAAATAGTTTTACTTTTATTGGACTACATGAAATCTCTGATGCATCAAGCTGTGCATGGTCACCAAAAAAACACTGGTTCGAGGCTTATCTGCATAATAAGCCTATAACCCTAGAGACAAATATCGCAATGACAGCTAGGAGACTACATATTGTGCAGCCTCGATTATAGACCTTTCTCCCAAACAAACACTGAGGACCTTGTTTCCTTTCGAGGCTCAGTTACGCACAGCTCAAGAACACAGCATGCAAGATTCATGTGTTGGAGGCTGCTGGCACTGACCACATCTCACTCGGCTTGGCTTCCTCCATACAAAACACACTGCCCTGTGTTAGCGCTCTTTCCGTGCCCCCAAGACGTCCTGAGAGGGATAATAAACATTCTGGAACACTGTGAGTTCTCCAGTACTGCGCTACACTGTGTTTATAGGAAGGACTCTTTCCTATGTCTGAGTCCTTAATGACAAGGGTTCATATTGATGGCAGAGCAGTTTTCCCATTCAAGTTCTAACAGAGCCAGGCACAGCAGGCCATCTCTCACAGACAGCTAGGTCACGTGACCTGAAGAAATGTTCTGATTCAGAAAGGACAACCCAGAATTACACATATATATATTGTTATTATTGTTACTATAATAATAATTGTTTTTATTACTACTACTACTAGTAGTATTTCCACCACTGGAGGTGCATAAGTAATAACTCATATTTGACAAAAATACTGCAATATCTAATGGGATGCAAGAATGCACTGAAACATCGTAATCACTGTAATGCAAAAATGTGACTATTCATCGTGGACGTGTACTACATCACGGAAAGTAAGCATTCTATTAATGATAATACATTGTTTAAAGTATTAAACCATCAACAACCCAGTCCATCATAATCCTGTCATATATACCCTTGCTTTCCGGGTTCTAGTCCTATTAGTAAATGGTGACAACTGAATACGCATAATATTTATTCATTCTCAGTCAATTTCATTGTAAATATTGTGAATTGTTTTCAGTCTTATTTTCTTAAATATATTGTGAGTGCATCAAAATTGTCTATCAATTCATATCATGAGTTGACTGCATCACTGTGGCAAAGTGGAGCTGGTGTAGTTGCATATCTCTCCATTAAGGACACTCGACACAGAGCTCTGCAGAACTACTGCTGCTTGGAAACAACAAAGACAGATTGAGCGAGAGAGAGCTGCAAGCACAACTGCAAACACAACCCTTTCTCTCATGCTCATGCTGTCTATTGCTCTATGTTTCTTTCGATTCTGCTTGCAGAGCTTCTGTCCTTGTCCTTAGTAGCTCCTTCATTATTCAGTTTGCCTCTTTAAATAATTAACGGTCAGGAGTTTGGTGAGACTGCAGGAGCGTCTGCAGTGCTCATCTCTCCAGTTAAAAGCAGGTCAGTACAGGAGCTGAAAAGCTCTTCTGATCAAGAAACAGCATTTGTATTTTGAAAAGGGTTTTTTACATGAAGACCCAGACCAAAGCTGAAGTCTGCTCAAGCCATACCCACTTAAAAACAATCCAGTAGGAACCAAGCTACGGCCAGCACACCACATGACCTCACAACCACATGTGCCTCAGCAGGAGACACACGTTCTCTTCTAGCAATACGAAGCCACAGGCCGAGGCTCCATTAGGCACATTCCATATCTGCTAAAAGGTGCCCATCATCCCAGCCAGAAGATACACAATGAGTATGAATGTCATGGGGCCAAAGCCTCAGGGAACCTCCACAGCATGACTGTAATTGGCTCATCAGTGGAGAGAACGGGGTTCAGGCGAGTGAGCCAGAACACTACTGAAGACATGTGAATGGATAGTGTGTTGGGGAGGTTCTGTACTCAGACTGCACTCGCTCACCCTCTCCAAACCTCAGACCACACCACTGTAGCACAATATTTTCTTTGATTCCCCTTTTTAGGATTTAATGGGGAGTTTTCAACTACTGGAGTCCTGACAAGTCACTGGCATGTAGTAACCTTTCGAACTGATCAACCAGGAAAAGTCAAATTAACACCAGAACATGGTGAATTCACCAAAATAAATTACAGAGGCTTCAACCAGTGCAAAGCCTGTAAATACAATTGTGACCAATTGAACACGCTTACATGTTATACGTTATATGTTATAAGACCTAAGGCCTGTTGATAATAGCGGAACCATATCATATCCAATGTCATACTTCTGAACATTCACTGTCATATTTCATATCATATCTGATTTATCATTACATCATATGCTGCTTCACTACTGCTTACATCACTCTGGTCACTGTTTACACTGTTTATCTGTTTATACATTACTCTGGTCACACTGTTAAATTACTCTGTTTACATCACTCTGGTCACTGTTTACACTGTTTATCTGTTTATACATTACTCTGGTCACACTGTTAAATTACTCTGTTTACATCACTCTGGTCACTGTTTACATTACTCTGGTCACTGTTTACATTACTCTGGTCACTGTTTACATTACTCTGGTCACTGTTTACACTGTTTATACATTACTTAGGTCACTTTTCACTTTGTTTTTGTATTGCAGTGCTATTATTGCACAATGCACATTAACATTCCATTTGCACAATGTACATATTGCTGCTACATTTATTTTTATAAATACATAAAAAAAAAAAAATTCAGCCTACATATAATTTCACTTAACTGGTGGTGCTCTTCGTTTGTTACTTACTTCAGATTTGTGTTTCAGAAAATTTCAGATTTATATATATTTTTTTAATTTAAATTTTACTTACATCTATACTTATTTACTTGTACTCATTTCTTCATTTTATTTGGGATTCAGAAAATGCCCAGATTTTAATTTATAATTTACTTGACATTTGCACAGTCAGAAAGGAGCGGTTCAGGATACATTTCACTGTGTGTTGTACTTGTATGACTGCACGTGACAAATAAAGAATCTTGAATTTAAGCTTTTCTTAAAATATAAGTGAGCACACATTAACCAGATCCTAACCCAGGATTAACCAGATTAACCAAGTTAACCAGATCCTAACCAAGCTTGAAAGGCTGTTAACCTCTGGTGAGGTGTGCACATACCACTGCAAGACCTGAAAGAAGACACAGGGACAGAATCCTTGCTTAAAGGTCAGTCTGTCCAGTTAGATTACAGTGTGCTCTGTCAGGTTATAGATCACAAGCAATAAGTCACAAGGTTCATCAAAATGTCTCACGTCACTGTAAGCTCAAGGTAAAGATTATGGATGCACTTTCAGTTTCCCAGAAAAACACTAAATAATGTTCATGATGTAAATATAATCATTTCAGTTTAAAAGTTACCTAATTAAAGGCAACCAGAATCTAAAAATGCTGGCCATAATGTAGTATTTAGTATTTAAATGTTAATTTTACATTAATGTTTACATTTGCAGAATTAACAGACACTTTTATCCAAAGTGACTTCCATTCCCTAACTACAGGGGAAAGTCTCCTTGGAGCAACTTGGGGTTAAGGGTCTTGCTCAGGAACCCAGTGTTGGTGCTGAAGGTAGGATTTGAACTAGGGCTGCACAATATATCGCAAATTTATCGTCATCACGATATCAACATGCCCAATATACATATCGCGAAAGTCTGACTGAACTGCAGTAAATGGTGTTTTTCCAAAACTCTTCACCCAGAGCCACGGAGAAGGGGGCAAAAACATCACTGGGGCAGTTTCTTCATCTTCTGTGCTGCTGTTATAGATTCTTCCTTTTGCTATTTTTTTCTGTCTTAAGAACTTAACTATAATTGAAATTTTGTTTATATTTATTGAAGATTTTAAATTACTAAAAAATATTTACAGATGTTCAATGGTTCAAATGTTTTATGGGAGGCATGAAATCCTTTAAAAAAAAATATGTTGGAATGGAAGCATTACATTTCATTTTTTTTCTGCATAGACTAGTCAGCGTCTGGAGTCTCTGTTACCAGCAAATTCAAAGCAGACAAACATTAACACTAGAAAGGCTAAGTTTTTACTCACATATCGCATGTGATATCGCCATCGCAACACTCAACAACATTATCGCATATCGTATGTTTTCCTAATATCGTGCAGCCCTAATTTGAACCCATGACCACTTGGTCCAGAAGCAAGTATCCCACCCACTAGGCCATCACCACCCCTTTTTTTACCATTCTGTAATTTAATGCTGCTTAACTCAAACATAAGGAACGAGGCACCTCATCTCCCGAGTGCATTTAATGGACACTTTATCTCAGTTTACCTGCACACAGAGACCGTAATTGCTAAAATGTAAACTCTTGGGCTGCTTTGGTCTGTGTGTCAGCTATTAATTTACAATTACTTTCAATCCACACTATTCATCCACATCTATGAATCTTGGCATTCAGAGATGCACTTTCCAGCCAAATGCCTTCACACGCCTGCATGAGGCAACTCACATGCAGTATTTTGTGGCAAATGCATGCTGTGCAAGGTCCAGGTAAGTGTGTATGATGTGCCAGGGCTGTTTATATATTGCGATAAAAAAACAATGCTAACCCAGCTGTGTCTAGCAGACTTAACTTAATGCCCTATTACAGGCCAGAAGTGTCTAATCTGCCTGTGCTGGGGGATTAAACCTCTGCTAGATATTTCACTGAAGATCAGCAGAGCATCTGTGAAATAAAGCAAATGCAGCTTGTTACTGGGCTTTGCGGTTTAATGGTAATTGAGGGGCGGCTTATCTCTTTGGGATGGCCCCCCCGGCTTTTCCTCTCACAGATTACGTCACTTTCCTGCTGAAATGATAAAGGGATCTTGTTATTGGAAAAGGCCCTTCAGGGACACTCAGGACAGTGACACCAACAGAACTACATCACCGCTTCCTCCTCCAAGTAACTCCGCCTGCTCCAGCTCGGCCAGCTCTAAGGGCCAAGGATAAAGAGCCTTTGAGTCTTCCCTGCAGTCTCATGATCAACAGCCAGGGAGTGACAGTCACTAATGGGTACAATCAGCCATCCACTGTACTCATCACAGGACAGCTACTCACAAACACGCGGAGTATCTGAGCTCAGTCTGACATGACCAAGCGTATGGGTCTTGAAAGTATGTAGCCAAGAGGAGCAATAAATTATGAGCCATCAGGAATCAGTGGTATTTCTGTGCAGACCACAACCACGCTGGACTGCACGGAAAAGAAGCAGCCTGGAGACAAAGCGCATTCCATTCTCCCTCTCGCTACAAGCTGTTTCTGTTTCTAAAGGAGGACTGCCTTCGAACTTGAACCACTTACCCCTACTAACAAGAACAGGGCTAATGGTCGAGCTTTCTAGAGACAGAAACAGCCCACACAGTTCCTTAGAACAGATTAGACGTATCATGTACTCCGCAGGCTAGTGTTAAACAATGCATTGTAATGCTCTGCAATCGGGAACATATCAGGTGACAAGATCCCACTGTTTCGGGAAAGACCAAGACCAATTCTCAAAAGTGCGATGTAGTGTGTAATAGACGTATGAGGTGATATGTGATGGAAACCCCATTGCAGATGATGTAAGTTCTTTCCATGCGTGTCCGTCATACACTAAGGCTAGAACAGCAGCGCATTCTAGAGCAAATCCAACTTACAATCAAACGAAAATTGATCCAGACCAGAGTCTGTGGGATATGAGGGGGTGGAGGAAACTGAAGGGGAATTCTCCCAGCACAAGCACACAGAGGGGCCTTTCACTGCTCCACAGAGTGCACTGGTCAGCCGCGGTAGGTTCGACGTGGCCCTCGATGCCGCGTGGGGCAGGCTTTGTAAACCTAAGCAAAACGGTAATGTGTTTTCTCAATGGAGAACTCTGTCCCTTTCCTCTTAAGCATGACAAGAAGGCAGAGCAAATTCTGAGCACAGCATAAGGAAGGGGGAGGTCTCAGACACGAGGAGGAAAAGTGTGGGGGGTGGCAAGGGCAGGATGGGCAGGGTTTAAGCGTAGCAAGGGGGCAAAACTATTTTCTCATGACATCGATGAAAGGGCCATCCTGACAGGAAGCTTCACGGCTCTCCAGTCATCGCTGTTCTCGCCTGCTCCAGGCTTCTCCGTCCACTTCCTCTGGAGACATCCTGTCTAATTGAGACTTCCATGAGTGAAAAAACAGGTGGCATACAACAACTCCTTCTCTAGTGTAAACAATGTATTACAATATGTTACAAATATGTTACAAATAATACAATATATAATAGTTGGTAGAGTATTTTCTACCAACTATTGCTACAAATACATAAACAAATCTTTTATAATAATTATTACTATTATATTTATTACTTTGTTACTGAAGTAAAGTAAAGCAAAGTGGCCCCTTATAGTCACATAAGAACTCACCACAGCACACAGTATGAACAATGTGAAATTCTTTCTTTGCATTAAACCCATTTACTAAGCGAAGCAAGGGGCTTCCACCAACAAGGGGACGTCCACTGCGCTGTGTTTGGGGACGGTACCTTGCTCAAGAGTACCTCAATGATGACACTAGCAGGCTTGGGATTCGAACCCACAAGCTTCTGATTACAGGGGCAGGGGCAACTCCCTAACTCCCTAGGCAACCATCTGTGCTTTTTTCCACTCATGGGAGTCCAAGATAGCACAACTGGGCTCGCTTCCTCTGGATGTACAGATTGACCTCTTCCCCCCCCATCACTGCAGGGCATTTTTCAAATCAGTCGGCTATTCCACCCTTAAATATTTCACTTAATGGAGATACAACTTGGGAGCTTAACTGCAAGCCTTATCCAGTACTAAGGAAATCAGAGGACTAACACAGCCTCGTCAACATCCACCACAAGTTTACTTGCAATAGCTTGGTGGATTTCAGACAGACATTTCATAATTACATGTGTTTGTGTCCAGTTTGTGGTTTATCTTGCAAGGGTTGTAATGGCATCCATAACATGATAATCAACATCACAGGACATTCGCTTTAATAGCAGTGCACCTCCCTCTCTTGGCTACTTTGATAAAAAAAAAGAAAAGAACCCACTGTGGCTTGTCCTTAGAGCGTCAACACTGCAGTGCTGATATCATATTTAGATACAGACATGCCCTCAGGAGGTCGTCCAGACTCACTAAAGGACACTAAAGGTTATTTAGCAAAGAAGTCACTCAACGCACCCACTCTGCTAAAGAAAAACTTCATGAATGATGACGTTTCAGCCATTACTACACCCCTCAGGGCATTCCCTAGCTAAAGCAAACAGTGACGAGGAGTCTATAGTCTACTCTGTGAAATGTTTCTGCTATTTTAGTAAAAAGGCCTTCCTTACAGACAGGTCGGGACATGGATTTAGAGTTTCTTTTTTTTTTTTTTTATTAAATATGTTGTTTTCTTTTGGACCCTCCTGTCCTGCTGTGTCTTAGACCCCACCTCCAAGCTGCTTTCTCCAGAGACCCGGTCAGGAAGTGTCATGTTTGTTCCAAAGCAAATTCCACAAATACCAGAAAGGAACTTAAGGGAGGAAACATTTCCCCACTAGTCACTGAGGCCAGCAGTGAACGCACACACACTGACATTCACTCCACAAACAAATACGGCTCCGATAACAGACATTAATAACTCTCCAAATCTCGGAGTTACTGTTCAGAAGTAGACCTACGATGCTCTCCTTGCTCCCAGCTGTCCTCAGACTTGTGGCCTACCATCTAGCAACAGTTCGCCACTTCCCGAAAAAAGCAAGGCAAAGCTACGTCTACAAAGGCTACACTATCAGAATCTACTGAGAGAGGCACAGTGCCAGTGTAAATCAGCTGAGCTGCTAAGGTAAGTACAGCACAGAGCAATTACCTCATATGCCAATCTGATTGCCAGGCAGGGCTTCCTGAGCACGCTCAATTACTTCCTCCATATCACACCCGAGGCTGGCACGCCCCGCACTGTAACACATAGCATTATTCCCTAAAGGTCAGCTCTAAAATGCATTACACTCAGCTGGACATAGAGGTGTGAGGTCACTTTTAACAGTGGAAACAAAGGTAAAGTAGGTGACCGCTGACTACAATTCAGCTTAACCCTCTATGGCAGTGGTCCCCAACCTCCGGGCCGCAGACCGGTACCGGGCCTATCATATAACTATCATATAACCTCAAGGCGAAGCATCCCGGTGTGGCAGAGACAGCGGAGGGAGGGGGTCTCCGATAGTTGCAGGAGTTTGGAGCGAGGCGGGACTTTAGTTAGGCTTTGTCCTTTAATAT
The DNA here is from genome assembly GCA_037974485.1 of Hemigrammopetersius urotaenia. Classification (NCBI taxonomy): domain Eukaryota; kingdom Metazoa; phylum Chordata; class Actinopteri; order Characiformes; family Alestidae; genus Hemigrammopetersius; species Hemigrammopetersius urotaenia. The sequence continues at coordinate 19,350,953 of JBBPDC010000001.1, read as the reverse complement.
ATA
>JBBPDC010000001.1:19312913-19331101 GCA_037974485.1 Hemigrammopetersius urotaenia | reverse complement strand
TATATGTATCTGAGATGATAAAGTTTACTTTGACTTAATAAGCTGTAAAGCAAGAACAGTCTAAAGCAAGACGCAGCTCTAGAAGTCCATTAACTTTCTACTATCAAGATGAGATAAGGGTAAAGTCTGAAGCATCTTTTCAACACAACTGCACTTTTCTCCTCTGCCTCCTTTTAAATGTATGCACTTTCATTGCATCTCCTTTAATTGATGTCTAAGCATTATATTTCATGTATTTCATCTTATTTATATGGTTCTTGATGCATTGATAGTTCTATTCTATTGACTAATTCACACTGAATGTCCTTTTTGCATGATCATGTGCTACATAAATAAACCTGACTTGACTGTGAGCTCCAGATGTAAGCCAACATATGCCCAGTGTCCAGTGGCTCAGTTCAGACAAGCACGAAACTGTAAACCAAGTAAAGCAGCGGGCAGCCAGGAACACAGTGCCCGGGGAGAAGGTGTGGGGACACTACCTTGCTCAAGGGTACCTCTGAGGTGTCACAGGCAGTCATTGGATTGATCGCATGGGCAACTCCCTAGCCACTAGGCTACCAGCTGCCATGTACCAGGGCTGGGAGTAGGCTGCCAGGGAACATTACCAGTTTTATTTTTCCTATAGAAAACACACAGCAAATGTACACTATTTCAGCACGTTGCACAGAAGAGACCCTCATTGAACACAAATACACATCATTCACCAGGACACGTGCAGGATCAATACCATCCTCATTGACAGCAAGCCTCGTCTTGTCGGACTTTATCTGACTCAAGTCCTCACAGGCCCTGCAAACCTGGCATTTCCAGAGAAATAAGTGCTGAAAAGCATAACCACGTTGATCTCACTGAATTTCCAATGTTGATTATTTATTATTTCTATCATTACTACTCAACACGCCTCTGTGAAACAGGACACATGACAAAGAAAGGAGCCTGAATGAAAAAGAGGCAGGGCTGCGTTCAGAAAGGCCTACTAACCGTTCATCTGTGGCCAAATACGTTTACATTCATCTGGATATCTGAATAAAGTGAAAGGAAAAATACAAAGAAGGAATAAATACGACAACCCAGAGCAGCTGCGTGTTCCAACACAGAGCCAGAGTCGGAGCCACGAAACGAGCAGCGTTGTTACTCAAACGACATTATGTAACGTCGCTATAAAATCACAAACAGGCAGCTATTTATAAGAAAAGGTGCTTTCGTATGTCGCTGCAGTTAGTAGAGAAGCTAAAGCCGACTCAACAGCTAGACTGCCCTGTCTCTCCCTCGACAATAGCGCAGCAGCAGTAGCAGGAGGAGGACTGCTGCTGGTCCGGGAAAACATCACCCAACGGCGGATTTATTTCCCAAAAACTTCCCCTGGAGCAACAGGAACAAACGCAAGATAGTGCACAAAGGTGCACTGGACTCACCGTTATCCAAAGAGTGTATTGTGCGGACCACGGGGCTGTCTGTGTGTGTGTGTGTGTGTGTGCGCGAGAGAGAGAGAGATGTGTGTGTTGGCTCGGTGTGACTCCAGTGGGTGCAGCCGCAGCATTAAAAAGCTGGATGTGATAAAGACTGGCTGCTGGCCTCGTGTTTCATACTAAAAGTTGCTAAATAGTGGACCCTGCTGGTGGTATTGTGTAATTGCAGGGTGTGTTCTACTGAAAACATGCTTGAGCACACTGCATGGACAATAGTATTGGGACGTCTGACCATTCCACCAACATGTACTTTAATAACATTGCATTCTAATACACGGAATGTAATATGGAGTTGCCCCCCCCCTTTGCAGATTTTAGAGTTTACGTGGAAATTTGTGCCCCTTTGGAAGGTCAGACACTGATGTTGGACAAGAAGCTCACAAACTAGCTCACAATCTTTGCCCAAGTTCACCCCAAAGTTTAAGTTCTTCCACACTAAACTCATCCAGCCATGTCTTTTTGGACTTTTCTTTGAGCACTGGGGTACAGTCATGATGGAATAGAGAAGGTTCTTCCCCAAAACCCCGTTCACAAAGTTGGAAGCATGTCTTGTCTTGGCTGCTTGGTTTTATAAACCTGTAGCACGCTTGAAACACCTGAATTAAATAATTAATCATCAATTTGTCCCAATACTTTTGTCCATATAGTATAAATTAAACTGCATTAAATCATTAAAACATTTAATGTAATGTTGGATCAACAGCCAAGACAATAGTAACAGTATTAAATCAGAATTATTAACGTATTAAGTAATATTAAATAATATTATTATTAGTGCGCAGTGGTAATAATACATATACAAACAGGCATTGTTGCTGCAGGATATGAATAATCAAAGGAATAGCAATAAATAGAAGAGAATGCAAGATAATCTGGGAAAATATTAGTCAATTTGCAAAACATTTTATTAGTGAACTCTTTTGCTAAACCTTTTTTTAAAGAATTATTGTTGGCAGATAACTATTAAGCATATCATTCTGATCTCCTGAAGTATAAACAGTATATTATTATACATTGCTACACTGATAAAGTGTTTTTGGTGTACAGTAGTAGGTCTTGTCAGTAAGCTTGTAAACAAGGCTCTTGTTTTCGTTTGTAATATTAATTTGAATATATTTTTTGAATATATTTTTTCTACTCAGTTCTAATCTTTACTTTGCTTTTAAATGTATTGTAAGTGTATTGCACAGTCTCATAGATAACTGTGCATGTGACAAATAAGAATCTTAAATCTTGGGCTGCATGAATGCCTTATGCTCTGCCTAAGCTGCTGTAGTGGAAGTGCACATCCACTCATCACAAGAATTCAGGGTTTAATGGTAGCAAAGCTCAGGGCGGCTTTTTTTTATCACTTAAATTCAGCTCTTCACACAGACACAAACATGTGAAAACCAGCCTTCCCATTTCAGTGGCAGACTCACTTGACTGATGATCTAACAGTGATTGTAATTAAATTACCCTGGTTTAGGATTTATTGACTAGTTTAGATTTAAAGTATAATTCTGCAGTTTATTTCAACATTAGATCTTTCAGTTTGATGCGAAGGGAGAAAAAGTGTTCATCGTTCAGTATTTAATGCAACTAAAAGCTACATCACAAAACATTATCATAGGAAATAATTACAGATACTTTACCTGATACATTTTGATAGTTTTGACGCGAGGTTTTGGACTACACATGTATTTGTATCCACTGATAGAATTACCCATCAGTGGCAGAGCTGGGCAGGCAAAAATATTTATTTAAATATTATTATTATTTGAAAACAATTATTTTTATTTAGAGATGTATCTCTGTTTAGCTATTACTAACATGTCACACAAAAATTCAGAAATCATGTTTGTTCACTGGTCTTTTTGAATAGGAAATAAAATGGCTGTATTTGCAATGTAAACACTAGGACTCCTGTCTCACATTGCTACTACTGATATATGTGTTTATATCACAGTCAGTTTTATATATCATCGGACATTCCTTATGGAGGTACTTTCAACATATTGTTTTATTTGTTTAGACTTCATAGTTTATGTCTCTTCATGTCTCTGTGTGTATGTGCAGTCATAGCATAAGCAATTTCCTTTGGGATCAGCTGGTCACCTGGTGGGTAAGGAGTTGCCCCTTCAATCAGAAGGGTGTGGGTTTGAATATATACGTATATTCCCATGTGTATGTATATATATAAATGTAACATACATTTGTAAATGTGTGCTGAATCACTTCATTATGTGCAATATCTTATGTACAATAGTCTTACTGTGTGCATTTCATCATTTATGTCAATATTACTGACAGCAATACTAGACTCCTAAGTACCACCTGTGTTGTTAGAATTCACTTAACTAAGTTACTTATCTATAGTATTTAAACCCCAGCATTAGTGCATATAGCATTTCATACTTCCATTTTTACTGGACTTACTTAGACTTTGTATTTAATGTTGTTCTTATCTGTGTGTGTCTGTACATTCATAACAAGCAATTTCCTTTGGGATCAGTAAAGGTTTTCTGATCCTGATTTAATAAAACCACTTCACCTCAAACACCCTGTTCTGCTGCTCTTTCAATTTTCTTTTACTCTTTTATCTCTTCCTTTATCCGTATTATATGTTCTTATATTTTATTGTATAGTTCTGTAAAGCACAATGAATTACATGTTGTGTATAATGGTGTGCTATATAAATAAACTTGTACTTGAATTTGAGCCCTATTTTTAATTAATTATCTAAAGTAATATCTATTATCTAATGTAATTAGATCTGGGTAAACTGAACTGAAACTAAAAGGGATTCCTGTTTGTTTTTTTTATTTCCAAGTGCTGCAGAGCTGAAGGTGCTAAGTGTGACCAGCAGGTGTCGCGGTTCTCACGCCTGCGCCTGCACGTCACTGCGTCGGGCTGAGAGAGAGAGAGAGAGAGAGAGAGAGAGAGAGAGAGAGAGAGAGAGACAGGGGAGAGAGAGAAAGGGTGAGGGAGAGGGGGAGAGAGAGAGAGAGACAGAGAGAGAGGGGAGAGAGAGATTTAAAGATGAGATTATAACGGGTTTCTCGGTCATAACCCGTTCGACAGTCGATGAGTGTTGATGTTTCAGGGGCGAGGTGTATGAGGAGAGCAGGCGAGAAGAGTTTTTCCTCGATCAGGTGCCTGGGTAGGTGAGAGCAGGAGGAGGCAGCTGGATTTTTGGAGCAGGAAAAACAACATGGCTGCTGTGGAGCTCGAGTGGATCCCTGAGACGCTGTACAACACGGCTATTTCAGCTGTGGTGGACAACTACAGCCGGTCCAGGAGGGACATACGCTCTCTACCTGAAAATATACAGTTTGATGTCTACTACAAGGTAACGACGGGTGCTTGGGAGTCCCTTATTTACTCATGAATGCCTCCGTTTAGCTAGAAGGCTAACGTTAACTCTGCTAGCTAGATTAGCTAACCTTAGCTAAGTGGAATGAATAGGTCTCGAAGAAATTTGGCTTTAATATTAGGTGATTGAGGTAAAGGTAGTGCTATAACATGGTTTGAAAAAACGTATAATTATAAAGAGAAACAGTGACACGTGGTTCTTGCCTACATAATGTTTTCCTAAAAAATGAGCTGCTAACTAAGTAAGTTGACTTGGCTAGCTAGTGTAAACTAGTTCAGTTTTTAGCTGACTGGACTCACACCTAATCAGAAGGATATTCCGCTCCAATGGACCGCAAAGTCTTGGACATATCACCCTTTTATAGGTTTGATTTGGCTCTGTTCCGTTAATAAGCAAGAAAACTTTAGGTAGTTAGCTAATTTTTTAGCCCCATTAGCATAATATTTATGTGAATATTTGAATGAGTGTGGTGTCAGGCGAGAGTCCCAACCTCTTTTACTGAGGACTGAAGGCACAGACGTCATTTAGTGCTTTATTTGTAAGTATGATTAGATCAGTATGATTAGTATGATCTCGCTTTTGATTTCGTTGTCCTGCTTTTTCAAAAGCTTCCCAACCTAAGGTAATCAAAAGTCCCCCTTTTAATTCCCCCTCTCTGTTATATAGGCTTTGTTTTTGTTTGTATAATACTTCATTTTGCATCTAATTTCTAATTTGGTGGGTGCATAAGAGGTTATTAATAGTATTCCATTACAAAATGAGTGTTTACATCTGCTAATTTGTGTTGTCTGTCAGTCAACTGATTTTAGAACAGAATGCAGGCAAGTTGTTGACATAGCTGCATAATATAAAATCAAAGGGATGACCAGAGTTGTGGTCTTACGCAACCACTTTATTCTGACTGTTTCTCTGAGTCCTGTTTGTGTTCCTCGTGCCCATGCCTGGTTCTGTTTCGTTCCCAGGGGAAGAGGCTTAGTTGTCTGCTGTGTCAGATGGACAATAAGTGTTATCAATTTCACATTTCTCCCTGTTTTCCAGCTTTACCAGCAAGGCCGGCTTTGCCAGCTGGGAGGGGAGTTCTGTGAGCTTGAGGTCTTTGCCAAAGTCCTCCGAGCCTCAGACAAAAGGTATTTGACAATGGACCCCAGCTGTGCTGTGTTTGCCCTTTTTGTATGGTATACAGTATAGGCATATTTCATTGTTACACAGGAGTCGCTTTTCCTGGCTGGTGGCTAAGTATTAAATGTCTTTGCTTGAACATTCTGATCATGTGGTAATTATAAAAATCATCGCTAGGAACATTGGGAAATGTTTGTGTTAAGCCTATTTCATGATTATTGCTGACTGTGGTTAAATTCACCACCTTGATTATATTTACATGAAGAGATTTTTCAGGTTTTCTCAGCACAGGTTGCTGGTTTACCCCCTCAAATACACTCAGTAAACCTGGATTAACAGGTGAGCTGAACCAGGTGTATTTGAGCAGGAACGTTAACAAACTGTGCAAGACATTGGCCTTCCAGAGCACCCCATGCATTAAATTAATTTGGTTGGATAAGCTCCTTGTCCTGTCTGTATCTCAGATGTTTGAGTAGAAAAACCAAAGATTCTTGAAGGACTTTGCTACTTTTGTTTTAGAGCCTTCAGTGGAGGATAAAAATAAATCTAACACAACAGCATGATGAATGTTTAAAGTCTTTTTTTCTATGTCCCTTTTTCTTGTCAGTTTTGTCCTTTATTTGCAGTCTGAGTTTTCACTTCTCCTTTTCCCCCCAGACACCTCCTGCATCACTGTTTCCAAGCACTGATGGACCATGGTGTGAAAGTAGCTTCAATTCTGGCGAACTCTTTCAGCCGTAGATGTTCGTACATTGCGGAGTCAGATGCTCATGTTAAAGAGAAAGCCATCCAGTTTGGCTTTGTGTTAGGTCAGCAGCTGTACTTTATCATGAGTGGTATTTGAAGTGTAGGTTCATTGGCACTGGCAGTAATGTGTGCTTGTCTTCCTGTCAGGTGGTTTCCTGTCAGATGCTGGTTGGTATGGTGATGCAGAGAAAGTCTTTCTCTCATGTCTACAGTTATGTACGTTACATGATGAGGTTCTGCACTGGTATCGTGCAGTGGAGTGCTGTGTGAGGTGAGTCTAAACATTCTGAAGTGGGACTTGCTCAAGCTGTTCAGTGGGGGGAAAAAAGAAAGGAAAATATTGAATGGCGTGGACTTGATTTTGGAATTGCCATCGCTTACAGTAAGAGTTTTGTTGTTGCTTATATTAAAGACCAGTCACCCCATCTTACTGACACCAAAATTCAAAATAACCATGACCAACTGCCCCATGTTTCTGCAGATGGGAACTGATGAGATGTTTCCAGTCACATTATTAATTCTGCTTATTAATTCTTTATCGTGTTGTAAAAAGTTCCGCACAGATTTACAACACTGCTGCTTTATCATCTCTGGATAAAGCTGAATGCAGATTGGAATGTCTCCCTAATAGCACAGTTTGAAAACATAAAAAAACAACAAAAAAAAACCTTTTCTTAGAAGGTTATAATTAGAAAGACAAATGAAGTATTTGCCAAAACATGATATTTTTCATAATTTGTTTTTAATTGTGCTTACAATCAAATTGCGTTTGGATTGTTTTGGTAAAGTATAAGGAACTCTTGATGAGCTCTTTAGTATTCAGTGTGGACTTGAGTTGCATTTACAAGCCATGGTTGGAGCATTTCCCCTCACTGTAATGATGTGTTCAGTCACAGCCATGTAGTGTGACCTGACCTGAATATTGCACACTGACTTGCTGAACTAATTTATCATTTTCAGGAACTGCATTGGCATATGCGTCTTCAGGTGTAAAATATAAACAATGGGCAATAGCAGCTATAAGTATTTAGGGCTCAAAATGTGCTGTGTGTAAAGAACCTATGATATTTTTTTTTAAAGAATGGCCTTTATTGGTTTTTGCTGACTAAATCCTCAAATATAAAACTGACTAATAAACATTTGTGGGCCTGTCCAGTAGCTGACTGCAGCCTCAGAGCTGTACAAAGAGTCTCGTCATCTAAAATGGATGAAATGAGAGTATATTTGTACAGCCATCGTTTCCCTTTAGGCTTTCTTTGTCAAATAAAAAATCTGCTAAGCCTGTCTGTCTGGCGCTAATGATATTAGAACAGGATATTTACCTTTGGTAAGAGACATGTTGCCCAGTTGGGACGCGTTCCTGGAATTTTAGGCACTGCTGCATCGAAAGATGTTTCAGCGTATTGCTGTTGCCCTTTTTTATCTGAAATGATCATGTTACAGACACTGAGGAACAGTGTTGTCATATTCCGAAATGAAATGAAGCCAGGTTTAGGCCACTTTTGCCAATATGACTCCTTGTATACAGCAGCGTACACACAGGATTTGACGTCATGTTGCATTATTTTTACAATGCACAACTGTCAAAGCATGCCGGCATCAATAAAAGGAATTGATAACCTCAGATGCATGTATCCCTATGTCCTTATATCCAGAGAGTTTGGAACTGCTTCTCAAGTCGGTTTTGACAAGGCATATAATGAATTTCTTTCAGACCTGACTAGGGCTGGGCGATTTGGCCTAAAATCAAAATCTCGATGAATTGAACATTTTAACTTGATTACAATTAATGAACCATTATTTTATTTATTTATTTATTTATTGCCCTCATAGTTCACTGACAAGTTGCTCAGTTGTCTCTGTGTTTAAGCTCTCCATGCTCGACGTGTCGGCGGAATAACGGAACATAACGGAGCGGGGTCACGTGACTCCACACGCGGTAGTGTTTTTAAAGGGAAAGTAATCGAAATAATCGACCTGGAAAAATTTGATCGATTATAGGTTCTGAACGTCGATTTCGATTACTTTTCGATTAATCGCCCAGCCCTAGACCTGTCTATAAATTATTACATATAGAGGTATGCTAATGACTGCTTACTTATTTTTCTGCAGATTCTTCAGTTTACTTTCCAATGTTAAAGACTGAGCTAAAATGTTATTTCATTGTCACCTAACAAAAAAAAGCTCACCTTTGTCATGCTTGTTCCACTTGGAGATGTGAACTGCAAATGTTCTCATGTGACTAAGGCTTTGGAACTCTAAACTAAAGCCACGAGGCCTGAATTAGACAACTTTCTATTTTATGAACAGGATGGCATCCGTAAAAACTGGCCTAAGGTTGATTCTTATTGCTGTTTCTGTTTGGATTGTCAGGTTGCTTCATGTACGTAATGGCAACTGCAAATATCACCTGGGAGAGGAGACCTTTAAACTGGCCCAGTCTTACATGGATAAGCTAGCCAAACACGGCCACCATGCTAACAAGGCTGCCCTTTACGGAGAACTGTGCGCTCTGCTTTTCGCCAAAAGCCACTATGATGAGGTAAGGAGAACACCTAGGCATGATGGGTGTTCTGTTTAGGGGGTTGAGTGTAACTGGACTGGGTACGTTTTGGTGTTGTAGGCATACCGGTGGTGTATAGAGGCCATGAAGGAGATCACCGTTGGCTTGCCTGTGAAAGTGGTGGTTGATGTCCTCAGACAAGCTTCTAAGGTATTCCTTTAGCATTGTGGGATACGTTATTTTAGGGCTGTCACTATAGATTGTTAGTAATTGTAGTCTAGTGATTTTTCTGATTAGTAATATTTATTTTTACCTCAATTAATGCTAATAGTTTCCCTTGTGTTGAATCTTCTATGCATACCTGTGAATTCAAATTGTGAAATAACCACCAACCCGATTAATTTGATTTGTTCTAAACAGTGCAATCGTGACAGCCCTGGTGTTTTTGCAAGTGCATGTAAATAGATGAGGGGCTTTTCTTTGATTTTATAATAAAAATGGTGGTTTTATAATTGTATGGACTTGTTTCATAGGCACATAATGCAATGAATGAGAACTTTAAGGAGACTATAGTAAAGAAAGATGTGTTTTGGCCATGTAGTGATTATCCTCTCACTATTATTGTTATTACTCCTGTAGGCATGTGTTGTTAAACGAGAGTTCAGGAAAGCTGAACAGCTGATAAAACATGCAGTATTTCTAGCACGGTAAGCTATCTCTTACACACATTTTTGTTTTTGTTTCTTTGTAGTATTAAAGAAATTTTCTTTACTGGTGTGGACGCTTTTCTTTCAGTGAACACTTTGGGCACAAGCACCCAAAGTACTCGGATACGCTGCTAGATTATGGATTTTATCTGCTAAATGTGGATAATATCTGTCAGTCTGTTGCCATATATCAGGTGGGTTCAGAGTAACTTTTTCAAACTCTTCACACCTTTTTGAGAAAGCTCTTTATACCAGTTAACCATATTGGTATTATCTGTTTTCAGACTGCACTTGATATTCGGCAGTCTGTGTTTGGAGGGAAGAATATCCATGTGGCCACAGCGCATGAGGACTTGGCGTACTCCTCGTATGTGCACCAGTACAGCTCTGGTAAATTCGACAATGCGCTGTGAGTACCCTGGTCTATTCTTGTAGATGCCAATTGGTTGTTTTGCTAGAGGTAGAAATTAACATGCCTTTGAAAATGAGACCGGGTGACACTTATGTTCTTATTGGTCAATTGCTAGAACGTTCTGATAAATATTTGGTAGGTCGGAGGTAAAGTTACAATGATGTTCCTGCACAAAAATAGAAGTCCTGCAAAACAAATTTCAGTGTTCTTAAAATCAGGGGAAGTACCATTATCAGCATAAACTGTTTCATTGCCAAGGACTGGTTTTCACAAAATGACATTTGGCTCATCAGCATCATCCTTTAAGACATGGGAATGTTCCCTTGGGCTTTTGTGAACCAACAGCTTTTAAGTGTTTTTGATGGTCGGGAATGTGAACCTGTTACACAGACTCCTGCTTGCCGTCTTACCCTTTAACCTAGTTAGTGTTCCGTCAGAAAGGATGCCATTATTTCTATTCATGGAAATGTTTATTCAGAAAGAATAAAATGTTTCCACGAGTAAAGTAGCTCAGTGGTCTTACCCAAGACTTGTGATGTTGTGTGTAGATTTCACGCAGAACGTGCCATAGACATCATAACTCACATTCTCCCAGAGGACCATCTGCTGCTGGCCTCCTCCAAGAGGGTGAAAGGTGAGTCTCACTCGCAACAGCTTTCATAACTCGCCTTGTTCGCAGCTGTATCTCTGTAACAACGACAGAGACAACCCTTGATAGTTCTGAGTAGCTTTGTCCTCATGGTATCATGGATCTCCCTGGGGTGTTAGCTTCGTTCAGGGAAAGAACAGAACACAAATTACATTCTATTCCACTCCTCTCCCCCAGCCCTGATACTAGAGGAGATTGCCATTGACTGCCATAATAAAGAAACGGAAGAGCGCCTCCTGCAGGAGGCCCATGACCTGCACCTCTCCTCCCTCCAGCTGGCCAAAAAAGCGTTTGGCGAGTTCAATGTCCAGACAGCAAAACACTACGGCAACCTAGGCCGCCTTTACCAGTCCATGCGCAAGTTCAAGGTGAGAATTTGATTAATCTCTAAACCAATGTGTTTTTACCCAGCAAATGATGAGCTAACTTTTTTTTTTTTTAGTTTCTTTTTTTAGTGAAACATTAAAAAAACATTTTTAAACTAATTACTCCCCGTTGTGGAGTATCTTCAGACTGCTTAATATGACTGCTTAATTAATGACCTGCATCAAAATCAAGGTTAGAATTTGATTAATCTGTAAACCAACCAATGTATGTTTACCTAGCAAATGATGACAAAGAAATACATTTTAAAGGCATTTGTATACTAATTGTTTCTCTTTGTTAAGAATGTGCATAATATGGGTTAATAATCTCATTTAAAACTGCAAAGTAATCAGATAATTAATCAAGAATATACAATTTAATCACACTGTTGTCTTCTCTCTATATTGTTTGGCTCCTGCCTGCCTTGAATGGAGTAAATTTGACTCCTATGATGCGTTGTATTGCAGGAGGCTGAGGAAATGCACATTAAGGCTATCCAGATCAAAGAGCAGCTGCTGGGACAGGAAGACTATGAAGTTGCTCTTTCTGTGGGACACCTGGCCTCTCTGTACAACTACGACATGAACCAGTATGACGATGCTGAGCGCCTCTACCTGCGCTCCATAGCCATCGGTGAGTAAAGCCCCAGGCTTCTACACACACACACACACACACACACACACACACACACCTAAACCTGTTTTCGCACCATAGCCATAACTATTTAACATGAGACTTGTTTGTGCCCATTAGGTAAAAAGCTGTTTGGGGAAGGTTACAGTGGACTGGAGTATGATTACAGAGGCCTGATCAAGCTTTACAACTCGGTTGGTAACTATGAGAAGGTTTTTGAGTACCACAACATCTTATCCAACTGGAACCGTTTGAGGGACAGGCAGTTTGCCGTGGCGGACGCACTAGAGGATGTCAACACCAGCCCCCAAGCCACAGATGAGGTGGTGCAGTCCTTCCTGCTCTCACACAGTCATGCTGCGGGACGCTCATGTATGGGCTAGTGACAGAAACATGCACTCTTTACTCCACATTCACACACAAACACACGTCCATCCACCTTCTCACTCACTTGGATTAATTACATCTAACCACATGTGGCAGGATGAAGGAAGAGGTCCTGTGCTGCGAGGTCACCTGTGTCAACAAGTCCCTCAGCCGTGTTCACACTCTTGAATCCTGAAGAAAATCTAGAGCGTTTCTCCCAACACGCTCAACACTCAGCCTGTGGAGGGGGAAACAGCCTCCTGTCAGCATTAGGCTCTTTTTTTCTACAAAGGATTTTCAGACTTCAGAGAATCTGGTTATTTAACTAAAGGAAGGATGAAAATAGGCTTAAAAAAAAAAGAGAGCAGCCTAACAGTTTTGCTCATTAAAATGTAAAATGCCCGCTGTTTGGTTGTTGGTTTTGGTTTTTTTTTTGTATCTGAGGCATTGCTCCACCCATCCACACCCTCCGTTCTCTGTAAGGCTGGGACAGAGTGCATCACCCAGTGGACAGAAAGATTCTTCCTTTTTACACCAAACTAGTGAAGGACAAACACGTGTGCTTGTTTCCGTTCTTATGAAGCTCACCTTCTTCCCCCCCATGCATTAAGGATTACCTGTGTCAGCTATTTTGGCAAGTACAAGGAGCACTGAGTTACTTACTCAACCATATTGGGGAGTTTTTTTTTTCCTTAGTCTCATGCCATCATGCCATGATCAGTGGATTCTATGGACAGTGGGTTTCCTTTGCTCTAGATGCAAATTTTTCTTTCTGGCTTTTTTGTATTCTTACATATTAGTACTGATATAGCTTAATTTAAAATGCCAATAATTTATATGCAAATTGTGCTATTACCTTTAGGTGTATCATTGCAAGTGGATGAGCCAAAATGATTTCTTTTCAAACAGGAGCGAGACCACGGCTATCATTTCTGAGCAAATACAGGGTGAGAGGAGAGGCTCTGACACACTGACCATGGCTCTGTGTCCATGACACAGACAACCAGGTGGTCAGCTCTCATTGGTCGTCATCATTATCCTTTCAGAGCTCTATCCAGACATGCATTGATCAAGACCTTTGGCCCTCTACCAGCTGTCGTGGGTCCATAGGAAAAAAAGCTGATCACTGCACCTGGCTTTGTGAGGAGGCACCAATACAGAGGGACCAATTGTGTTAGGGGTGTGTGGTTATGTGTGTGGTTTAGAGCATTGTCATGGTGGCAGACATGCTTCTAAGTATAGCCTGCTCTGTAGTGAAGCTGATAAGTGCGACCTCCTGCCACTCTACTCTTTGACTGTCTCCTTACTGACGGCCTCTCTCCAGACACGAAAAAAAATCCACTCATTTACATGGAAACATGTTACTTTAAAGACTTGGGCAGTATTTAAACACAATTCTCATATTTAAACACAATTTCGTCTACAAAACGATTGTTTGACTTGATGCTTCCCTAAAGTGACCCTGTTGTAAAGTACTTTCATACGCTCACACCTGTGTGTGGGTATTTATATACATGATACATAATGGCAAAAGCTGAGCCTTTCCTTGGTCAGTGGTCGCAGTGGTAAAGAATGTGCGGGTGCTGTCATGCAGCAGTGCGTGCTGCCTCTGGTGGAACTCCAGGGCCCCAGCTCTGGCTCAAGTCCTAGCCTTAGCCTTAAAGGACGCTCAGCTGGAGGCACTCTACTTGGTCAGCCTTTTGCAATAGCTTACTTTGAACCAACTCCCATCTGCAAATTACGAAATTCAACTACAACACTAACTCGGCTACCAGCTCACATAGCCACAGTCAACTGAGGTCAGCCTAACTCCTGGGATCTCTTCTTAATGTTAACAGAAAGTCTTGAATAGAAATGTTTCCTGACCACTCCATACAGATGACCTAAAGGGAATCAGGGTGGAGGAATCTTACAACCTAGCAAAGAAAACAAGCTGTGATCTGAAATTAAAAAAATTTGATTGTTTGTAGTAATGAGGCTGAATTGTAAGTCATATCAGACATTTGTGACCGAAATCGGAAGTGAAACTGGTGTATCAAATTGTGGATGTAATTTTGAAGTGTGTTCGCGGCCCTCACCTTTGTGACATCGGTTGCTGTATTAGTTCATACACAAAGCTGAGAAGAGAGATTGCCGTATTGGGGTGAACCTGTCTCCTCTTGAGCAGTACCTTCTGTTTTAAACGATGCTCCTCATTCGAGAACATGTAGCTCTAAATGCTTTCTTATGAATGTTAAGGGCTCATTTGTGAACCTTAAGTGGTATTCTGTGGCGTGGTGTAACAGTAAAGAGAAATGGAGTTTCTGAGACTGAAACATCCAAAGGGATTTCTTGTCTCATTTTTAGTGGGGCTAAAAAAAAAAAGTAGTTCCCAAAAAACAAAGGTGCTTCTGTGTCGATTCTATTATTCGTTTTTTAGGGGGACACCTTGTAATAATCTTGTTGCATGTTTGAGTAATTACTTGTACATAGATGTAGATGAATATGGTTGTAGTCCCAGAGAGATCATAATCACACACAGAAGGAGAACCAGCTACTGTTACACTAACAGGAATCCAGTATCCCTGAAATCAAAATTGGAACGTGAACTTTGTGCCTCTGAAAAAGGTTGAAACACACTGAATGAATGGCTTTTGATGACCAAAAAGAGCATTTTGGTGGACAGAGATTTAAATGCCGAGTTGATTTATTGTGTTTTTAAAAAAAAAAGAGAGACTTTAATTGTACGTAAGGCTGGCGAGTTTGTGGACCTGTCCAAATTTGAAATGTAAATAATTTGTCAAGAGAACTGCTAAGACTCTGAAACAGTCTTCGTTATAGACTTTGTGGAGCTGTGTATAAGGACTGTGCTGGGGGGAAAGACAGCACGCCACATGTGACACGTTACTGTGTCCATCTACAGGAAAGGAGAGTGGCCTTTTTGAATTGCTCTGATTGCAAGGTGTACAAACTGCCGCATACAGGCTACAGCCTAAACAGTGTTGGGGACAAGCTCTGTTACTATGCTACTAGTCTAGCTAGGTTTAGCTACTAAGCAACTATGTTTATAGTAGTTTAACTGTCAGGAATATTGTTTTGAAGCAGTTTGTCACTTTTTTTTTTTTTTTTATATCAAGAACCAAGTAGCTACCCATTACATTCTGGCTGTCGCTGTTTAATGGCCATCAGTTTTATCGATTTCCAAGGTTGATTCAAGCTTATCATGAAGTAGCTTCAGAAAACGTAGGATTTGTTTGTATTTCTAAAAGCCCGAGATGACACCAACCAACCCCGCCCCTAGGAGCGGCTACTGGCATAGTATATTTGAAGTAGCCTCCCCAACACTGAGCCAAAGTGCTATTTCTTTTTACTTACGCTTCTTATTTTTTGCATTGTGGTGGCGCTTATGCATTTAGCAGGAAGGACTGTTTCCTTTGTCAAAAAAGAAATGTATATACACACAAACGAAACTGTTCTTTCGTTTATTTAATCAACTTTGAGAGTTCTGAATTTGTTTTGTCACTTTTTTTTATTTTAACTCCATTCATGGGAGACAAAGCACACCCTTAAAAAAAGTCAACTGACAATATGGGGGGGGGGGAAACAAATGCTTGCTCATTAACTTAAACACAGACTGATAAACGTGTCTGGAAAAAAGGTGTTCGTTACCTGTGCCACAGTGAGCCTTTGCTCCGAGACATTTTCACCTTGGGTTCAGTCATCTGATGTGTGGCGTGTGTAACTAAGATTATTTCTGACTCTGTAGGGTCTGCTGTACATTGTACATCTGTAACCATCAAATCATATTAAACTCATTTGTATCCACAAGTTGTGAACACATGTAACTACTTCTAACCGGGGAGAAATAATAGAAAGCAGATGTGGACCGTGTAGCCTATAACTGTCTTTTTGACACACTGAGAAGAGCAATATTAAAAAATATTTTCGTCCTCTCATAATTGCATTTATTAGCAAATGTGTTTGATGGATCTCCGTGTCTCTAGGGTGCATCACCAGAGTGCAGTGCGGTGTCACCAGAGGAGACATCACCAAAATAAAGTATATAAATATATAAACGGCACTTTGCGTATTCATACACTATGTGGACAAAAGTACTGGGACTTTAATGACATGGGCTTTAATATGGAGGTGGTCGCTCGCATTACAGCTATAACTGCTTCCACTCTTGGAAGGCTTTCCACGACTGTTTGGAGTTTCTGTGGGAGTTTGTACCAATTCATTCTTATGGGAAGCTTAAAACTAACAAGCTGTATGGAAGCTATAGTGTAGCATGGCTTGGTTATATGCTTTGGCACCAGGGCATGGGGTTAGTCTTCAGGGTGCATCTTAAAAAGTATCTGTCTGATTGGTGTTTACAGGTGATGCTACTAAAATACAAGATTTCCTTTAAAAAAAAAAATCTGCACCCCATGTTATATTTTGCCTAGTAGTTAGCATCTGGGTGCCTGGTGTTGGCACCTGTGATCAGAAGGTTGTGGGTTTGAATCCCAGGACCGCCAGTGGCACCACTAAAGTACCTTAAAGTAAAGTACTGCCCCCACAAACTGCTCCCCAGGCAATGCATCACTGGCTGTCCACTGCTTCACTTAGTGAATGGGTGAAATGCAGATAAAGAAGTTCACACTGTGTGGTGTGGTGTGTTCACACTTCACGTGTAACAAGTCACCAGTGTACACTGTACTTCAGGTGTAAAATACCGGACACAACTCCGTACTAATAGATGCCTCAATTGCTCTTCAGTGCTGTGCTTTCAAAACAGGCTAAATTACCTTCTCAAAGCACTGCTGAGCCCAGGTTTGTTTCAGTTTCATCTCCTCATACTTCTTCATTCAAGTACACTACACCTGCAAAAACACACTGATGAAAACACAAAAGAAACAGACATGCGACATAAAATAGAGTTCTGCTTAACAAGAGTGGGCATTTACATTTACGGCATTTATCAGATGCTTTTATCCAAAGCGACTTCCATTCCCTACCTACAGGGGGCAGTCTCCCTGGAGCAGCTTGGGGTTAAGGGTCTTGCTCAGGGACCCAGTGGTGGTGTGCTGGAGGTAGGATTCGAACCTGTGACCTCTTGGACAAGTATCCTACCCACTGAGCTACCGCCACCCCACGGACGATGAAACTCCATCCATTTAACCCTCCCAAAGCCTCCATAGCATAAACAGAACCATCTCCTCCATGTTTCCTCATCATTTGTAGATTCATAAAACAAGTACACAAAGTACAGATTCTGAACTTCTCATTCGTTTGTGTTTGTAAGTGAAAGGGTAGAAATGATCTGAACAGCATGACACAGCAGTGGGCCTGCAGCCAGCAGAAGGCGGCTGAAGGTTTGCAGTTAGGGTGGAACGCGTGGTCACTGTGAGAGAACACCACTCTGAAAACCAGGCAAACCCGCTACCGCTAACACGCCCAGAGGGGTTTCGGAATCCGTAGATGCAATTCATTTGTTCTGACTTCTTTTCACTTAGCACTGAGGTACATCACATCAAGTGAGCATATTTAAATTCTATTTACAGGCCCAATCTTTGATTTTAGATTCCTCACAGTAGGCCTCCATTGCTATGATTCACTTTTGCCCACACATGGCATTCGTTCAAGCTGCTTCGTGAGAAACAGAAAATACTCATTACAGGTGTACTGCTCCTGTAATAAATCTATTTCTGGTCAAGGTTCAATTCAATTTCCAATGTTTGGTGTGGTAAAACATCTTGATTATATATGTAAACCTATGTATGTATGTATAGAGGTGCTGGTCATATAATTAGAATATCTGCAAAAAGTTGATTTATTTCACTAATTCCATTCAAAAAGTGAAACTTGTATAATGTATACATTCATTCCACACAGACT
>JBBPDC010000001.1:19290808-19305841 GCA_037974485.1 Hemigrammopetersius urotaenia | reverse complement strand
TCTCTCCTCAACATCCTCCTCCCAACACACTCAGTCTCTCCTCAGCATCCTCCTCCCAACACACTCAGTCTCTCCTCGGCATCCTCCTCTCAGCACACTCCGTCTCTCCTCAACATCCCAACACACTCAGAGTCTCTCCTCAACATCCCAACACACTCAAGAGTCTCTCCTCAACATCTCTTCTCAGCAAATGTCCAAATATATTATTTAAGTTTTAAAAAGTTTATGTTCTTTATTCCTATAGGTTTGGATCCATGATATAACCTGAGCCAAACCCCTCTATCTCATACAGAAACACACACACACACACACACTCACACATCTATTTTTCCTCTGTCTCTTTCTGTATTTTCTCTCTCTCTCTCAATGTCTGACCTTGTCTTTCTCTCTCTTTCTCACTCCGAGTTTCTCACTTTTATCTCACTCTTTCTCTTTGAGTCTCTCTTTCTCTCATGGTGTAACTCTGTCTGATTTTCCTCTTTCTTTCTCTCTCTCCCCCTCTCTCTCACTCTTACTCTCTCCTTCTGTCCCGCTTACACTTTCTCTCTCTCTCCGTCTCTAACACTTACTCTCACCTTCTCACTCCCTCTCTCTCTCCCGCTTACTCTCTCACACACTCACACTCTTTCTCTCCTTCTCTCTCCCTCTCTCTACCTCTCTCCCGCTTACTCTCTCTCACTCTTTCCCGCCTTCTCTCTCCCGCTTACACTCTTTCTCTCCTTCTCTCTCCCCCTCTCCCACTTACTCTCTCTCACTCTTTCCCTCTCTCCCTCTCTCACTTTTGCTCTCTCCCGCTTACACTTTCTCCCTCTCTAACTGAATCTCCGAGTCGTCTGTCAGGTGACGCGCCGGAGTGGAGGTCACGTGGCCGGTGGAGGCGCGTCACTCAGCCCGGAGCTGGATCTGGAGACGAGAGCTGGATCTGAGCACTAGAGCTGGTTCTCAGAGTTTGGAGAGAAACGCGGCGGGATCTGTCCGGGCAACAGGCTTATTCACACTATTCACACCGCAGTCCAGTGAAATGAGGGCAGCATGGGGGCCAAGGAGTCACGGATAGGCTTCCTCTCAAGCGACGAGGCAGTCAGACGAGGTAACCGTTAATCGCCCTGCAGTTTAATCGCAGCCTGGAGGCTCCTTCCCCGGACAGCTTTAGCTCCATGCAGCTGGAGCCCCGAGGAGCTCCATCATGCTCTCAGCTTTAACAGACATGTAAACACGGCTAACTAGCCTAGAGAGCTAACCGCCGCTAGCTCCCGTTATTAGAGGCGCGAAGGTGGGGCCAGGCTGAGTGTTTTGGAAGTGTTTTTTGTGTCAAGTGGTTCGTACACTCCTTTAGGCAACGGCGTGTGTGTGTCTACATGTTAATGGTATGTGGGCAGGCAGCGTTAGCCTAGCTCCCACGCAGCCAGGGCAGGGCAGCTTTTCTTCTCCCCTCCTCAACCTGGTCACATTTCTTCAGTGTTTACATGTCTCTTTCTGTGAAAAGACGTCGCATAAAACATATTTCGTGGGTCGACGGTTTTTTTCTTAAGATTTGCTGTGTCTCGACTGTAATCGAAGTTTGTTTACTACCCAAGTCACACTGGAGACTGTCATGTTTAACATGACACCCAGCGGAGAAACCCAACCCGACTCTGATACACCTCAGGTCTGTTTACTGGTCAGAGATTCATCCTAGTTTATGTACTACACACCAGTCTGTCGGGCCTCAGTAAGTCGACCCTCATTTAGTACTAGAAGTTTGTAAACACCTGTGTAAAGTGTCCATTTGACATACATGAACAAACCACAGTACAAACTGTGAACGGCACTAAAATATTCTCTGTATTTAACCCATTCACCAAGGGAAGCAGCGGGCAGCCAGGAACACAGCGCCTGGGGATATTGTGTGGGGACAGGACAGTACCTTGCTCAAGGGTATTGAAGTGGTGTCACTGGCAGTCCTGGGATTCAAACCCACGTCCTTCTGATCACAGGGCAACTCCCTAAGCACCAGGACACTAGCTGCCACCATAATAATAGGAATAATAGTTATAATAATAGGAAGAAGACATACTTGAACACTACATACTGGAACATTGCAGCAAGGATTTGATTGCCACAGTGGGCAATATTGTGGTTAGACAGAGATGATGGATGATTAGTTCTGGATCACACATGTATGCATTTCCAAAACCCCAGAGAACTCCATTTTTACTGCTCCACAGCCCGACGTTTTGTGATTTTCATACTCTTCCAAGTGATGCGTGACATTTGACATGGCAACATAATATCGGTTCTTGTTTCTGAAACTTATACAAGCAATTGTACATTTCTGTCAACATGTGAACGTCTTATGTAGGTGACATAAAATGAAAGAGTATTAAAATAACCTAATTAAAGGGTATTCAAATACTAATCGACATATGGTGAATCTAGACCTAAGATTTGATTAGTAGAACTTAGACTATTGTGTAAAAAACAACGAGATCTTGAATTAGTCATGAAAATTAATGTCATGAAGAGTTTAAAGCATATTGTTTTAAGTGTTTCATCATGTTTACTAATGTAGTTTACTGCCTTTGTCACCAGACAACATCATCAAATTGTCCTTAGTCCCACTGCATAGGTCACCATAGCACTGATCAAAGTGCAAGACTCCATACAAGATGCATCCATTCATTAAACAGATTGTAACCACCTGCAAATATAGTCGCATGTTATTGATTTTGAATAATTACACCTTGAGGCTCTGTATCATTGACTACTGAGAGAATGAAGAAATTGAGACCCAGATGGATTCTGTGGTTCTTTGTCAAGGCGAGTGATTGCTCTAAAGGTGTAAGTGCCCCTGTGTAATGATTGGGCTACTGACTTCTAGTTATCTTCTAGAAAACAGCAGTTTAAAATTTTTTGATGCTGTCTTGCCTGATGTTTCAAATTTACTCTCCATGCATCGTCTGATAAAACTTATATTTCCTCGCCATAGCGTAACATGTTAAAACGGGGGGTTTGATCCTACTATCCAAATTTACATTCAAAATGGAGCCATAGGCAACAAACAGCTACCAAAGACTGCTCCTGTATTTTTGGCTCAGAAGTCTTGGTAAGAGACAGACAGATGGTCCAGGAAGTGTTCCTAAGGCATTCGGGTCAGAAGGACTTTTGATGAGTGTGTTCGGTGTGAGCAGAGGTGTTTGTTCTCCTGGCATTGGCTGCCCGGAAGACTGATGGCGTCTGATCAGCCCCTACCTTGATGAATAAGCAATATGCCACTGCCGGTTTGCATGTATTTGCATCTTGTTTATATGTTTTGCCTCAACAAGAGGTCAGGGATTGTGTCTACTTTACTGGAAAATGATCTGTATTTCCCCACTGCGTCCGCTTGACGTCAACTTGTTGCCTGCTTCCTTGACTTTATGGCCAGTAGTATGAGTTACTAACAGTCAAAGAGTATCTTGACAAAATATGCAGATAGTAAATGGCAGCTGGTTGCCACAAATTTTCATGATAGAATTTGCATCATTTTAAATAATGGCTTTTTGTCTATATCTATTGCAACAGGAGCTTTTTTTTGACTGCACTTCACATTATGTAAATGTGTATAGGTATCCATCTTTTCTAATTAGTGGAGTCAGCCACTTTAGGGTGCCCTTATTGCTGACAACGGTTTTCAGTTGCTCACACATAGCTTGTATAATCTCCACAGAAAAGCGTTGTCAATAAAGAACACTCGGAAGCAGCCAAAGGTTACTCTGTCCAATGGTAAGCATTGAATCCCACGTTTAGCTCTGGAGCAGTGGGACTGCGTTCCCCAGAGTGGTGGAACTTCATTCTTTCCTTTTGAAGTGTGTTATAGTTCGGAACTAACCATCCGACACAAGTACCTGACCATCCACCTAATGCTCTTGTGGCCATCAAATCCTCACATTAATGTATGAACATGTAGTACAAAGCCTTCCCAGAAGTGTAGATGTGGTTTCGGCAGCAAGGGGGGCTCCATATTAGGGCTGGGCGATTTGGCCTAATGTTAAAATCTCGATTAACTGAACATTTTAACTCGATTACGATTAATGAACGATTATTTTTATTTGTGGTTTTTTTTGCCTCAAATGTTTACTTTTAAATTTTGTTATTCTTATTTTATCTTATTATTATTTTTTTATCTTCTATATATTTATGTAAAGTTGGGGAACATGAGCCTAAGAATTTCATTACAGTAATGATGCTACATTGTTACCTGTATATGACAATAAAACTTGAAACTTGAAACTTCACTGACAAGTTGCTCAGTTGTCTCAGTGTTTAAGCTCTCCGTGCTCGACATGTCGGCGGAATAACGTAACATAACGGAGCGGGGTTACGTGACTCCACACGCAGTCGTGTTTTCAAAGGGAAAGTAATTTAAAATATTCGACCTGGAAAAATGTTATCGATTATAGGTTCTGAAGGTCGATTTCGATTAATTTTCGATCGCCCTGCCCTACTCCATATATATTACATTTTATTATATTATTTATTACCTTGATGTATTAAACACTGGGTCAGCAGATGTCATACAAAATTAAATATAAAATCTTTTTAAATCTTATTAAATCTTCTGTTTCCTGTAAAAGCAAACATGTGAGAGTTGTATCAGTATAGATATATTGCATACAGCTTTTTCACTTAGTTATGTGTCTTGGACTGATTAGAATAGCACATTTCTAGATCCTGTGCAGACATGATTGTGTGGTGCTGTTCATGTTGTTGTAGCATCATAATACAAATAGACAGTGCATGGTGAGCATCCATTAGGTGTTATTTGTTTTGCTTTCCAGACTTGCTGGCCTCCGTTGACATCCCTGATGTATTGCAGTTTTAGTGTGTCCTCGAATTTCATCATTCTGTCTCAAAGCAGTTTGCAAAATAAGGAAGCTTGCTTGAATTTAATTACGTGAGCTTTTAAACCACCATGAGCACGTGTCCATGAATATCTAAGCTTGTTTGGCATTAGAGCACTAGAAAATTACAGGATGTCCACATTGACTTGCAGTGCCTCACCCTGCTGTCGGTGAGGCAGCTGACAATGCTGTCTCTCTCCGGTGGAGTTAGCTTCAGTACTTCTGCTTCAGAGTGACTTGAGAGCACGCCCTGGGATGTTGCACAGAGGACCTGGCTGAGATGATACAGACTCAACTTGAGAAATCACGCCTTCCTTCATGTCGGAAAACTCTCATGTCGTCTCCTTTGAACCGGGCCTGAGCCTGGAGTCCTCTGCTTTGAATTAAAGGTTGCCTCTACCTACAGACCTACATATTAGGAGCATACTGGGAGCTCAAAGTAGGTCAAGTTTCTGGGTAGGAGAGTGCTGGAATTAGTTTAACTGTAGAATATGATACATCCTGAAGGCTGAAGTCACAAAATATAGCTGAGTATTATAGAAGTAGCACCCCCTCCTTCCTTTTTTCAAACGTGACAGTCTTTGAAATTGGCAGGAAGCAAAAGAAATCAAAGAAGCTCTAGCAGTCAGTTTATGTGGCTCTGTTGCAGCGAGTGTCATTTCAAAGTGATGAACTGTCACGCTAGTCCCCAGCGGGAAACCTTTTTCCATTTTCTCCTCATTTTCTCCGCCACATTAGCAAACAGCACTCTGCTCCAGTGTTTCATGTGAACCTAATTAACCACAATCTTGAAAGGATTATGAACACCACTAATATTTTCTAATACTCTTTTCAATTTCGGAGGAATAAGGCGAGCAGGTAGTTGGCAGCGTTGTCATTAGATGTTTTTTTTTTTTTATTCCTTTTCTTTTTCCCTCCCCATAAACTGTGAAGTTTCTATGGTTTATGGGACTTTCTGCGCAGCTCATCACAATTCTTTCATTCTTTAACCTTACAGTTGCGGTCACTTCCGCCTGAAGCTCTTTTCTGTCTTTCAAATGTCCCTTTGACTTCGGACTCAGCGGTTTAATTTGTGGTTGATGAGTTCTGCCGTATACCCAGGGAGCGATCAGCCGCTGAAATTATTCTGGTAATTCAATTTGCAGCGACTTCAAGCAGGATTTTTTTCTTTACGCATACTAAAGTAGCAGCGGTCTCGTGTTATCGCTCAGAATAATCTGCCATGGAAACTGGTCTTATGATTTGCTGAGCGCTTCAGCATTTTCTCACACTGCAGCCTGGAAATTGCCTGAGCACTCTGTTTAATTGACCCTTAATGACTTGGAAACTAAGAAAGTTCCCTCAGAGAGAGAGTGCGTGTGTGTGTGCGTGTGTGTGTGTGTGCGTGTGTGCGTGTGTGTGTTTGTTTCTCTGCGGTTGTGTGGAAATGAAGTCAGTGTTTGTGTTTATTAAATGGAACGGGCTCTCCTTGTGATATTATTCTCCAGTAACGAAGGAGACCAAATAACCAGATGCCCCCCTGTTGAGTTGAAATTAAATTAAAACATTAAAATGTGTCTCTGCTTTAGCTGGTGTAGTAATACTGCTGTCTCTCCAAAGACATGCCTGACCTTGAAGGTTGCAGGGAAATGGTCTCCTGTCGTGCACCTTTTTTCAATAAAGAGTGATACTGTGTGCTTCCAGACCTTTGAAAGAAGAGATCTGTATATCTGTACACCACCCTGCATGGCTGAAATGTCTCTGGGACCTTTGCCCAGGCCCGGACCTTATTTTATTAACCCCAGAGTGTTTTCTTTTGTTCTCCACTCTGTCATAAGTTCATGAAAGTGTGAGTTCCTTGTGTCGTCACACTGCAACACATCCCTTCCTTCCTGCCACAGAGGATGGTTAATGTTTACATGGTTTCCCAAGTAGGACAGCATTATTGACTTTGATCATTGTGTGAATTAAGACCTTTGTATGTAGTGAGTGATGTTTTATGTTTCAGAGGACATTCCAGTGCATAAATGGAAAATTGTGGACAGCTCAGTGATGTTGGCCTCACTGTGGATTTACCCTCTCTTCAGATGAATAGGCACTGCAGCTCAGTCTCTTGAGACAGGCGGAACTATGGAGCAGTTCTTTTTTTTTTTTCCTACCTTTAGTCTGTGTTGTGAATAAGAATATGGTTGAATTTGATTTTCTTGTTTAGCCTGACATGTCCGTGCTTTTGAGGCTTGTTTTATGTAGGTCAGGTGAAAACGTCCGTCCGCACAGTTAACCTCAGTCACAGCTCTTTGATGCTCTTTGGTGCTCATTTAGCCGGAAAACATAACAGCGGGTCCAGAAATAGAGAAAGGTGCCGACAAAAGGCAGGAAAGTACTAGCAGTTTGGAGGCTGTTCTGTGGCGGGGGCCCAGCAAAGTGCAGCTTGGGTTGGTCGGCGGGCAGCGTGAGAATGCACATCCCCCCCCAGTCCCACTGTAATAGGTCACGGCGACTCAAAAAACTTTCTTTTCATTGGTGTTTAGCACCTCTGCCATGTTTATGATTACAGCACCATGGCTTTTTGTGGTTGCACTGGGCTGTGTACAGTCCCCTCTGTCTCCTATTACCAAAATGCTTCTTGCAGGGGAAAGTCCATTCTTTCCACTGCTCTCAGGAAGGCATTGCAGAGAATACCCCACTGTGCATTGTGTACTGCAGAAGTTATTGCATCATGCGGTGAAAGAACGGGGTCTCACTTGGCCCTCTGCGGATGTGGCAGTGCCAGAGCTGATGTTCAGGTTATGAGGTGACAGCTTATACAGAATGAACCAGGAAAACAGCTGTGCCGCATTTCAAAGGCTATGAAAACTGTTACTACTGTGATTTTCTTTTTTAGTTGAATGTTTGTAAATTAACTGCTTAAGATTCAACCCTTTCACATACCCAGTTATATATGTAACAAGCTGCTGAAACGTCCATGAGACTGTGCAACAATGGTAACAATACATTAAAGAGAGAATTAAAGGCTAAAGCTGAGTAATAAATATGTAGATATATACAAATAAATGTTACAAGTGTAAAACAGGTCCGAAGTGTGCAAATGTGCAAAACTATATTTTATATACTATAAAATGTATTGAAAAGTGGAAAATCAAATCATTGGTAAAAATAAATGAATGAAATACAGTAATCACCCAGTAGTTGAGAACTTTTACGAGGAAATCCCCACAATAACGCGTAAACTATAAAAATAGGCATTTTTAGGCTTTTTTTTTTTTTTTTTTTTTAACCACCACAGCCATGCGTTTTTTCACTGTATGTGGGTGCTCTTGGAACGTAACCCCCACGAAAAGCGGGGGATTACTGTAATGTGCTACTGTAATTTGTTAGTATGCACTTTACACATATACACTATACACTGCACTATAATAAGTATATGTAATAAACTCTTACTAATTACTGATGATACCCCCGAATAAAGACAGAAATGTGCGTCGTGATGTAATTTATTATAGTGAATGACATGTCGTCATATTTGTCCATCTTTACCAGCCAGTCTGATGCTAGAAGTGCAAAGGAATGTATGAGCTAAATTCAGACTCAAGGGCCCATAAAGTTAAAGATCTGATTGTGGGTGAGTGTACAATTAAGAAAAAAGCTGACTTCAGCTTCTATATGTCATCATAACTCTCAAGGCCTTCGGCACACTGTGCTGATGGCTTTGACCTTTCAGCAGTACAAGTTGTCAAACACGGTGTGGTTTTAACGGTGTCTTATCAGGATGTAAGAACTCTGCACCTCTCTGCACCGTGTGGTTAAATGAATTGCCCTTTGTTTTGTTTTTTTTTAACAGTCACCGATGTGGAACTCAAACGGCTGAAAGATGCCTTTAAAAGGACCAGTGGTCTGTCAGCCTACATGACGCAGCAGTGCTTCTTCAGGGAGGTGCTGGGAGACGGTGTTCCCCCCAAGGTCGCAGAGGTAAGCCGAACGCCAGCACACAATCAGCACTTTAACCGGCATACCTCTGCCTTCGCCAGCTATAATTTGTCCCCTTTACCAGCTCACAAAAAACGACGTGTGTTCGCTTCTTTCAGTCACAGAGCCATCCTCCCATTTGTTGGTTTGTGGCTCAGCCTGGATATTTTGTCAACAACAAATTTCCTGGCTGAGTCATTGGGCCCTGTAGGAGTTTTGTCCATGATTCTATGTGACGTATCTTACTGCAGCTTCACTGGTGGCCTTTCTGCTTAACCCTTTCAAAATTAAAACTTCTCAATCCTGTATATTCATACATGCTTATTAGGGCTGTAACGGTACGTGTATTCGTACCGAGCCGTCATGGCACATGGGTCACGGTACGGTACATGATGTCTTTTGGAGAATACACGGTACGACGGAGAAGACGTGACTGAAGTAATACGGAATCACAGAGGGACCAAAAAGCGCAAGTAAATCATAAACCTGGGTCGTAGTGTGGTGCAATAGTGCCACCTACTGGCGTAACACTTACACATTCATGAAAATATAAGCAAGAGTGTGTGTTTACTGGTTAACACACTGCTGTTTATTTAAAATGAACGGAAACCAAGCCTCATTCTTTAGAACTTTTTGTTGCTTAACTTTTCTGTATCATGAACCGTACCGAACCGTGACAGCAAAACCGAAGTACGTACCAAACCGTTACATCTGTGTACCATTATTCCCCATATGCTTATTTCTAACGTTTACCTGGGAATTTAATGAGAGTGGATTAAGTGTGAACAGAAACTGGAGTCAGAATCCTGGGAAAGTAGATTTAGCTACAGTCCCCAGGAAATTACAGCAAATGGCCAGGTTTGTGAACAGAAGCCAGTTCTTCACCTCAAAATACAGTGATGTTTCATGTTGCTTTTTTGTTGTTGATTTTCTTAGTTTAGTGAGTAGCGGCCTCACAGAAATATATTTTATGCATGACTATGGAGAGAGAAGCATCAGTGAGCAATTCTGTGTGTTCGGTGCAACATGACGCGGCATGGCCAACAAAACTGATCAGTGTTCAGTATTTACAAGAGACAAAAAGTCGCAGGAATATATTTTTGTACACAATTAAAATTTGACAAGTTGTTGGCTAATCATGCTGAGGATGTCACGTTCCTTTTTACCAGGATTTTCTTAAATGCATGCACCCCTAAAAAACAAAGTGTAAGTAAATGATAACAAGCCCTAATATTACTGGTAAAAATGTCCTGGGTTTTGAGTCTAGAAGGATTGGTTTCCATGACACCCAGAAACACCCATTTTTTCTGGGCCCACTCATTTATGTGTCTTATCTGGGAAATAAAATGGTCAGGCGGTTCAAAGGAAGCATCGACCAAATTGGGACTGGCATATGGAGACATGTCTGAGACAGAAAATTGGGATCAAAATTGCAGTCTTTTTTTTTTTTTTCCTGTTTTCAACATCGTTTTAAACAGCCATCTGTTAGTTGATGATTCTCATTAGGACCATAGCAAGCACTAATTTCTGTGGAAAGGGCCCTTATAACTCTAATGCTCGGCTTTCAGCATTCCAATTGTGTCCTTTAATGCCCAGGAGCTGGTAATTATGTCTGAATTTGCCACATGGTTGCCACAGTTAGACACACACCGTACACAGTGTGCTGATGCCACTGTTCTCATTTTATCAGAAACAAATAAGTTTACATGCTGTGTTTCCCTTTTATACCTCCCTGCGTTCAGGCATTGCCATATTTGCTGACTGCCACAAACTTACCAGAGCCATGACACTGAAGTGATGCAGGTTACGACTATGATAAAGCTACTAAAGTGTAACTCTTAAATTTGCCACAGTGTTTTCCCTCACCCTGTCTCCAGAAAGTCAGTGCATCTGCCTCGCCCTGCAAGCCTTATTACTCAGCATTCTGAGTGCTTTTGCAAAAAACATGTGCCTCAGTATTACACACAAAAGCATGGCTTTTGTACGTTCAGGAAACTAACGTGCTCCCGCTTCTGCCACAGTCCATGGTTGTCATAGGAACCACTATCTAAAAACCCCTGTCATCATTTATTTTTGTGCTGTTGCTTTTGATCTGGCCTTAGGAGAACAGCGCCACAGAACAAGAGCTAATGACGCCGAGATTAAACTAGGACTGCTTCCTTCAATTTCTGGGTCAGGTTTGAGACGGCCCCTCATTCTTCTTCAGGAAGTCAAGTTAATTCATTTAGACAGAAACACAACCTTTCACGGATGGCTGCCGTCCAGCAAAATTCCTTCGGTGGATTGAAAGTGCTACTCATTCAATATAAAACAGCCTGACACTAGAAATAGAGTGCCATTTTGTTGCAGGGGAAGTATATTTAGCACCACTTCCACAACCTTGTTTTGAGTTCTCCTCACCCTAAGCAGCACGTGATGCTTATATCAAGTGAATCTTCTGTTCGCCTGAGAACTGCTGATACAGACCTAACCTGCTACAACAATTCAAAGATGCCTCTGTGCATTATCCAAATCCACAGCCTCGTCAAACAGATTCGCCGCGATTGTGAGGTCAAAAGAAGGAGCGCTCGATACATTTGAGACATTCTGTTCTAGGCAATCTGAACATAAATGACGCATTAATTTTTTCCCCCCTTTGGGGACACTGTTGTGGCCGATGGATCATTTTGAAGTCACCAGATCGTTCATTGACTCTGAGGTAAATGATATGGGTGTGTCAAGATCTTTCTGATTAAAGGAGCCAGCATCAGTAAAGATGCAAAACAGTATGTGTGTTCTAACCGGTTTCCTCATTCCCAATGGAACAAAACAAGAACTTTCTATAAATGATGCTGAACCTTAAACCTGGGAAACATAAATAGACACGCACACATTAACTAAACAGAACAGGGGTGAGGAAGTCATGTGGCCAGGTCAGAAGGCAGTCGATCTTCAGCCTGTAGGCCGTGGCTGACATCTGGTCCCCTGTCCATCAGCGGTCAGTGACGGGAGGAGTCCACAGCTCATTCCATCACAGTGATATGTGAGCCTGAGGGAGCTGTTGCAGTCTCATTTAGCCCCTTTGACAGCAAGCCAGGCAGCCAAAAGAACCTACTGATTTCTAGCGTCCCGCGGTCATTAACACCATCACACCCTGCCAGCTTCCTGTCTGCGGTTGAAGTGGCGTAAGGAAGGTTCACCTCCGTCGCTCTCTGCTCTACTGTCAGAAGAACTGATGTAATTAAAGAGCAATGATCACACCAACGGCGCGTAAAGTTTCTTCTTATTGTCCCAGCAAATCAAGATGGTTCACTTTGTAATTGCTTTGTGTGAGTCGTCATACTTTGAAGAGGTCATTTGTCATTGATTAAGATGAATTTGCTTCTGTAGTGACGTGTCCTCTGTAACAGGTGTGTGAAGTCTGTGCGGATTGATGTACCATCAGAGCAATTACACGCCCATCTGCTTTTAGAAATGTTTACGCCTTCTAACAACTTATCTGAAGTAAAGCAGCACGTACTGCTCTGGTCACATGACAGAAAGTTTTGGGGAGGGGATGCTCTTACAGTGTATGATTTACTGTTATCTATAAAATGGATTTAAAATTAGGATTTCAAGGCAGTTGGACTGTTCAAAAGTTTGTGGATGTGACAATATGGGAATTGTAGGTTCATCCAGTTTTTTATGAATCTACTAATGATACTGATGTCAATTCACACATTTATCTAATTAGAAACAAAATTCAGATCTGTTTGGTCAACATGGCTGTCAACATAGACTTTTTGATGGACACTAAATATGTTTTTGGCTATGGGGAACAATTGTGTAAATTAGATTTTTTTTTTTTCTTTCCCCAGCTATTGCTTTGACTAGGTCTCGCAGACAGCAGCAGTGCACTGATGGTTGTGCCTTGGGGTTTATACTGTGGAGATGAATCCTGAAAACTTAACTTGGTGGTTTAATTATTTTAGGAGCCAAAATTACATTTTGTCCTTTTCTGGTTTTGCAAAACTGTGGGAAATGTTACTGTACAGAAAAGCAAATAAATATTGTAATTAGTGGTGGGTCGTTAATCAGTGTTAAGGTGCTGCGTTTACGCGAGATTCTTATCGGGTGATAAAAAAAAATATCGCCGTTAATCTATTCACAAAGTTGGGTTGGGAACTGGGTCTATACTACTCTCTGAGACTCGGGACTCGAGTCGCACTTAAGTCGCACATACAAAGACTTGTGACTTGACTTTAGACTTGCCCTCAATGACTCGGACTCGGTGCTGTGACTCGTGAGTCATAAACTCGTAAACCATGTTAATTTCATGGAATTATTTATTTATATCACGCACTCTTTCCAACGATCCGAAAACCGTTCACCTCGCCCCGGTGTCCCATTACGTTTTACCGAGGTGAGAGGTTTTCAGCTAATAACTGTTTTCGAGGGGTCGTTGGAAAGGGGTCACCGAGCCCCATCTAACTGTGGAGTTCACTTTTAGAGTGAGAGAGATATTCTTCATATTTAATATTTAGATTTAAGATCATTTAAGGCAAATCCTCCATGTTGGTGAGGGCAGATCACAGCACGCAGCCCCGCCCCCTGCTTAGCAACAGCCAATTGTAATCATGGGACGTGGCCAATTAGCATATCTTCTAAACGTTCAGAGCTCGACATTTACAGCTCAAACATCCCACATTTAAAGTCGGCGTTTGTAAACGTTACCACTCAAAGACTTGAGACTTGACTTGGACTCGGTAAAAATGAATTGTGAACATCTCTGGAAATTACCAATTATCAAACGTGACGTGCTAACATGGATGCAGCTATGAAGCCGCCGGCTTTGCTTCAGGGAACATTTCTTTTTAAGAAACTTCACCTTGTGCAATGCGGGATTAGTTTACTGTAGGAGTTCTCAAAGACTTACTTTTTGTCATTGTTTGGGTAGCACACATATTCTGAATGCCTTCAGCAGAATTCAAATGAGCCATTTTAATCTAGATTAATCTAGATTAATTCCAAGATTACAGTAAGATTAATCGAGATTAAAAAAAGAATCTATGCCCACCACTAATTGTAATATAAAAAAGGTTCTACATACACACACGTAATTTGTCTTGTTTTCTTTTCCTTGTAGGTGATTTACAACTCGTTTGGAGGCACTCCAAAAGGCCTTCACTTCAACAACCTCATCATTGGTCTGGTTCTGTTGACAAGAGGACGAGATGAAGAAAAAGCCAAATGTAAATCTTCAGAGCCTCTATTTCCCCTTAATTTTAGCAAGAGTAGCCAAAATAGGCCCTCTTTAGCAAAGCCACTCACTTCGGTTTAAAT
This sequence comes from Hemigrammopetersius urotaenia, assembly GCA_037974485.1. Classification (NCBI taxonomy): domain Eukaryota; kingdom Metazoa; phylum Chordata; class Actinopteri; order Characiformes; family Alestidae; genus Hemigrammopetersius; species Hemigrammopetersius urotaenia. The sequence goes on along the minus strand of JBBPDC010000001.1, from coordinate 19,291,733 downwards.
ACATCGTGTTGTTCTTATAAGCCGGAAGCTTATCTGTATTTTGCTTATTTTGCATAGTGCACTGTATTGCAACTGCTCTCTGTTCCCACTGGGTGTGCCGCAATGCCCTTTAAAAATAGCTGCCTAGCAGCAAGTCCCAGCCTGGTCTCAGCATATTCACATCTACAGAACATTTCTGTACTTTTTGGAAATGAGGGAGGAGAGCCGATGTGCTTTATGGAAAAAGACAGATACTTGGAGCTGCTTCGTATGTAGTCGACTAGTTTGGAAGCAGGTCCAGGATGCCTTTGCAGGCTCACAGTTTGATGTTCCCTGTGGATATGAGGCCCTGCAGCGGTGCCACACTCGGACAACTGTGATTGATGTGGAGGTGCATTGAGCTGAGGGTGACAGGCACACTGCCTGCTGGGCTCTGATAAGAAATGTCTGTCTTAGTGAGTATTTTTGTGCATTTTGAGACCAGAAATGTGCTGCCTATGCTGGAAAACAAGTGAAACGGGTAACTAGCAAGTGGTCCTGATAGGTTGATATCGTCGTTACAAATGTTTTTCTTTGTTTTGTTTTGGGGTTTTTTGTTTGTTCGTTGTTGGTTTTTATTTTTAAAGTTTGTGAAGTTTAGGTTTGATATGACTATGACGATACATAGAAAAGGACAAAATATGTATGAAACCATTTCCCTACAAGATGTAAAAATAATTGTCAATATTTATGTTCTTACGTTTCTGAGAGAGTTAGAGGAAGGAAGTAGGGCTGGGAGATTTGACCTAAAATCAAAATCTCGATTAATTGAACATTTTAACTCGATTACGATTAATGAACGATTATTTTTTTATTATTGTTTATTTATATATTTGCCCTCATAGTTCACTGACAAGTTGCTCAGTTGTCTCAGTGTTTAAGCTCTCCGTGCTCGACATGTCGGCGG
>JBBPDC010000001.1:19262885-19275137 GCA_037974485.1 Hemigrammopetersius urotaenia | reverse complement strand
CCTAGCGGTCTTGGGAATCGAACCCGGACTTTCTGGTCGCAGGGCGAATGCCCTAACCACTAGGCTACCAGCTGCCACCAGCATGTAACCAGCTACTTAACAAGCCTTTCCAGAGGAAATGCTAAACTGTGCAGGGCAGATAATCTTCTATTTTATATGTATTTTATGCTATTATTCTATGACTGGAAAGTGGTATGTTTTTATACACACACCACCTAAATTATATAATGGTGCAACACATGATCGTTTGAAGTCGCAAGCTGTATTGAATCAGTATGAATTGATTTTCATGAATATGGATTTGACTGAGTGAGTTCCATGGTGTTTTTGTTTGTAACCAGTGTTTCATTCTGCTCCGTAATAACACCTTGTCATGGATACTGGATCCCTCATGCTTTCAGGCCAGATTATACACCGCTATTCAACAACCCAGTCACAACAAATACGTTTTTTGAAATGTGTCCGCCTCCATCTCACTCTTTTGCCATAGGAATGATTCAGCAGGCGGTACCCTGCCTGTGGTTTTGTGGAAATAGCTTCTGCTTGTACTTCAGTGGATCTGAAGAAGCTGTATATGCATCATGTGTATCGTTTTTAATAGATTTGTTTTTTTTAATACAGGCACCCACGTTAACAATGGAGGGTGGGAGACTAAAAAGATTGTTGCACTTGATGGCTGGTCGAGACTTTGAGACGGTACCAGAGCCAGTATGGAGGGCGCTTTACCACTGGTATGGCGCCAACCTCAGCCTGCCAAGGCCGGTATGTGTGCTGCTCTTTTCCACAGTAAACATTTTAACACCATACTGAGCATTTAATTGTCATTGATTTGCTCAAATGCCTTCTATTTGATCACTTTTTCTCTGTTTATCCACCTAAAGGTAATCAAGTCTGTTGTCACAGACCAGGCGGAGCTGGAGCTCTTCCCTCGTTACCTGCTTTTCTTACGGCAGCAACCAGCCACACGCACCCCGCAGTCCAACATTTGGGTTAACATGGGTATGACCAGCCTGCGAATGTTCCCTCCACAGTTTCCCCGAGGTAACGTAAGCCTGCAGCAAGAGAGAGGCTCCCTCCACCATCCTGGGCAACCTAATCTCTTAAAATGCACTAAGCAGGGGTTCAGCACAACAAGCACTGCGCATTCCTGGCTCACAACACTAAAAATTCCGAATCCTGATTGATCCTAGCACCCAACTCTGCCTGCGCTGGGCAAGCCTGCAGTGAGCTCTGCTTGTTTGTTTAAGGTCATACTGGTACAGTGGCGCGTTTGATTTATGGAGCTCATTATCAGGTTTCCTGAAAATCAGTAAGTAGTAAAATGATGCACAGTACAGAACAACTTGCTGAGGCAGTGTGTTGTTGAACATTCAATTCAATTCAATTCAGTTTTATTTATATAGCGCTTTTAACAATGGTCATTGTCACAAAGCAGCTTTACAAAATGAAATAAATGTGAAATAAATGTGTGTGTGTGAATGAAGTGCCTCATAAGAGATCCACTAATCAGGGGGTCCAGTTAGATAGTTTTGTTTTGGTCACAACGCTGCTTCAGTCAGTTGGCAGACAGTGCATTATGGGTAGAAACGGGTGCTTCTCCTTAGTTAATTACCTCTAATGATCTCGCTATGTTATTCAAAGGCTTTTAATTTGTAAAATCACTAATCAGCATTTCTCTCTTTATTTTTGACCTATTTTGGCTGTTTGGTTTTGTTTTTTTTTCCCAAGTCTTTGTTTACATTTCTCTTGATCACCTAGAGTAATGGTTGATTGGTACTTTTAAAATCATCTTTGCCCTTTCTTGCTGCTACCTTACAACTAATCCTCACACTTGTTGCTCTTGTGTAATGTAAATGGTCTCTTTGTGACAGAACGTTACTGCTCTGGATTTCTCTGGATTTTGTTGTAACCTTTTACTATTCACAATTGAAGTGAAGGCTTTTTGGCAACTAGTTGATAGCTGTCGACTTAACACCCTACCAGCTGTTGAAGTAAAAGCAGGCTCTGATTTCTCACTTCCTCTACACAGAATATTCATGATTTTTCCTTTCAATGACTCTAGTGAATTGATCTATAGTCTCTGGATACTGCATGAACAGTATAGGCGCGTAGTGATGTCTCAGACATTCCTGGAATGTCTGTTTGATTGAATGCTGTTCTGTCTTGTGAGTGCTGAAGGCAGTTTGGTTTTTTGTTTCTCCCAAAGGCAATGTGCCATCTCCCAATGCCCCTCTGAAGCGTGTCCTGGCCTACACAGGGTGTTTCAGCCGAATGAGCACCATTAAGGACATCCACGAGTATCTATCTCAGAGGTTACGTATCAAAGAGGAGGACATGCGTCTCTGGCTCTACAACAGTGAGGTTAGAACCTCTTCAACCCCTTGCAGTGTATCTCATATGTCTCTTGCTGTACTTCAGTAATGTATTAACTAGGGCTGCACAATATATCGCAAATTTACAGTCATCGCGATATCAACATGCCCGATATACATATCGCGAAAGACTGACTGAACTGCAATAAATGGTGTTTTTCCAAAACTCTTCACCCAGAGCCACAGAGAAGAGGGCAAAAACATCACTGGGCAGTTTCTTCATCTTCTGTGCTGCTGTTGTAGATTGTTCCTTTTGCAATTTTTTTCTGGCTAAGAACTTACTATAATTTAAATAATGGTTACATTTATTTAAGATTTGAAATTACTAAAAACAACAATGTTCAATGGTTCAAATGTTTTATGGGAGGCATTAAATGCTCTGTTTAGGTAAATTCTTTTTAAAAATTACATGTTGGAATGGAAGTATTGCATTTATTTTTTTTCTGCATAGACTAGTCAGCGTCTGGAGTTTGTTACCAGCAAATCCAACGCAAGTTTTTACTCACTTATCGCGTGTGATATCGCCATCGCAACACTCAACAACATTATCGCATGCTTTCCTAATATCGTGCAGCCCTAGTATTAACTAGACACACAAAATTTTGGGTTACATTTATTGATTGATAGACTGTTGGTGTGAGAAGAGGCCAGTGTGTCTTTTTAAGCACTGTATGTTTAACATATGTGCAAGGTCTAGCTATTAACTTTGTCCTTTTTCTTAAAAACACAATCCTCAGAATTACCTCACTCTTCTTGATGATGAAGATCATACATTAGAAAGTCTGAAAATTCAAGATGAGCAGCATTTGGTGATTGAGGGTATGTCTCTGACTTTGAGAATATCCAACCTTTTAATTAAAGTTTTATCTCCCTTCACATACGCCCTGCACCACGGATACAACTGCCAAGTCTGCATAGATGAATAGGATTGGTTGAAGTTTAAAAAAATTCTCATCCTTTTTCATTTTGACAGTTAGAAATAAAGATATGAGCTGGCCGGAGGAAATGTCTTTCATCGCGAACAGCAGTAAAATCGACAGACACAAAGGTAATGGTCGGAGGTCATTAAAGATTATTGATTTTCATCTGAGCTTGGTTTTATGCATTCTTCACTTTAGCACAGTTGCATAATAATGGCCTTTTTAAAGTAAATTATTAACCACACAGTGTTTTCCACAGCAAAGCAATGTGGCACTGATGAGAGCTTCAATATCTGTGGGACAATTAGTGTTTAGTTTTTGCAACCATATGTATTAGTGCCAGTTATCCAGGTCTAAAGATGCATAACCCAAAGAGCCCTTCCCAGTTTCAGTCAATATGTGTGTTGGGTATTTTCTCAATTATTAACTACGTTCAGCTAAGGTTTAAAAAGTAATCTGGTGTACACTGCCTCCTGCAGTCCCGACAGAGAAGGGTGCTACAGGCCTGAGCAACTTGGGGAACACGTGCTTTATGAACTCCAGTATCCAGTGCGTGAGCAACACCAAACCCCTCACTGACTATTTCATCTCAGGAAGACATCTCTATGAACTCAACAGGTAAGAATAAGAAGCTATGCTTTATTTAACAAAGGAAACTCATTTTTGGTACTTTGTTGAAGCTGTAAAGTGTGTTGAATGGCAGACTGTTACTTTTATCTCAACAGAACAAATCCCATTGGAATGCGAGGCCATATGGCCAAATGTTATGGGGATTTAGTACAGGAGCTCTGGAGTGGAACACAAAAGAATATTGCACCTCTGAAGCTCAGGGTGGGGATCTTAAAACATAGAGATTAGTTTCTTGTTTAGAAACAAGCAATAATCTTTGTATATGACTGCAAATACTGAGGTGCTTTTTTATCCTTTATTTAGTGGACAATAGCAAAGTATGCACCAAGATTCAATGGCTTCCAGCAACAGGATTCTCAGGAACTTCTGGCATTCTTGTTGGATGGACTTCATGAGGACTTGAATCGGGTCCATGAGAAGCCCTATGTGGAGCTGAAAGACAGCGATGGACGGCCAGACGCAGAAGTGGCCAATGAGGTGAGTGTCGGGCTCTTAGCGTTTGCCATGGGCTGCTATCTCCCAATGACTCATGCCCACAGAGGTCCTGACTGCATGAATTAAGCTGCTCTGGGTAAATCACTCATTTGCTAAGCACTCCAGGTGAGCCTTGAGCTCTGGAAAGGCGCTATATAAATAAAAATTATTATTATTAATGTGCACATATTGATGGCACTCTAAAGAAAAGGAAGAAAGGTGCCCATAGGGACTGCATACAAGTGCTGTACCCTGTCGACATTAAAGGGGACATATTATAAACGCACTTTTTGCATCTTTTTCTATTTCCATTTAGGTCTCTACCGCTCCTATAAACACTCCAAGTGCAACAAAAAAAACCATCCATCCATTTTCTGTGAATCAATAGAAACATTATTATACGTTTCTTCAAGCCGTTTGGAAGCCCCCCACCCCATTGTGACATAATAATGGGAAAATTTGCATAGTCGCGCCCCCACCCACTAGATTACTTGAAGATCCGCCATTTTTGTCTGCTAGTTTTACGAGCATGGATAAGTTACTGAGCGCTACAACTACAGGCAAAGGCAAGTCACACATGAAGTGTTGTGTTCGTCTTGCTCTGGATCTGGCTCGGTGTCGAACATATAGGGCTGGATAGCGTCTCTATTTTCGGACCGTTTGACGTGTGTTAAACGCGCAGCATAAGCATGGGGTGGGTGGGGCGTGGCCAGCAACAGCTTATTTACATAAAAGTGACCGAGCCCTTAAACAGCTCAATTTGGAAAGTGACTGAAACTGTCGAGAATAAAGTTGGTGAGAGTGATTTGGGGCAAAGAACTTTATGAACATGTTTTGCATAGCCCATAGACCTATTATAACTAAAGTTTTGCATAATATGTCCCCTTTAAAATGGAATTAACTGAATCTGCAGTGTGTGATGAATCTGGGGTGTCCGTGTTTGTGTGTCTGTGTGTTTAGGCCTGGGAGAACCATTTGAGAAGAAACCGTTCCATTGTGGTAGACCTGTTCCATGGCCAACTCAAGTCCCAAGTCAAGTGCAAGACGTGCGGCCACATCAGCGCCCGCTTTGACCCTTTTAACTTCCTGTCCTTGCCCCTTCCCATGGACAGCTCTATGCACTTAGAGATCACAGGTGATTAGAAGCAGAGAAAAAATGCACCTCGGGACTCTTCCATCTACGTGAATCTCACACATGTGCCTGTGTGTTTTGCAGTCATTAAACTGGATGGCTCCACTCCTGTACGCTATGGGCTTCGTCTGAACATGGACGAGAAGTATACAGGCCTAAAAAAGCAGCTGAGTGAACTGTGCGGCCTGAAGCCAGAACAGATACTCTTGGCTGAGGTCCACTCATCCAACGTTAAGGTAAACTGAACATACACTGCAATTTGGGGATATACACACATCTTACATGCCACACAAAATAACTAACACCACATGAAATGCTTTATTTGCCTTTTCACCTGGTACTCTTACTCTACACGTACACATGTGCAATTTGTAGGCATGCAATCACTGTTTATAGCACACTGCTTTACTTAGTGAATGGGTTAAATGCCCGCTGCTTTACTTGATAAAAGGGTTAAATGCAGAGAGAATTTCGCACAGTTCACAGTGTGCTGTGGTGTGTTTACACATTGAGGAGCCTCTTTACTTTAAGCATTTAAGCATTTTGTGTTTTTGTTGCTGCACAATTTATCCATCATTGAGTAGATTTTTCTCATCATGGAAGTGACACCAGCTTGGTAGTGGTGTGGTGTATCCAGCAGTATCTGGTACAGAATTGTTACATGATTACTTGCAGACCTAAATGTTACTTCAGGAGCGAGGATAATCTCTCAGTATGATATTATAGAACACATCAGCCCTCATCTTTGGAACAATAATTCCAAAATTGTACAAAGTGGAGTACTGTCAGCAAGGACCTTCAGCGGTAGACATTTAAGTGGATATTCTGTGTATTTAGAATTTTCCTCAGGACAACCAGAAGGTGCGTCTGTCGGTGAATGGTTTCCTGTGTGCATTTGAGATTCCTGTGCCTGGTTCTCCCACCTCTGTCACCTCTCCTACACCAGCTGGTGAGAGACACATCTTGGCTTTCTGTTCCTCTAATCTGATTCAGGCCTTTTTGTATCTCATTCTGTTCTCCTGGTGTTCTGCACAGACACTAAATTGATGGCTAATGGTACCGCTAAGAACAGCCATGCCGATAAACCTGGCCTTATTCCGAATGGCACGGCCTGTACGCCCGTGCTCAGCGGCTCTGAGAAAACCCAGGTCAACGGCATGTCAAGCACAGTGGTGCCTTCTGCCTCAGACAGAAGTCTCACCAATGGCATCCCCAATGGCCACATCACACCAGTTCTGGACAGCCCCTTCACTGGCTACATCATCGCCATGCACAGGAAAATGGTAAATGTTGCATTTACGTTCAATTCTTGTTTATTAATTCAGCTGTTTTTGTCTGTGCCATCAATGCTATAAACTGCCTGTTCATTTGTATCCTTTTTTATGTATCGTGGAGTTTGCCAGAGAGCTTATGAATGCTAATGCTCTGTTCCTTCAGATGCGCACAGAGCTATACTTCCTGTCGTCTCAGAAGAACCGGCCCAGTCTATTTGGCATGCCACTCATCGTGCCTTGCACAGTGCACACCAGTAAAAAGGACCTATATGATGCAGTGTGGGTCCAGGTGTCCCGTCTGGCCAGCCCTCTGCCGCCTCAGGAGGCCAGCAATCACGCCCAAGACTGGTCAGAGTCTGTTTTACATCTCAAATAGCAGAAGTATATCTCTTAGACACAGATTTTCATCATACATAGTGTAACTACATCTGCACATTTCATATGATAAAGGTTAAATGCAGAAGCATGGCAATGCGAGGGTGCAGTCACATATTCTTGACCATGTTAGGTCCAGAATTCTAAGACAGGCATGGTTGCTTTAAAACTTTCCTTTGAAATGGATCTCAGTCTGTCCTGTCCTAGTGTTTTTCTTCTTTATTGCCTAAATTAATAATGTAGAAAGACCCTAGAACATGAATTCATGTTTATCTGCAAGGTTTAAATATCTTCCCTCTTATTGTCCTGCAGTGATGATAGCATGGGCTACCAGTACCCCTTCACACTGCGGGTAGTGCAGAAAGACGGCAACTCCTGTGCTTGGTGCCCGTGGTACAGGTAAGTAATTTATGGCTGCGTGTGTGATGCCTGTGTGTTTGACTGTCCCATATGGCCAGCAGTGACTGATGAGGGCTGTCTTGTCTTTGCCAGGTTCTGCAGAGGCTGCACAGTGGAGTGTAACGAGGACAGGGCAGCTCTAGGGAATGCTTACATTGCTGTGGACTGGGATCCCACCGCTCTCCACCTTCGCTACCAGACCTCCCAGGAAAGGGTGAGAGTTGTTTTATACATGTATAAATAATCAAGCTATGCTGAAATCACTACTAAAGTTCTGATTTTTAAAATAAAAACTATCAACACAATAGATTCATATTGTGGTATCAGTATTTGAAGATGACTTCAATTCTCTTACCGTTTAAAGTAGTTTTTCCTCATAATTTACTTTTGTTGATTTGTTTGACTGGAACTTTTTACCTTTTGGAGTGGCCAAAGTGACCAAAACAAATATAACTACTGATGGATCCATTTAAAACAGACACCAGTCCAGTAATGCATGCAAAAATGTGTTTTAGGCAGATATTATACTGGTGTAAATGCAGCCATTTCTCAAAAAGCCATATTGCACCCCTCCCAGTACTCTGATAGCAATTCTCCCTGCTGTTCTGCTTAAGGGGAAGGGTCCTCCCCTTTTACTGCTGCCTCTTTGCAAACATTATTGCTTCTTGAGTTCCACTCTTGATACAACGTGTGTATTTTTGCATGCAGTCCTGTATTTTGCTAAGCTTACAAAGCCCCAGTTTGGTTGAACTTAATTTTGCCTCTTCCTTTTTCACAATACAGAATGTTTTAACATACATGGTTCATGGCAGCAATGACTAATACAAGAAAGTAATTGATCTAAACAGTCATCTGTACAATACAATGTAAAATTGTGTTTTACTTTTGAACAGAACAGCAAAAACGAGGAACTGCATGGTTAATCGGGTGATGATTTTCATATTATGCATCACATAGCAATCTAATTTGACTCTGACTAACCGGAGACATGTTTGACTACCACGTGTAAATACATCTTATCAGTTCACTCCCCATATACTAGTCCTATGGTCCTGTGAGATGATTAGTTGTAAAAGAGGTCTGTTTTGTGAACACTTTGTCTGGTTGTCCTGGCTCAGCATTGGGAAACAGAATGTTCTTCTCTGATAGAAAGATTTTACAGGTTTCTCGGTTCTCATGCCAGATGTGAGAAATCCTTTGGCAGTGTACTTACCAGCTCTCACCGCTATATAACCTTATTATTAAACAGCTACAAGCAAATTTCAGACACAGTATTAAGACAACCAGGGATCTGGAATCCACCCTCCTGTTTTGGAAAGCGGAACCTGTTTCAGTCAGTCATCTACCTTTTAGTAAATTAAATATGCCCATATTTCGAGCTTTCTTCATTTACATGTGATCCGCTCTACTCCATGCCAAAAAGTACGTACAGAATTACATAACTAACCTAAACCCAGATAAACAATGACCTTCAACCTATTATTCTGTCATCCTGCAGTGTTGTTCAAATCTTATCACATCTTGGAATATGAGTCTGGTGTTGCCTTTTTGTGAACGTCAGATCAATAGCCAGGATAGGAATTCTAGTCAGATAAGAGAATTCCGAGGTCAGATAAGTATAAAGACGTGTGTATTTTTTTGCACCTATGTATGTATTATAATTAGTTTTTATTTTTTATTTTTATTGCAATAGAAATAGCTGGCATTTACTGTGAAATGTCTGAAAAAGGAAAGATGACCTTGTTGTAATTCAAGGTTTACCTGTGAGTGCAGCTTAAGGTGGATGTATTTAGGGCAGTACTATTTTGAGTCCCACAGCACTATTCAGTTGGAATCTAAATTTAGGTCAAGTGGCAGTTTCTCTCCTTTTGGTTTGGTGCGAAGTACCTGGTGTGCATTGATTTGAGCAGTGCATGTGGGGTTTTTTTTTTTGTATTTTAATGCTTTTTTTTTTCTTCTTTCAAATCTTTCTTTTCTGCTCTGACAATATATGTTGTGCATCAGACGTGTTCAGCTGTTTGGCCCAGAAATTATTCAATTTTTCCACTGATCAGCTACATCATGACATCATTCCCCTGACAGGTCAATAACATTGATTATATCATTACAGTGACAGCTGTCAAAGGGTGGGATATATTAGGTAACAAGTGAACAGTCAGTTCTAACTGGCAGCAAGGGCATGGGGACCCAAGGCTAATGGATACACATGAGGAGCAAAGACTGGCTCATCTGGTTCATGCTGGCTATGACAAAAAGGTGTCAGAACACATAGTGTATCACAGCTTGCTGCGGGACCACAGGCCGGTCATGATGTTCATGAACACCCCTGTCCCTGTTGGAAACATTTGCATGTGAGTATTAGAACTGGTCCATGGAGTAAAAGAACAGTGTGCCCTAGTCTAATGAATGTGTCTTGGCATTCGTGTGTGTGTTATGGCACACTTTTTCATGGCATAGTGTTCTCTAAAGGCAGCAAATTCTTTCAGCAAAATAATGCAATGTTCCACACAGCAAAGCTTGTTCAGGAATGGTCAGGGGAACATGACCAAGAGAACAAGGTGTTGACTTTGTCTCCAGATTTCCTAAATCTGACTCTGATCAAGCATCTCTAGGATGTTGTGGACAAACTTCTCAGATCCATGGAGGCTCCTTAAGACCCAAGAACCTGCTTCTAAAGTCTTTAGAGGTCTTGTGGGGTCCATGTCGCAACAAATTAGAGCTGCTCTCTAATTATATTCAAGTGTTCTAGTCTGATTAAACGAGTACCTGTAAAATTTGAATGCAGTCATAGAGGATCATTTAAGCAAGTACCTTTTGGAAGGATTCTGTTTCTTTCATATGCTCTCCATACTAGTTCTCAGCCTCAAAAGCTATTTTCTAAACAGGCTGTTGCAACTCAATTATTAAAAACAAGCAATATACAGTTTTATTTCCGCTATACTGGAATTTAGAGACTAGATACACATGCCCCATACAAAGGAATCAACTCGGGGGAGTTGATTCCTGTGTTAGTATTGCACACTGTGAGAAGAGCACTTTATGAAAAGTTTCACCCACTAGTTAGTGCACTACAAAATCACCGCGTGACAAGCCAAAATATAGTGTACAGACACTGTACACTACATGAATACACATATACCATCATGCACTGCGGGTTTCTCTTACTGTGCCCTACATAGTGAACAAGTGCACATTTCGGACACTCTGCACAATACTTTTATCACGGTAAAGTCGGAGGGAGGAGAGACGGGGGGAAAGTGGGGCTTCAAACGGTGGAGATTCAGTCACACTTGCACTTTTCTCCCTCTCTCTCTCTCTCTGCGGAGGACAGTAGTATCCAGGGCCGGACTGGGACCAAAAAATCGACCCGGGCATTTTGAGCCGCAGTCTGGGGGTGGGTGTGAGACGCGATCCGGGCCAAAATTACCTGGACGGCCCAAAATTAACATCTGCGGACTGGACATTTGCCCGGTGGGCTTATGTGAAGTTTGGACCGGACAGGTCATTTTTGGCCGGCGCGGAATCTCGCCTGCTGGCCCGGATCGCGTACCACAGCCCGCACACCAGACACACACCCCCCCTGTACGGGCTGTTTCTGAACTAGCGAGACGAGACATGTGTTTATACGACTGGGATATATTGCCAAGATCCGGCGCACTATTTAAGAAACAGTTAGTAAAACCATCCCGAGTGTCCGAAATTAACTAAACGTCACCTCCTCCTGTTCACTAGTTAGCCCTCTATATAGTGAACACTATATAGTGAACGAGTGAACAAGTGCACTTTTCGGACACAGCTAATGTAATTTAACCAGCACTGTTATTAGAAATGTCAGCAAGTGTTCTTATTTTTGGGTGATGGGCTGCTTTGTGACTGAATTGTGTTGGGCTTTGGTCATTTTCAGGCTCAAAATTTGATTATGTGGGTCCAGTCCAGTGTCAGACCTGGGCTGTTTTGAACTCCAAACTTCTTGATATGGGTGATATGAACTGATGTAGGCCAGATTAAATACTTAGTTTCTGTGTCTTGTGCAGATAGTGGAGGAGCATACCAGTGTGGAGCAAAGTCGGCGTGCCCAGGCTGAGCCCATCAGTCTGGACAGCTGTCTGAAGGCCTTCACCAGTGAGGAGGAGCTGGGTGAGGATGAGCTCTACTACTGCTCCAAGTGTAAAACCCACCGCCTGGCCACCAAGAAACTGGACCTCTGGAGGCTGCCACCCGTACTGGTAAAAAACTCCAAAACACACTTAGCTTGTCTCTTCTCATACTCTTGTGATGTTGCTGAGATGTGATGGAACAGTATTGTTCTTCCTTTATTATTTAGATTGTTCACCTGAAACGCTTCCAGTTTGTGAATGGTCGTTGGATCAAGTCTCAGAAGATAGTAAAGTTTCCGCGGAAGGCCTTTGACCCCAGTGCATTTCTGGCTCCGCGTGAAGCAGCCCAGAGCATGTGGAGCCTGCAGAACCAGAGTGAGGGCCTGGAGGAGGAGCTCCAGCGGTTGGACAGAGGAGACTCCTCTGTTTCTTCCATCTCCACCACTACTCTCACCAGCCCACCCGTTTCTGGCAGAGGTCTGTCGCTCTCACTTTCTTTTCCTTACAGTGGAGATCGAAAGTTTGGGCACCCCAAGTAAAAATGTGTATTAATGTGCATAAAGAAGCCAAGGAAAGATG
>JBBPDC010000001.1:19225046-19249266 GCA_037974485.1 Hemigrammopetersius urotaenia | reverse complement strand
GGTGCCTAGCGGTCTTGGGGATCGAACCCAGACTTTCTGGTCGCAGGGCGGATGCCTTAACCACTAGGCCACCCAACGTAAACCCAATGTGTACTCGCAGCTTTTTTACCAGCATTTTCATAACAACGAGCCGACAACATAACACGGGTAACATCCACAGGTTTTTTTTTCTGTAAAGCCCGCGGACCGGTACCACATGACCCACGGCCCGGTCCCGGTCCGCAGCCCGGGGGTTGGGGACCACTGAGTTAAAGGATTAGGTCAGTGTTTAGGCACACACTCGCTCGACCACTGCGCTTCAGTCTGTGGCCTAGTTTGCTTTCCTGTTTTTAGGGTGGTGCATCACTGTTTACTGACATTCACATGAAATGTCTGTCGTTACAGATGCTGCTAATCTGCTAAACTACATTCTCATCGGCGTGTCTACTCTCACCGCCCTCATCCTCATTCTGTTTGGAATCCTGTGGTTCAAAAAGTAAACCGATTTTTTCCTTAAAACTTGTGAGGAGTTTCAAATAATGACTTAAAAATACAAATGTATGAAATCATTGGTTCCCATCACTAGTCCTGAAGTGCCCTTCCATCTGCTAGCACAACATTTAAAGGGCCCGTTTTCAATATCTTCTTGTATTTTGTGTGAGTCGGATTAAAGCGTTGCTGTTTTATGTTTTACGTTCCAGTCAGGACTGATTTATACAGGCCCGTTTTCCAGTGTCTGTTAATCCCTTAGAACAGAGGTTCTCAAACCTTTCCATGCCCAGACCCACATATACAGGTAGTGTTTGTGTCACGACACACCAACTAAGAAGTGAGCTCCAAGAAGTGAGTTTTCAATGCACTATTTTCTGTCCTTTTTTTTGTCCTCTTTGTTCATGTTCAATCCGTGATTTTGGTAGTAGTTTTTTAAATCAGTTCTCTTTTCTCTTTTGTCAGGCCACAGTTGTGGTTGTTTTTTTTTAATCCCCTTTTTTCAGTGGTAGTACTTTTTTCATCCCACTTTGATCACTAGTAGCTCTCGAGCTTGTAGCAGTTTTTTTTTTCCAGTCCACCTTTTTCAATAATAGTATCATTTTTGTATGGCAAATCGCTAGATTCAAAGCTTTTAAAGGGCCCATATCTTATATTGTTTTCATCTTTTTTTGAACGTATGTTAGCTGTGTTAGCTTTTGTTATAACATCCAACATCCGTTCTGATTGGCTGCACTGTGTTGTGACTCACTCAATGAGCAATAAGTCATTCAGGCTGTAGCACATCAGTGCACATAAACTGCCGCAGGCCAAATAGGGGGTATGTATAAATGAGTTCTCATGACATCAAACAATCAAAATGGGTTTTTTTCCCAGTGAGGAGCTGAGTGGTTCATTTTGAAACTATTAATATGACAATATTACAGCAAACACTGTTATTGAAAATAGAGCAAGAGAAATTCTGTATTTCCAATTTTCCAGTTGCCAACAGTTTCTATTCCATCCGTCCAGGTATCAATCCCTGAAGAAGACCATCCGGCAGCTCAGACAGAGTGTTTCATCTGGAAGCAAATTGATGCCAGCGCCGGTCATTTCCATAGAACCAGGCCTCCAAAGACAGAAAAGCAAGCAAAGCACCAGGTTACCATGGAGGCCCCCTCAACAGGTCTGACCCAGCATCATCTGTGTACCTGATAATCTTAAATTTGATGATGCAGCATATAGAACTAAAAATAGAAACATCATAAGACTGCACAAGCTTTATGGGACGGCAAGAAAGAGTGCAAAAAGAGCAACATTGCAGCAATTTATAGGACTAGATACAGTGCAGTCTGCCAGAGCGGTAGCAGTACTCGTATGAATGAATACAGTATTATATGGTATTTAGCAGTGGAGCAGATGGGGGGGATGTAAACAGGCTAGCTATGCAAAATGTAACATCTCAGCAAATTCATCTTCAGAGCCCCCAAGTGTCAAAAGCAGACCTAAACCTCATTCAGCTGATAAAGTCTGGGAAAGAAGGCGTCTTCTACAAAGCGAGAATGACACGGGGCACGTGCAAAGGCCACTCACTCGTCACTTGCAAGATTGCGAAAGAAGGTGGGTAGAAACTGCCAAAAAAAATGTCAGTAACAGAAACTCTTGCCAAGATTTTGACGGACTGTGCTGTAGGCAAGGGGAGCTACTGGCAGGCATTTGTCTCAAACCATTAATTAACCACATGACTGTGGCTTCCACAATTAGGTGTCAGTGCTAAGCAAATGGAGAGTGAAGTATCTATTATGAGGAAGCTGGTGTATCATAAGAACGTGCTGCAGCTGCTGGACTGGAACACTGCCGAGGGTAAGTGATTTAACTCTCTCGCAATGAATGTAAACAGCACTGCCCAAACGGATGGAACCATAACTGTTATCAATTTTTTTCAATAACATGCAGAAGTACATGCCACCAGAAGGCCGCTGTAGATCTTTTATTACAAATGTTGCATCTTAGAATCAACAGTAAGGAGACGGATAAGAACATTGCGATGTTAGTGTGTCTGTTTGTAGTCATTTCTAGTCATGGTGACTGTCTTAAGGTTTGATTACCACTTTAGATTTAGGTTTTTCATATAGTTTTTGGTCCTTCACAGCACATTTTTTCAGTCATCATTGTATTATCTGTAGCTCAACCATCCCGGACACATCTAAAATTACAGTGTTTAAAGCTTTCTACTCATAATTTTAAACGAAAACCTACAGAGCCGGGGTGTGCAGGTTGGGCACTGATCTCACCTACAGTAGAGTGCCACAATGGCCAGGAACACCAGTGTTTGTAACAACAGCTGTGTAGGCATTAGAAGCACCCTAAAAGAAAATATAGGTTGTGCATTGATAGATCATTATGTACCGACAGTCATTCAAATTTGCGATTTTCTCTTTTGGACTCTCTCTGCAGAGCCCTTCGTGTTGGTCATGGAGTTTGTAAGTTATGGGACCCTGCGCGGCTTTGTACAGGCGCAGCATGAGAAGCTGAGTGCTGACCCTGAGCTCCAGAGTCTTTTTGCTATTGCCTCCTATCACATCGCCCTGGCTATGGAACATTTGCGCTCCAAAATGGTAGGTCAGCAGTGCTGGTTCTGAAGTACCCTGTGCTTTGCCTAAATTTGAGCCTTTTCCCTGCTGTAGCACACTCATGTACAGGGGTCAGAGTGCTCAAACACCAATCATATAGATGAATCACCTTAAGCTGAGATTACATCCTTAAAAACTTAAAAGGTTCCTAAATGTTTTTTTTTATTATTTGGACATTATATTATTGATCTGAATGGTTGTCTGTCTCTGTATGTGGCACTGCGACGTGCTGGTGACTGTCCAGGGTGTACCCTACATTCACCCATTGCAGCTGGGATAGGCTCCAGCCCCCCCCTAAACCCGAGTGCGGGAAAAAGGGGTAGATAATGGATGGATGGATTATTGATCTGTACCTTTATATTATGAACAAAGTAGGGGCTAGTCATGCATGAACACATCACATGGTGTGTTACACGGACAAATCTTTAAAGAACCATTTATTAAATGGTTTATCTTTTAAGGAGGAAAAGGCATGCACCTGTGTATCCTCAAGCCTATAATGTCCCTGTTAAAGCTGTGGATATTAACAAATGACTGGCTTCGTATTATGAGTGGTATTGGTCTGTGAACTCTGCAGGTGGTACACTGTGACCTTGCCTTGCGGAATGTCCTCGTGAGCCGTTTCCCATGGGAAATCAAGGTTGCGGAGTTTGGCCTGGCCAGAGACCTGACACGTATGAGAAGCAGACGTAGCACAAGGAATAAGCAGCAAAGGGTTCGATGCCGTCTAGCACAACTTTCACAATGGCATGAGTTACAATCTCCTTACAATGACTGAGAAAGTGTTTATTGTGTCGTCTTAGGAACGAGTGCCCTTGCGCTGGTATCCTCCTGAGTATTTCCGGAACAATTACTACAGCTTCAAGGGGGACGTTTGGGCCTTTGGCATTGTCCTGTGGGAAATGCAGACGTTTGGTGAGCTAAGATGAGACCACTCATTTCCTGAAATCTTACTTAGAACTCAAAATGGAGCATTGAACAAAAACATCTGGATTTCTTTCTCTATAGGCAGCTTACCCTACCCCAGTCTGGAAACATCAGAGCAAGTGATTTATCACATTTGTGCTGGACACAGGAATGTAGCACCTGATAGCTGCCGGCCTGAGATGTGAGAACCAGAATTCAATTCACTGCACAATAGCGGCCCTTCTTTCTGTAATAACAGGCCTTACAGTTTTGAGACTTTATGACCTCTAAGGCATTCTCTCTCTTCATTACATTACATCACTTTAATCTGAACATTTAACCAAAGTGGTTTACAGTTTTGTGCTTGCTCTGCTCCAGCTTCTCAAAAATAGCTTGATAATTAGCCAAAATGTTCATTTTTGTGCAGTGAAGTGGCGCAGCACCGGAATCCACTGTGCTTAACACTGAACATGTTTTCATACAGACTGCAGATCATGAAGGACTGCTGGCTTGAGCCTTATACTACCAGACCATCCTTTTCAGATCTTGTCAAAATCTTGGAGAATATCATTGAAAATGACTCTGTGAGTATTTTATCTCTCTTTTTCTGGCACTAACTGTAATCATATATCATATACTAGTATAATACAGTATAATATAATAGTATATTAAGGGCTCCGCTCTCTGTTTTACAGGATTATGTGGACGTTGAAAGCCGAAGTGATGAGAACAGGATACTGATGAGCGCAGCAGAGGACTGAATATTCAGCATCATAGTCAAGAAACAACAGGAATTAGCATCAGTTCACCTCCTGGAGTGCAGCCTTGTCCATAAACAGTTGCTGTCTTGTAGTTCCTTGTCTGTGCAACTTCACACAGCTCCATTAATGCACTTTCTCAGCACAGAAAGGAACCTAATTTGGTGAATAATCAGGTGCTGTGGATCATAGCTGGATATAAAAATCACCGGACACTGTAGCTGTTTTTTGGATCAAGTAAAGGGCCAACAAAGTGTCAGGAACTGCATTCTGATGGCTGATTTAGTGCCCCTCATTCCAAAGTCATTTGGGGTTTGTCCCATCATGCACATTTAATCCTTGCTTTAAAAATGTCCCAACGTCGCCCTACAACTTTTAAATAATGACCGAAGAAAAAAAAGGTTGAACCATGTTATACTATATGGACAAGAGTATATGGAGTTGATCCCACCTAGGCACACACAAGATTTTGGAGTTTCTGTGGGAATTTGTACCCATTCATTCTGAGAGCATTTATGAGGTCAGGCACTGATGTCGGACGAGAAGGCCTGGCTCGTAATCTTCATGTCTTTATGGAGCTCGCTTTCTGCGCTGGGGCACAGTCCTGCTGGAATAGAAAAGGTTTTTCTATCTCGTTGAACTTGTCCCTATAAAGCAAAGACCAAAATCTGCACTTTGTTCATCTGACGTCAGCCAACGTCAAATATCCCCGCCCCCTTCTGATCAACCGAGGTGAGCAGCCAATAGGAAGAGAGCTGCCAACACGTTATTGGACGTTGCCTAGGTGCTGTGCCCATGTTTTTCCCCATTTCGCACGGATACACGTGGAATTCTCCGTTATTTTTCCAGTTCGTAGTCCTTTGTTTAACTAGTTTTCAAAATGTTCCTTCGTGTCCTAGAACTTATATTTTTCCTCTACTTTGCGACGCACATTCCCATCACTCTCTTCATTGATCTTCAAGCCCTACTGCCCGAGCATGTGTATCCACCAGCTGTAAGTTCTCACTCGAGTTTCAAGGGCCTGGAGGTGTTTTTGCACGCTGTTTATGCACTAAAACCACAAGAAGTCTTCGTTTTGCTGCAGTTTTCTCAGCCTAACAGTCCTTTGCATTGCAGCTGAAAGACGTGCTGCACTGGTATGCTGCCGATTTCAAAGACCCCATGGTCCTGGACCCACCTTTCTGGTTCAAATCGTTCATATTCTGCGAGGCACTCGTGCAGCTACCTTTCTTCCCAGTCGCTGCATATGCATTCTTAAAAGGTCAGTGAAACAAAAATTACCTGCAACCCCTTCATTACTCCCATGTATATTTTTTTTCCTGTCCACAAGCCACTCGTGACGAAATTGTTGGTTAGAGGGTTGCCCCTGTGATCAGAAGATAATGTGTTCGAATCCCAGAACTACTACTGGCACCACTGAGGTACCCTTAAGAAGTTATTGTCCCCATACTCTGCTACCTGGGTGGTGTGTCGCTGACTGCTCACTTCTTCACTTAGTAAAATACAGAAAAAGAAGTTTGTTCACATTGCTCATATTGTGGGGCGGTTGGTGGCCTAGTGCTTAGGGAGCTGTGATCAGAAAGTTGTGGGTTTGAATCCCAGGACTGACACTTTCACCACTGCAGTCCCCTAGCAAGGTACAGTCCCCACGCCCTGCTCCCCGGACGCTGAATCACTGGCTTCCTGCTAGTTCACTTGGTAAATAGGTTAAATACAGAGAATGAATTTCATTTTCACAGTGTGATGTGGTGTGTTTACGAGTGACTATAAGGGCCACTTCACTGTACTATACTTTACTTTCTTGTAGGCAGCTGCAGGTGGATCAGAACCCCAGCGATTGTGTACTCCACACATGTGGCCACCTCCCTGATCCCCATCCTCGCTCACATTCTTTTCCATAACTTTCCAGTGGAACCTCACCCCGGCCCTCAAACGTCGAAGGAACGTCTGACCCTCATGTTTGTTTATGGTCCGTATCTAGTCATTCCAGTCCTGCTCCTGCTCACTATGCTCTTTAGCCCGGCATATTGCACTCTCCCTCCCCCTCAAAGTGGGAGAAGTTCTTCGAAAGCCAAGAAACTTAAATAGCTCTCAACTGTCATCTTTAAACACATGATTTATACACAGTCCAGTTTTGCTATAACCCTGTTTTTGATATGAAATTAGGCAACGGTTTCTTAAAAGTGCCTTATATGAGACTGTGCAATCTTTTTCTAAGTAGTATATTTGGATTGATAGAAATTAGTCACCCTGCAACTGTTTCACTGTGAATGTAACCACGTTTGATTACATGAAATAAAAACTAGTTTGCAAAAAATGTGTAATAATATAGATATAAAATGGCACACCAGTTTGATGTAAGGGATATAGCAGAGGTAGACATTAGTAAGCAAAATAGTTTTATTCACACGCACACGAACATTTCATGGCGTTTGACAAAGTAATAAGGTCCACTGATTTCATCTGTAAGGTCTTAGTAGTGTACTGTAAACAAACAATAAATGAATGCACTGTTTGGTTTCTGCCATTTCCTGAACTTCTAACGCACCTTCTTTTTGTGGTCCCAAGAACGAATTAACAGGTACGAAGGAATTGAAAATGTACAATAGAATGAAATGCAAACAAAGTGGATAAGACAAAGTATAGAAAAACACTCAGATCTTAAGATGTAATTATTTACAGTAACATGCAGATACTGTATTCATTTCTTGGTAGCAAAAAGGTATTAAATCAGATTTACAGAAGAGCTT
The DNA here is from genome assembly GCA_037974485.1 of Hemigrammopetersius urotaenia. Lineage (NCBI taxonomy): Eukaryota > Metazoa > Chordata > Actinopteri > Characiformes > Alestidae > Hemigrammopetersius > Hemigrammopetersius urotaenia. Next base: position 19,241,772 of record JBBPDC010000001.1, on the reverse strand, counting down.
TTATATAAATAGTATAAATATTTTCTTTCTGTATAAATAGTATTCATTTGAATCTATATGGTGGTACAGATAGGTTACACATGTATCTCCAGGATCGGACCATGATAAAGCAGCTGACATGTTTAGATGGTGAGGAATAAGAGGAGCCTGTATGAAAGACGCCTGTTAATTCCATGAACTGAATTAAATGACCTATTTGAGTCCCAATTCTTATTAGGAAGTCTTCGTGAGTCAGATGCACAGCATCATATTTTCACCCACTTGACAGAAGAAACACTCATTTTTGCAGTATAAACTGGTCAATGAATTCATTCTGCTCTGCCTCTACTTTGGAGAGAGCGTCATATTCAATTCGATACCTGCCAGAACAAAAACAGAATATTCAGTAAAGCACAATTTTATGGTCAGTTCCGCACACATATAATTGTCTCTGTCTTTGGATAAATGTGAATGCAATTACACTCAAAAAAGCAGCCATGATCAAAATGTATGATTATACCTTTCCAACTGCATCTTTTTTTCTGCTATTAGAGCTTGAAGTTGCTGCTGCTGGGCCTCACGTTGTTTTGCAACTGATTTCAGCAGATTTCTTGCCCCTATAGCCTGTCAAATAATTATTTTTATGTCAACATGACTGCTAGTAACTGTTTGAAGTTATTTTAAATGAAAATATATACCTTCATTTTTTCTTTTTCTGCTTCCTTGGCCAAGTCATCCACCATTTCAATGAGCCCGCCAACTATCTTCTGAAACTGACCGATTTCTGTTTTCCCAAAGAGTGAGATTAAAGCAGTATTTGATTAACAATCCTGGATTACACAATCAAGAGAACTGTCATTAATTACAGTACTGTGTGTAGCTAAATTACAGTTAGAATAACACCATACTTACTGTCAACAAACTCTTTGCATTCCTCTTTGAGCTCGGTGGTCTTCTGAGCCACGTCAGGTTCAAGTATTCGTAACTTGTTGAGTTCATCAAAATGAAGCCCAGCTTCTGACAGTGGATCTTTAGCCATGACCAGGACCCGAACACTAATTGAGTTTGGTCGTTGAGGATCAGGAGACAGAAAGGGATTAGAGAGCATTTCACCTTCAATTAACCTTAAAATGGTTTGGCTGCGAGACACAACACATCAGTTTTTACACTGACGAAGGGGCTTAATCAAACAGTAACTCACTATGCAGGTTGTCCAGTCACCATGCAATGCAGCAAACAGATTTATAGCTATTGATTTGAGGAAAACATTCCAAAAACAAACAGGACCTCAGTAGATCAATGCCATATGACAGTTGATCAACTAGTGTTTGACGTTTGTCCGTTAAACCAAACATCAGTTGATCTGTCATATACTCTCCACTGATGTCTCATATTCTTGCTATTTAAGTTTAGTGTAATCTTAGTTTATGTTGGTTATCTCACTACAAAAACAACTTGGCTAACAATAACAATGATGCTAGCTGGGTTAGCAAGAAAGGAGCTAATGGGCTAGCCAATAACAATAACATACTGTGGTGGTAAACCTTACATTCCACAAAGAAAAATAAGAAATTTGTTTTCTAAGACAGTACTTTTTAACGAAAACTGGCGTAATGTGGTACAATCTTACCCAAATCCTGCTGTTTTCTCTTCTTGTTGGTTCCCTGGCTATGTGGCAGAGAGACTCTGCTGCTGCCAGGGAGACGGAGGACCACTCCACCTCGGAAAAAGGGGTGGATACAAATATTTTAAATATATAGTACAATGATTACATTTTTCTAAAAATGTGTTTTCATAATGCAACACGTTTCTTACTGAAGTAATGTCATTTGTGTAATAGCGATATCAATACACTACACCACTGTCTCAAATTTTAGGAATGTAATTTCTTCGCCACCCCGCTAACTTACCAAATGTTTTGTCCTCAAACGACCGACGAATCAGAATCGGAGTCCGAAAACTTTATTGATCCTGAGAAAAATGCTTATTCTGGGACTGAACAGACAAAGGGACACGAAAACAATATGAAATATAATGTAAACATAGTTACAATACCATAAATCTCTCCAATAAATATTTTGTACTATATACACTATATGGACAAAAGTATTGAGACGCCTAACCATTACTCCAACAGGGACTTAAAGGACATTGTATTAAAAATACATAGACTTTAGTATGGAGCTGGTCCCTCTTTGCAGCTATAACAGCTACCACTTTTCTTAGAAGGCTTTCCACAAAATATTGGAGTTTCTGCGGGAATTAGTGCCCATTCATTCAGTAGTGCATTTATAAGACGACAAGGCCTGGCTTGCAGTTTCTGTTCCAGTTCATCCCAAAGGTGTTGGATGGGGTTGAGGTCAAGGCTCTGTTTGGGCCAGTCAAGTTCTGGGAAATCCCACCCATCCAAACATGTATTTATGGACCTTGGTTTGTGCTTTGGGGCACTATGTACACAAAGTTGGAAGCATGGTGTCAAAAATGTCTTGGTATGCTGAACCATTAAGATTTAGGGCCACCTAAATGCAATCATTAAGAGGTGTGTCCCAGTACAGCGTCCATATTCTACACATTATGCTATACAGTAACCCCTCGGTTTAACGCGTATCAGCATTTGAGAACCGAACCAGTCCAGCAGTGGCAGTAATACACTGAAAAGTTGTCAACTGCCATAAAAAGAAGAAGAAGCCTGTTGCAGCATGTAGCATGACTGCTCCTTGTCTTGCCCCCCCCAATCCATTTTTCAACAGTTATCTCAGTTTATTTAGTATTAGTCAGCTGTGCCCTGTCTAAACATGTGGGTAGAGAGACTTATTTCGACGTTTCTTTTATGTACGAGTGTTTGTTTTCGCTCGCGTCATGCTGCTAATGCTAATGCTAATGTTTCTTTAAGCAATTACGTTTTCTGATCCTGATTATTTATATATCTTTACATTTTCTTTAAGGGTAATGCATTAAACTGAGTTTAACAATACATTAAAGTGTTTTGTGATCATATTTGGGGCGTATTTAGGGTTTACACTATAAAAATGTTTTTAAATAAAAAACACAACAACGCGGTTTTTCACTCTACGTGGGTGATCCTGGAATGTAACCCTCACGGGGGATTACTGTACACACAAAATGCTGTGGTCAGTAAGAGAGTTAAACACTCTAGGTAAATAACATTTTTGCTGAAGTCATCTGCTAATTAACACAGATAGTTGTTCGGAGTTGTACTCTATACAGGGTCAGTTATTGCACATGATAGTAACATACGTAGTGATGTACATGATAAAACTTATGTACATACTGTATAAATAAGGATAATGAAGCTATTACATGTAATTATAATGATTTTGCACATCTAAGTAACAGAAGGCCTATCAAGTTCTTCCACACACCCAACCATGTCTCAGTGGAGCTTGCTTTGTGCACTGGGGCACAGTCATGGTGAAATAATAAAGGTTGTTCCCCAAACGGTGTCCTCAAAGTTGGAAACATAGGGTTGTCCGAAATCTTTGGGTATGCTGAAGGCCTAACCCTGAAAAATAGGTGTGTCCCAATACTTTTGTCCAATTCTTTAGCATTTGTCTAGGTCTCCGATACACTAGGGGGACTCCGGCTGTGGAGGAGAAGAAGAGAAGAAAACGAGCAAAATCAGCAGCGCCAGAGTCGTGCTAACACTGCATTCGGAAGTGTTTAATAATAAAAGGAGGATGTGTATTTAATTTAGTATATACGCTTAGGTAAGTGTTGCAGCTGTTTTAACGTTATGCCGCCTTTTCGATATTGTGCAATGTATGGACAAAAGTATTGGGACACACCTGTTAAACTTAATGCTTTAAAATATACAAAGACTTTTTTAATGTACCTTCCAATGTTTCCAACTGTGTGGTTTTATGACACGGAACTTTAACAGATACGTTGTCTTACACTATTTTTTAAAACAAAAAAGTTATCTGAGAGCATATCAGTAATTCATGTTAAATACTTAAAAACGACACGAAGATGCTTGAACTGGTTTTGTATTTATTTCAACACAAGTTTCAACGCAAGTTAGCTGGCAGGTCTCGAGGTAGTTCACATTAGTTTAAGTACTTTATGGTATTAAGTATTTTGTGGACACAGTTTGGAAAAGGCCCTGACCTCGACCCCATCCAACAACTCTGGGATGAGCTGGAACGGATATTGCGAGCGAGGATTTCTCGTCCAATATCAGTGTCTGACTTCATAAATGCTCTACAGAATGAATGGACACAAATTCCCACAGGAACTCAAAAATCTTGCGGAAAGCCTTCCAGGAAGTGTGGAAGCCCCTCTAGCTGCAAAGGAGGACCAGCTCCATATTAAAGTCTATGTACTGGAATGCAGTGTCATTAAAGTCCCTAGTAGTGTACTGGTCAAGCATCCTAATACTTTTGTCCATATAGTATATTACAAAAGGATTACATTTTTTGTGAGCCTTGTGTCACTATTATGCAGGCTAAACATTCAACTTGAGGCCTTAGTTTCCAGCAGCATATTTACATTACACATATCACAGGAGCTGGCAAATGTATAATAGACACAAATATACTCTTAGGATGCTTCTCTCTGGGATTCTATTTGTTGACTGTAGGTTTGTGGTTTCAAACAATTTCTTTGCAGGTGTTTGCATCAGTCAGAAGTATGCCTTTGTCAACTCAGTCTCAAACAGATACTGACGAGTACATCCTGGTTGCTAGTCTGGATAATGTGAGGAACCTCTCCAATATTCTGAAAGCGATATCCTTCAAAGACCATGCAATATTCAACGCAACGCAGAATGGATTAAAAGTCACTGTAGAAGATTCTAAATGCCTTCAAGCAAATGCATTCATTCAGGTTGGTGTCAGTTATGTCAACACTAAAGAAGAGCTCACTGTACTGTAAAACGTATTCAACTTTAAATGATCAGTGTTCTTAAATGTGTTTTATTCTGGTCTTTCAGACAGACATATTTCAAGAGTTTACACTCAAAGAGGATGTAGTTGTGTTTCAGGTTAACCTAACTGTGCTCTTGGACTGCCTCACCATCTTTGGAGGTAGCACAGCGCCAGGCATGTATCTGTATTCTTATGTAATAGAATAATATTTGCTGAAAATACACACTGTATTTGAAGTTTAGATCTGCGTGTCTAGTTCAGTAGTTCATCCTGTCTTGTCTTTTGCCATTAAGGAGTCAGCACAGCCCTGAGAATGTGTTATAATGGTTATGGTTACCCATTAACCCTGTTCCTGGAGGAAGGAGGAGTCGTTACTGTTTGCAAGATTAACACCCAGGAACCAGAGGATCCCATTGACTTTGATTTCTGCACCACCAATGTGACCAACAAGGTGATACTGCAGTCAGAAAGCCTGAAAGAGGCCTTCTCAGAACTGGACATGACCAGTGAGATCCTGCAGTTAACAATGTCCCCAAGTCATCCCTATTTCAGGTACACAATAATGTAACAATAAGGCATTTATAATGTAGATATTGATACCCTCCAGGCATCATCACCACTTTATTTTAGGTTTAAGCAATGATGTTGTCCAGCAGAACATGAGAGCATATTTAGATAAATAAAAATAACAGTTATGTTTATTATACTAGTCAGGTGCGTGTCAAATTCAGCAATAAAACTGATCATGAACTTTTTTTATGCACAACTAACAATTCTTAATTGAAGCTGTTGATTGGGAGAAAGGCATCTTTGTGATTTGGTCTATTCTAACATTTACAGAGACCCGTGAACTAAGACTTGTACAGCAAATGTGCAAATTGACAGTGTACTTTTCAGACAGCTGCTGTTAGTCATATTTGCATTATTACTATAATATTTATAGCCTTTATAATCAACAATATTGTTTTACATTTACAGTTAGTTGTGGAAGTTGCGAGCCGGCCTTGGATGCATTTACTCTCTTGTACAGGACGTCACAATAACAGTATACTGGTGTGCAACTAAAGCCAGAAATCATTCTGCCTTAACATAAAGGCTTGATTTGTTGGCCTGTTAGTAAAATATTAAAGCATTAAACATTAATACTGTGTTTAAAAGTGTATTCCATTTGTGTATTTTATAACTGGCTCCAATAGTATTACTTAAATACCAAGACATGGTGGCTGCCAATAGTAATAAAGTCCTTTTCCTCTGTTTATTTCCAGACTGTCTACGTATGGAAATTCTGGAAATGCCCATTATGACTACCCCAAGGACTCTGACATGATGGAGCTGTTCCAGTGCACAAAGACACAGACCAACAGGTAAGATGACCTGATCTTAGAAGGGTATTTGAAGATACACTATATGGACAAAAGTACTGGGACACAACTATAGTTTAGGGTTTGGTTTAGGCCCCTTACTTCCATTGAAGGCCCATTTTAATGCTTCAGCAGACCAAGACATTTTGGACAACGTCATGCTTCCAACTTTGTGGACACAGTTTGAGGAACATCCTTTTCTGTTCCTGTATGACTGTGCCCCAAGCGAGCTCCATAAAGACATGGTTGGATCAGGTCAGTGTTGAAGAACTTGACTGGCTGCACAGGGCCCTGACCTTAACCCCATCGGTGAAGTGAAGTGAAAGTGACCATTCTGTCATACGCGAAAACAACACAACACACAGTGTGAACAGCACGAAATTCAATTTAACCTATTCACCAAGTGAAGCAGTGGGCAGCCAGGAACACGGCCCCCGGGGAGCAGTGCGTGGGGACGGTACCTTGCTCAGGGTACCTCAGCGGTGTCTAGCGGTCTTGGGAATCGAATCCGGACTTTCTGATCGCAGGGCGAATGCCCTAACCACTAGACTACCAGCTGCCCCAACTAGGCTACTGGACCAGAAACTACGAGTTGGGTCTTGTCATCCAACATCAATGCATGACCTCAATGCAAGAAACTCAAACGTTGTGGAAAGCCTTCGAAAAAGAGTTAAGGTGTTATAGCTGCAATAGAGGGACCAACTTCATATTAATGTCCATGTACTTGAATGCAGTGCCATTAAAGTCCTTGTTGGTGTAATGGTTAGGCGTCCCAGTAATTTTGACCATATAGTGTAGCTGACTGAAGAGACTCATACTTTAACGCTTAGTGGAGAACAAAAACAGAGACCAAAACAAATGGATCATTTGTGGATCATGGACTATTCATACAAGAAAAACGAATGTTTTCAAACAGATATATGATGGATCTTTGGATGTTCTGTAACTGTATTAAACAATCTAGAATATTAGACTATTCACAAGTATAATTTTTCTTCTGCTGTTGTTCATACAGGTACAAGATGTCACTATTAAAACCCTCCACCAAGGCCTTGGCGTTGTCCTGTAAGGTGTCGGTGAGAACAGATGCTCGAGGCTTCCTCTCCTTGCAGTACCTTGTACGGAACGATGATGGGCAGATTTGTTTTGTTGAATACTATTGCTGCCCAGACGAAGAGGCTGACGAAGAATAGTTTAACGTGAGTCACATGAGGTTTCCCTGCTGTACATGTTTCCTGAGATTCATGTGCTTATTTGTTTGTAATATATTTAAATTCCGTTTCTAAAACAGCCAAGTTTATGCAGGCTTGATTGTTTGCTATATGATATTCTGCTGGACTTTATAAATCCATTATTTTAGTTTCTCTGACTCTCACAACAGAGATAATCTGATATGATTACATTACTGTGTAATATATTATTAAAATAATTTGAAGTATGTTTGTCAGTTAAGTCATTTTGCCCTTACTTAAGACTAAAATATGTTCTGATGCTGAGGATTGTTTGCATGCAAAGCTATTTAGAGCATCATGCTCAAGTGAAATCAAGTCAACCCAATTTATTTAAAAGGCATGTTTTTACATTTTTTAGCGTTGACCAAAAGTGCTGTACAAAGTAAACAGGTAAGGTTTTAAAACAGTAATCCACTACTCAAATCTTTAAAGGAGATTAAAATACACTATGTGGGAAAATCAGGGTTTGGGTTAGGTCCCTTAATTCCAGTGAAGGCCAATCTTAAAACTCCATCAGACTCAAGACATGCTTCCAACTTTGTGAACTGTTTGGGAAAGAACCTTTTCTATTCCAGTACGACTGCTCCAGTACACAAAGCAAGCTCCATAAAGACGTGGCTGGATGAGTTCCGTGTGGAAAAACTTGACTGGCCATACAGAGCCCTGACCTACACCCTATACATCTCGAACGGAGAGTGCGAGTCAGACCTTCTCGTCCAACATCAGTGATTAACCTCATAAAGCAGAGCAGAGGTCCGCACAAAAAGACGAGTCTGAAAGATCTTTTATTTTGAAAAAATAAAACAGCTTGTCTCGGTCACATTCATGGCATTTATCAGACGCTTTTATCCAAAGCGACTTCCATTCCCTAACTACAGGGGACAGTCTCCCTGGAGCAACTTGAGGTTAAGGGTCTTGCTCAGGGACCCAATGGTGGTGCTGAAGGTAGGACTCGAACCTGCGACCTCTTGGTCCGGAGGCAAGTATCCTACCCACTGAGCTACCTCCACCAGTGGTGATGTATCCCATCACGTGATGAGATACATCAAAATGTAGCCCACAAGCTAGCAAAAATTTGTGAAAAAAAAACGCACTTTATTTTTAGTTGCATCTATGCCGGTCCGTGAAATTATTGTTTTGCCTGAAACTGGTCCTTAAAAATATTGTTTTACATAAAACTGGTCCGTGGCACAAAAAGGGGTTGGAACCGCTGCTTTACAGAATGAATGGGCACAAATTCCTCCAGAATCGTGTAGATTTTGTAATTTTGTAATGCAAAGGGGGGGCAGCTCCATATTAAAGTCTATGTATTTGAATGCAATGTCATTAAAGTCCTGGTTAGTTTATTGACCAGCCGCCCCAGTACTTTTGTCCATGTAGTGAAGTATAATGTAAGATGTAAAAGACCAGCAGAGGTCACTCCTGAACTGGAGCTCGCGTGCCTCACCCCCTCTTGTGGTGAATTATTAGAATTTTTCTTGTGACAAATTTTCATTAGCCCAATTATTGTAGTCACTTATTTATTAATCTACTTCAGATGTATAATTATTTCGAATTAAAAACTCAAATGAAAACAAGAGAGAAAATTTCCCCCCTATTCAAGTCCACCTGAATGTACTGAATGTGTCTGTATTCCAGAACACGAGCTTCTCTTCTAAACCACGTGGAACACCAGTCACGGACATTTAAGCTCTGCCCAAAGATATAATTTATATCTTCAATAAAATTCCTACATTTTATGTGATCTTTTTAATTGGATCTGTAGCCACGTTAATTGTTAATCTTTACTTGGTTTGTTTGCGTTTTTTACTGTTTGTTTATTTTTATTGTTGTTGTTGTTGGTATTGCTGTTGTTTTGTGAATACAAAAAACAGCAACAACAAATTTCGTAATTTATTATTATTATTATTATTATTATAATAATAAAATGAGAAAAAGCTAAATCTTTATTAGTCCCACAATGTACTAAAATGTATTACCTTTGTTGTTGTTGCTGCTGCTGCTGTCAATCTCAAAAAAAATTAAAACAAATCATACATATTGAAACACAACATCAATAATAATATCAACAGCATCAACTATTTATTTATTTATGTGCTCGTTTATTTTTATTTCTTTTTCAGAACATTTTCAGTTGCTGTACTGTCCAGGTATAAGTATCTGGGAAAAGAGATCAAAGTGTGCTTCAGAACTCCATTGATGCTAAATTTACCGCTTGTGAAGTGTGAACCAATCGTCGTTGAGGACGCGAATTCTTTTAGCCAATCATAGTGCAGGGGGCGGTGTTTGACCAAATATAGGTGGGGAACAAACAGCCTCCAAACGAGTCTGCGACCAATCGTGTGTCGCCCAGGCAACCGTGTTTCCGGGCAGAGGGAGGAAAACAACAGCACGTTTCTGCTCTTGAAGAACCTTCACACAGAAATATTAGTACAGTTACAGGCACTTTAAGGTCTCTTTAGCACTTAAATGATGGGAGAGACTGGTTCATGTTTTGTTTCATTTCATAGGACCCTGTCGAAGAGCAAAAGTTGTGGTGCAGTACTAGAAATGCAATTGCAGTGGGAAGATTGGGGGTCTAGGTTCATTCTAAATCTGGTCATGTACAACAACAATATGTGTCCATGTTCACAATTTACGGCCATATTCGTGAGATATTTTACTGCAGTTAAATACATGATTGGCAACCCAGAGCATCCAAACAAACAGTACAGACTGAGATGTGCTCTAGCATTTGATAAGGGACAGAAACCTGATCTAGGTGCAGCTTCACCACTTGAAGCCGGGTGATGTCAGGGTAATGTGGCATTGCTTTGTATGTCCCAAACACAAGCCCGGTAGTGAGGGAGATAAGACACTGCGCAGGCCCCCAATATTTTGACCCACCAGTGAGTCAGGGGTATCAGGTTCGAGCCCTGGCACAGACGTCCTGCTGGGTTTTGTAAACACACACTCAACGGTGACCTAATTGTTGTGACAGTCCAATAATTAGAAACAAGAGAGCCCATGAGAGCTAAAGAGAAGCACGCTTTTCTTCCCATGTCACTAGAGACAGTGAGTCATCAGGACTGTATGAAAAGGTGGAGGAGATTATATTAAAGAAGAGATCGCTATCTGTATACTGTACAGCATAATGGGACTAACGGATGCTTTTACAGTCTTTTTCATTACAAATTCACTCCAGTTTCTGACTTAAGTTCATGCTCACTGCAAGTATAGATTCATTATGATATTACCTTGTTATTAATATGTCACTTTATAAATCCTTTTAGCTAATTTTTTATCCACAACTTGGGACGGTTATTTCCAGAATTAAATGCTTTGGTCACTACATGAGACAGGTCATGGCGTTTCGCCATTGTGCTCTGGGTGCTTTTTGATTTAGTAAACAAATCACCTGGCCTTTGTGTGCTTAGCCACTTGCATCAACTCAGCCGAGCTCACTTCAGTCTGCTATCAGTTGTCAGTCAGACCACAAGCTGCATACGGTGCTACTTAATTAACTTTGTAAGGTAAACCTGAGATTAAATGTGCTGAGCAGGTGAACACTGAGTGATCAAAACACCCAATGCTAGTGATTTATCTTAACACATGTGAGAGTCAGCTTAGATGAGACAAGCAGCTGCAACTGGAACCCTACATTTACATGTAGTCAATTTCAGCTGAATAGAATTAATGCATGTGAAAGGGATGCATGGTCTGAGATAAATCTATAATTCAGTGATCCAAAACTAATCAATATCAGCTGGCTTCAATAATGCTGTTGTAGTGGAATGCAATTGAATTCTCACAGCAATGTTTCAGCATCCAATGTGCAGCCTGCCTAGAAGAGTAAAGTCTGTTCCTGCAGCAAGGGATCCTTTGGATATATAGTGAGTATATGCAGGCGGTAACCACACACAATTATTGCTGCACTCGTTGTTTTGCAATCAATGTTATTGCACATTGTTAACTAGGGCTGCACAATATATCGCAAATTTACCGTCATCGCGATATCAACATGCACAATATCCATATCGCGAAAGACTGACTGAACTGCAGTAAATGGTGTTTTTCCAAAACTCCTCACCCAGAGCCACAGAGAAGAGGGCAAAAACATCACTGGGCAGTTTCTTCATCATCTGGGCTGCTGTTATAGATTGTTACTTTTGCTATTTTTCTGGCTAAGTACTTACTATAATTTAAATTCTGTTTACGTTTAAAATTATTTTTTTAAAATTCAGATTTTTTCAACAATGTTCAATGGTTCAAATGCTAAATTCTTAAAAAAAAACAAAAAACATGTTGGAATGGAAATATTGCATTTCATTTTTTTTGTGCATAGACTAGTCAGTGTCTGGAGTCTGTTACCAGCAAATCCAAAGCAGAAAAACATTAACACTATAAAGGCTAAGTTTTTACTCACTTATCGCATGTGATATCGTCATCGCAACACTAAACATGTTTTCCTAATATCGTGCAGCCCTGTTGTTAAAGACCAATTGTTTCCATATTTTGCAACTCAAACTAAATCTTGCTCAGTCAGCTGGAAGGCCCTCTGGCTCGGGAATCCCCACATGCATAAACATGGCATTCCTCTGCATTGTGTTAAAGATACAGCCAGAAAGCAGGTCATTGTTAGCTGGTCTGTGGGGGGTCACAGGAGGTCACAAAGGCAACAGCTGGAGTTGACAACAGCCTGTCAGGGCCGTCAACCCCCATCAGTACTGCCCCTCCTCTTCCACAGCCCCGCTCAGTCCCCAAGCATGTGTGAGCTGATCCCTGATGATGATGAGGTAATGCCTGAGCACCTCTAACCTAAAGCCTCCTTGACATATGCATGAGTGACCATCTCTGAGACAAGCCGCTTATCTACTGCTTATACACTAATGGACCAGAGAAGTGTTTGAGAACTTTAGTTGATGTCATCGAGGAGATGGCTGAAGATCCATGAGTTATTGTAACGACAACAGTGCATGCAGTTTGCAACCATGGGGGTCATGGTTAAATGTCCAGGCATTGCCATAGCATCATTTGTGCTACTAGAAATTCCCTTAACTGTTATTTATCTATAGTATTTATACCACAGCATTTGTATAGCACTAGGGCTGGGAGATTTGGCCTAAAATCAAGATCTCGATTAATTGAACATTTTAACTCGATTACAATTAATGAACGATTATTTTATTTATTGTTCACTGACAAGTTGCTCAGTTGTTTAAGCTCTCCATGCTCGACATGTCGGCGGAATAGCGTAACATAACGGAGCGGGGTCACGTGACTCCACATGCGGTAGTGTTTTTAAAGGGAACGTAATCGAAATACTCGACCTGGAAAAATTTGATCGATTACAGGTTCTGAATGTCGATTTCGATTACTTTTCGATTAATCGCCCAGCCCTAAATATCACAATGCATTTTGTGTTCTTTCTGCAGAGGTTTTTATTTGGTTTTATTTAGGCTTTATATTTTATATTGTTCTTGTCTTTGTGCAATTGTTATATAAGCAGTTTCGTCTGGGATTTTGATTCCTATATATAGGAGCACTAGTGCAAACGGGGCTTTCACTCAAGATTGCAGTAATAATGAAATAATATACCAATTATTCTGATGGTCAAGCAAGAAAAAAGGCTAAACAATAAAGTGGATGTAACTGAACAATAACAAACAATAAAAGCCTTTCAGACATTCTAAAAAGAGTTAATTGGGGGGAAATATAAATGAGGGAGGCTTTAAAATAAACATCAGTGCATGTAAATGCATATAAATAGGTTTGTCTCCGGGGCTGCTTCTAACACTAGAGTGTTAAAACTATCATCACCTTGCAAACTGCCAATTAATTACTTCCTCACTGGACTCTAGTGGTTTGCAACCCCCCCTTAGGGGGGCGCGAGAGATCACAGAGGGTGTGCACAATTTTGTCGGCACTGAGGTTATCAAAATTATTTTTGTACACATGAAATTCATAAAATCCCACTGTCTGAGAAATTTAAGTGTGTGTGCGTGTGTGTGTATAAGAGTTTAAGAACAAAAACTTACAGCCGCTGTTTATTTTTTGCAAATAAAAGTTTGTAATTAATCACTTTATTCTTTTAGTGTATCTATGTGGGTAGGAGTTGGGGTTGGGTGTTGGGGTTGGGTGGTGGGGGGTGCTGGCTTGTCTTGGACACAGGCAAGGGGTGCTTTAAGGAAAAAAGGTTGGGAACCACTGCTCTAGTCTATGAACAGCCCCAATCAGATGTGGCATGTGCGTGTAGACCTTTAACAAAAATGATTACCAAAAGTGTACTCCTCATCTTCAACTGGAGCCATTGTTCCGACAGCTGTCCACGGACAGAAGATGTCACATGGTGTCTATATTTTCCCTGTCATTCAAACTTGTCCAACACAGCTACAAAACATCCCTGACTGGCTTAACTGAGCATTACAATATCTCATACAAGAGCATCACAATTCATCAATGTCTGAAATCAAATCAGAAATGCAGCTTAGTATGAGATGTCAATGGATTTTTGGACGATACAAACTAGTGTTTTGTGTCGTTTTCCTTGTTTTGCCATGGGCTCCGACATCAGCCCCTATAACTGTTTGCTGAATTTGCATGAATTTGCACAATATAAACTGCGCACCATATCACATGTCAGTTTCATGCCTTTACACGTGCTGGTCTTGTATTCGTGCACTGATTTCTCATTTTCCTATAGATATGAAGCACATAGACACCATGTTGGTCTTCTGAAATCTGAGAAATATCCTAAGTCTCGAACGTAGGACCGAGGGCCAGACCTCACACTGTCTGGCCAAAAGGTGGCGCTTTTGTGAAAACATGTTTTCTAAAGCTGTGTATGCTGAGCACCTGTACTGTGTGGAAGGGTAGAGAGCAATCTCAAAACTGACACCTACTTCCTGGAGCAATATATCATAATATGATATGATGTGCCTCCAACACATCAAAAAGTGGCTATTTTTTAATAGACATGTCTGTCTAAACAGAAGGAGCATATACCAGGACCTGCAGCCATTTAGCCAGAAGGTTGTCTGTACAGTATGGATCAAAATAACTGGTGTATAATTATCAGTCTCAGAAAATCAATAATCTGTTAGATCTCATCCATCAGCCAAGGAGACACAAGGAGCTCAGCTTTTATCAGAGTTGGCAGAGAGGTAAGCATATCCTCAACACACAGCCAAACAGTAACGGCTTAATGCGGTTACTATGAAACGAGTGTTGTATACAGTGATGTCATGTTGTTTTCGTGGCTAGTGTACACACATGTGAATGAAACTGGAACTGGCACTGAATGTGATCGAAACCAGCATGGCTCTCTTCCTCTCACTTCTGTTTATGTCTGACCCAAATGACCCAAATAAAGTAAAAAAATATTTGCATTAGGTTTATACTGAAGAAATAGTTCAGAGAAAAATCATATTTGCCCAATTTTGATCTTGCAACAAATGTAGACGAACACCCAAAACGTTTTCAGTGTCTGAGGTTTGTTCCTTTTGTTTTTAAATAGATCTATGAGGCTAATGCAGTTAACAATAGTGGAAGCTTCTACTCCATTAAGGTGCAAACCACACCTACTCAAACACAAATCATCACTTTCTCACCTCAGACGGTACATGGCATCAAGTTATCTCAAATAAACTTGCTCATCTGGTTTCCCCAAATACGTCTTTGTCATGACATCAGCTACATTTGGGCTAAGCTGTTTTTATTCGCAGGCCACTTGCTGTAAATGGAGCAAGCAGTTTCAGTACTGCATGCAGTTGTTTCAGTTTTGTAAACCATTTTATTTCCTTCATGTTATGTTTCCCTCCCGTGTCTCCCGAATGAGGGCAGGCACAAAAGCAGACGTCCATGCTCAATACTTTATTTATCATGAAAACAAACTGGCGCGTGGGCCATAAACCACTACTTTAAACAAAAGAAGACCAAGGAACATAAACACTTCCACTCAGTAAGACGCACTAAGCACTAAGGTCTAACATAAATGAACTTATATTTCACATCCAAACCTTCACTAACCAATAACCAAGCACAAATACTTAACTGAACTTAAACGTAACTGATAATTTACACAACGCATCACCACTTCATAATAAAAGTTCTAAACCACAACCCAAAAACAGAAAAAGGAAGGCCGTTAGCAGCCGCTAACAGGACATAACACATTTTCTGTTGTTCTCTTAATGCTTGTTTAGTAGATTCTTTTTTTTGTCTTAGGTTAGCTTTGAAACGTGCTATTTAAATAAGGCTTGTTGTTGTTGTTGTTGTTGTTGTTGTTGTTGTTGTTGTTGTTGATGTTGATGTTGATGTTGATGTTGATGATGATGATGATGATGACATTGCTATTGTTGTTTTTGTGAGCTAAAAGCCAGTCCACTACCGTGTGCTGGATACTGGCGCTGTGTATTTTGCCTGTAAATAATTTTCTCGGGTCTGTCTCTCACCACCATCCCATTACATTATGAGAAGAGGCAGCTGCTGCGCTGCGCCACTTCAGCAACCTCTGACAGGCACTGTTTTCAGGCAATTACAGTGGCAGCAGCGAAAACTAATTTGTGAAAGTAGAGCGAAGAAGGCATATAGTGCCGGAGCTTTACTTTACCAGATACAGAGGGGGGGGTGAGAGATGATGTCATTGTGTCAAACTGAACTTGAGCCCCACTCTCCCTGTACACAGAACCACATGGACTCCTTCTGTTTTGGTTACGAGAATAGTTGTCTCACCCATACAAACCCTCAACCAGAAACTATACACTCTCTCGAAAGTCTTTGGCTAATAAATTATTGAGAGCAAATTCATGTAGTTGAGCGACAGGGTCAGGCGCTTGATCCAGACATTGGTATTAGGTGCTGTGAACAAGTGCACAGTGCGGATAATCACCTTGAACACCCGAAATGACTCATACCAAGGTATTAAACATAATACAGCTCAAGGCCACCACATGCCGACACACTTAGATCATCATCTTTGTGTACATGCATATGTTTATCTCTGTAAGACCTATTAGCTTGCACTGGCCTCATTGAACCTCCATCATAAAGGTCATATTACATATATGCGTGCAAGTGTGCATGCAGGTACAGGTTGTCAAAACTATAACAACATGGTGGTTAAAGATTTTCATATTACACAGTATGCAGTACAATACATTGTGGGTATTTTGGGAGATTTGATAAGTTGGAACAGACCCATTATAAAAAAAAATTATATATATATATACATATACATACACATTAATATATATATATATACATATACATACACATTAATATATATATA
>JBBPDC010000001.1:19202627-19213980 GCA_037974485.1 Hemigrammopetersius urotaenia | reverse complement strand
TTCACTGACAAGTTGCTCAGTTGTCTCAGTGTTTAAGCTCTCCATGCTCGACATGTTGGTGGAATAACGTAACATAACGACGCGGGGTCACGTGACTCCACACACAGTGTTTTTAAAGGGAAAGTAATCGAAATAATTGACCTGGAAAAATTTGATCGATTATAGATTCTGAATGTCAATTTGGATTATTTTTCGATTAATCGCCCAGCCCTACTGCACACAGTTATATTGTCACCTCGGACAAAAACATGTCATTTTAAATGAACTTTCTTACTTGTTTTGCACCATTTGAGAAAATTAGTTCTGCATTTGTGTTTATGAGTGGAAGACAATATATGTCATTCTTTTTTTAATCTATTGAAAGTACTTTGTCTTGTTTTATGGAAAGAAAAGCCATCCTATCATTTTGACAATGTTTTTGCCATGGCTTGACTCATAGTCAAATCATACAAACTATAAATCTAAATATAAAGTAACATATTATGTAAGTGGTTGTGTACTTATTCAAAAACCGTAGACAAATAAAAATTCAAAATCTGAGTCAACATCAAGGCGGCTTACGCAGTTAGAAACCACAGTAGGCTACTATGAAAGAGGTCACACTTTCAGTTGTCAAATGTTTGTGTAGTTTCCACATAAATACAATATTTGTATGCAGTTTGCTTTTAGATTTACTTCTTTTTATCCGTAATTGTGTACTAAATAAAACTAACATGGACATAATGTGCAGCTTCAGAGCAAAACACCTTCAGTGCACCTTTTTAAGCAATGATCAAGATAAGTTCAGTAATGATTGTGAAAACTCAAGAAAGAGCTAATGAGTTTCGGTTGAAAGTCAAAGTCAAAGTAAAGTTGATTTCCATCAACTAAATACATGTATACAATGAGACGACACAACGTGGCTCCAAACTTTTACAGCAAAAAAAGATACAAAGACATATAAAATATATGTATAAATACTATAATGTTTTATGTGTCTTTTTACTTACTTTTTTAATTATGATGTATGTACATTTTATGCATTTAAACCGTAAATACATAAATATAATAATACAAACTAAAAATACAAAATCTAAGCTAGAAGTAAAAATGTGCAGTACATTTTTAACATGAAAATGTTAAAAAAAAAAAAAAAAAAAGTCATGCAAATGGTACTTCAGCAGTCAAATGGAGCATAAACAGAATACTGGGATGTGCTTTATATGTGCACATTATGAGCAGCAGTTTACAATAAATTTACTGTTAATCTATGAAAATACATGCCACAGTAAGTTGTTGTACCATTTTCACAGTTGAATACATCCCTTGTATTCTTGACCCCTTTGCAGTCGCACTTTTTATTGCCCACACACTGTCTGCACCCTCTCCCCTCGTTCCTCTGTGGTGTTTGCATGTTTTACAGCCCACTCTTGTAACTATAGAAGTCGGCCAGCTTGCTTTCACCCCTTCCTGCCCCACTCCTGATCTGCCTCTCCGTGTCCCCCTCATTGTTGACTGAAATTATTTTTAGAGGGTGACTCAGAGCAGCTGTTGAATAGCACCTCACCAGACTCTGGTGCAGACATTGTCTGGCACTGACTCTCAAACACATGCACGTACTCCGCCACCCTCGCCCCCTTTCTCTTTTTGCTTTCTCCCTCTTTCTCACCCGTGTTCACCCAGGGAAGAGAAATCTTTTATTAACACTGTTCCATCTGAGCGGCCAGGTTTCACTTCGTGTTTTTGTTTTGTGTCTAGTTGTTTGTGAAATTTGTGTTGGGAGTTGCATCAGAGAATAGTTATGAAGCTCCACTCAAGCTGGAAGCAGAATAATCGGATCCCTCGAAGTGATAAAGATCGCTTTCCTCTAAGTAGGTAACTCTGCGTAGCAATGTCAACAAGCAGGATCGCTCAGAGCTGCCAGGTGATGCTGTCGTCATACTCTCAGGGAGCACCTTGTGACTGTCTCTTTCTAGTCATGAGAACAAAGGTGTTTGAAAGGTTGACTGTCCAGCCAATGATTGTGATTTTTTTGTACTTTCTCCTTTAAATGAGCCAAGTTCAGTGAAACACTGTGGTTTCATTGAACTTGGCTAGTTACAACAGATCATATCATTTCATTATATCAACAGTAAGGATGCATGAACATACTTTTTATGTCCAGTTCTATTTTAAATAAATAAATAGCTCATGGCATTTACTTGCTAAAATTTCTCTTCCTAAATCTTATATGTTTTTTTTTAGAATCTAACATAGGAGGGCTGGGCGATTAAATGAATCGAAATTCAGAACCTGTAATCGATCAAATTTTTCCAGGTCGATTATTTCGATTACTTTCCCTTTAAAACCACAACCGCGTGTGGAGTCACGTGACCCCGCTCCGTTATGTTACGTTATTCCGCCGACATGTCGAGCATGGACAGCTTAAACGTTGAGACAACTGAGCAACTTGTCGGTGAACTATGAGGGCAAAAAAATAAAAAATAAATAAAATAATTGTTCATTAATCGTAATCGAGTTAAAATTGTCAATTAATCGATTTTAGGTCAAATCGCCCAGCCCTATAATTTATCATTTAAAGTATCGCTGTGATTGCGATTTGACTGAGCGTAAGCTTACATTGCACACTGTGAAAGAATGGGCTGTCTTGATTGATTTAGCATTCACTAAAACTTTTCTGGAATTGGCTGGATGGGTCTGATACATAATCGTGAACCAATTAGCATCACAAATAAACATTAATCAATATGGAGCAAGATTACGCAAAACCATCATTAGCATTTTTTCCGTTTTCGTGCAGCCCATTTCACTCTTGCCTTTCGCATGTTTTTCAGAATGAAGCCCCACAGTGGCAGAACTGGAGAGGCCTGTACCGCGGTCTGGTGGCCTTCCTTGCCGACACCATCAGCACCCTCTACCAACACGGGCTCAGATAAACGGGTATTTGGCCGCTTCAGGAGCGCTGGCGCTCCCTAGCCCAACCACTATTAAACTGCACTGGCTCGGGGACATTTCTGCAGGACCAGAATTGTTTTTGTTCATTTTTTTTGTCCGTGTTCTTCTTGTTGTACATGTTTGTACATTGTTTTTTTTTTCTGTCTCTTTTCTGGGAGGAGTTTCATGTAGCATGTGACTGAAGTGTGTGTGCTGGTGGGGGGTGGGGGGCTGTCAGTGTGCCTCTCTGGATCTCTAAACTGTGAAGCACAATCGTTTGGACTTTTTTTTTTGTGTCCGTACATTTGATGACATCGGCCTAAAGGCCTGGATACAGGAGCCAAGCCTCGTCAGGGTAGTCTGTTTTGTTGGTGTCGTTCAATGATGTGTCAAAAAAAGTGTGTCTGACAGTGGCCAAATCAGTAAATACACCACATAATTGACATTAATGCGATCTAATTCTGTACGTTCTTTATGTTGTCAATGCCCAAACAAAACCTTAAAAAACGGTAATGTTATATGAGAAGGAAATAAGAAGTTTAATGTACATACGTTTTTTTCCCCCCAGTGGTCAGTTTGTTGTGAGACGTTAAAGGCAGCTGCTGTTTGTCATGTGAAATGGAAAAATTAAAAAAAAGGACGTTAAAAGGTTTTGAAACGACATGACAACATATTCCATGGAAAGAGTTAGATTCCGTAATATATCTAAATTGGATTCCCATTAAAGTCATGGCACATGTAAGTATTCTTCTGAACACTCTGATCCCAGTCACTTGACCAGCATTAGTCCTTGCACGTGTTTCCATGTAGGGAAAACCTGTTTTGTCGCTAAGCCAAACGCCCAAAGAGAAAGAGTATCCAGGTCTTTAGACAGCACTGATTGGATGGTTGACTTGTGCTGTAGCTCCTCAGGCGCTGTATCTGTCATGGGACATGCTCTTAGCTGCCTTACAGAGCAATACTGCTGCACAATCAGTCACCGGCGGCACGGGGAGGCATACCCACACACCGCTTAAAGGAAAAACGGGACATATTAAATGCGACTATCGAGAAAGGACAGGCATTTATAACAAGCACACGTCCTTTACTGTGAACCCAGTGTGGCGATCGTGCCTTATATCACCCTTTTATAAGCCTGCTTACATTCTTGTTCCACCAGGGGCTAATCAGTGAACGGTGTGTGGGAGAGGTCAAGGGTTGGTGCCTTGGTGCTCCCACCTGTATCTACACTTTGGAACGCGAAATTCACCCCTCATTTCAAAGATTGGTCACCTCCAATGGAGGCATTCAGATCGAGGCCGGAAGCCTTGCGGACAGGCCAGACCGCGAGGTCTCCAAACGGCTAGGTAGCAGTGTTAATATTTGTAACAAAAAATGTTTGTAAATATTTTGGGAGGAAATATGACAGAAAACAAGGGATGGTAGGAACTGGCCAGTCTCTTTCTGAAGCGTTGTGTATATTTTGATGATCAAACCTGAAAGTACTTAACAGTTTGTTTGTTTTTTGTTTAAAAGCAGTACAGATGACCTTTTTCCCCCTGAGCCTTTGGGACCAATGCTGGGAGGTAGCGAACATACTTAATTCTATTGGTATTGAACCGTTTAAAAATAGTACCTAGAATTTTTTTTACTTTAGTGAACATTCCCCTTAAAAATATATGCTATATCTGTGCCTGAGATATGAAGGTGAGAGGTGTAAACTATTTATTTTATATGTCCATTTTCCATTTCTATACTTGGTCCTTAGTGATAAGTTGGGGTCTGATCAGAAATATTTGGTTTATAAATGTTAACTCATGTTTAAAGTTATTTTCATGAATTGATTGGTTGTTGGGGTTTTTTTTCTTTCTTTCTCCAAAATTTGTCTTGAGGTTTGCAAATGATCGAGCAGATTGGTTGAGCGCGGAGATATAATTTTGTTCGCTGGAAACCCATACTGTATATGCCTGTATTATCACTGTTCCTGTGTAATATAATCTGTAATCATTATCCCGAGCAAAAACCAGAAAGGAAAGAGTAAAACGACTCATTTGTTCTGCTGTAATTCACCTAATGGTCATGACTTTGCTGCGAATACGTTTGTACTAATGGAAGAATCTGAGCCAGACATTTTGTACTTGAAAACAGATGTTTCAGAGTTCAATATTTGGAGACTCATCGTTGTTTTGGGATGGTAGACTCTCTGGGGCCTTCAACTACACGACTCGTTGCCATAGCTCTTGCATTAACTTCAGGTGCGTATCTGACGTAGGTTTCGTTCGAAGAGCTTCCCTCACAAACCACTTCTGTACTGTCTGTGGGTAAACCATGTGAAAACCTTGTTAGCACTAGTCTTTTTCGGCTGTTCTTTTTATCTGGGTACTGTATCTCCGAGCATACTGAGTACTCGAGGTCTTCTTGTGACTTCCTGTCTCATGATTTCCTGTGTTACAGCAGTGATGGGGTCACTTTCAGTGGCCGTCCTGTGGCTTCTTGTGGATAGGTATGTTCCCTGATGCACTCTCACTCTGAGAGAAAGGCCTTAAGTGTACTGTGAACATCACACTACGCTCAAGCTCAAGTCAATCTCCTTTTCTAGCCTTGTACATTTGCCGTTTGGACTTTTTTCTTTGTGGATTCTATATGAATTTTGCTATGTTTTTTTTTTTTTTGCCTTTTTTTTTAAAATAAATATAAGAATTCTGACTAACTCTGAGTGAACTGCTTCATTGAAAGAGGATAAACATCCACAAAAATTTGGGTTATTAGGGTTGTACCTAATAACATGATTTGGAATCAAAAACTATTGATCCCCGAGGAAAAAAATGCATACTACGACTGCACAATACAAAATATAGGACACATTCATAATACAATTCCCCAGAAAATACTTTAAAAATGCTTTAAAAACGAAATAGTTTTGAACTCAATCATGTTTGGTTTCTTTTTAGTCTTGGACACGGTTTATAGGGAAAACTGGCCTGTAGATATTAGGCAGTAAGATAACCAGATCTCTCCAATATGGTACAAAATCCCATTTAAACATGAACATCACCTACAAAATGTGATGATGCTCACTTTGTTTCTCCTGGAACGAAACACTACATTGCTCATGTTAAGAACATTAACCCGTTTAATCCCAAATTTTTCCCTGCAAAATAAGTGCATGCATTTTACTCCTTAGACTTCCCTAACAACACAATATGTTTGAATTGTTTCATTTCTTGGTGGTTATGATAGTGAAAATGTAGGTTTTATACTCTGCAACAATTGTTGCCGATGGGAAACCACATAGTCTAAATTTAAACAACTTTTTCAATTTGTGTGGGCCGATCTTCCCACCAAGATCTCATGTTATACCCCCTGGCCTGACCTCTGACAGTTTTAAGTAGTGTAGAAAAAAAAGATAAATAGAATAAACAGCCCAAACCTTTGACAGCTAGCATAACTAGCACTATGACTATATGTTATGCTAGCGGCAACAAATGTTGTGCTTACATTTACTCTTCTTACGGTGAAAATATGCATGCAGGCATATAATTCTCATTAAATATTAGTAGAAGACCCTTTAGAAAACATGTGTTCAAAATATTTTAGTAATATCTGTTAATTAAGGTATCTTACGAACTTACTCAAGTACAAGTTTGAGGCAGACATCTCTTTCCAGAGGTGCAGGCTGGATGTAAAGGGGCGTGGTCATGTCTCCATTCACACAAGTCACATGACATTGACACAATTTAGGGGAGACAACCTCTTTTAAAATTTTTAACTTGCATTAGCTGCCCAAAGCCAAAACAACACTTTTAGAGCTTCCAAAATAAAAGAAAAAAACAGCAACAATTGTTGCCATTGGGATTAAGTGGGTTAATAATCTAGGCCTTTGTGATCCAAACAGGCAAGACCAGTCTGTGTGGAGGGCTGTACAATACAATTACGAGGTTCTTCATATTCTCATATTTTCCATTTCCTCATTCATGAGCTGATTTTCAGTCTATTGTTGTTTTTGTTTATGCACTTATACACTGAGAACGCTATCAAATGCAAACCCTTAAGGACTGGTTGTATGTAAACAAGATTACACCGAAAGAGCTCCACAAATAAACTCCACAAATAATAATTGGCCCTGAGGCAAAATCTAGCCAAGCTGTCCAGTTCAAGAAGAAAACACCCTCTTGTACTTACCTGGTCCTAAAAAAAAAAAAGAACCAATCTGATTCCTTTTCCTTGAGTTATGTTTGGTGACAGTGCGGTGATTGGTTAAATGCCAGTGGAAATAAAATGCCTGGCCAGGGGAGCATAGCCATCTCATGGTGGGGGGTCCTTCAGGATTGCAAGATGAAGGTTGTTCCTTAATTAAAAAAGGGGGTTTATCGCTGTCTGTAATTAATCCAGCCTTTTCTTAATCTGGGGAAAAGAGCAGTGGTTTTAATCAGTCATGGTCTCATTGCAAGGCCTTGACTGTTGTTTTCATTTTCACACATCCCCTTCAGTGAGAACATTTTGTTGATTAAACAATCATTGGTGGTTGCCATCTAGCCAGAACGCCACTTGGCCTTTGGACTGTCAGCAGTGCCACAAGCATTTTCTGCTGTATGTTTGGGTGCTCCTGTTCAAATTATGAAGTGTAAATGAGTACACACCCTCTATAGAGAACACACTTACTGGTCATTTACAGAATTTAATGTAAAAAGAATACATGGCCTGTACAAATGCTATTCTGTATGTGTTTCTAGTATGCAAATACAAATTAGCTTTTAAAAAAATCCCATATTTAAGTGTTTTCTGAAACGTATATATCCACTTAGAAAATCAACAATAGATGTGACTTGACCAGGCGTTTAAGAACGTTGGTATAAGACTGTAAATAAATAAAGCTTATCATATGTAAAGAAGGGTTGTTTACTCAATCTGTAAGTCATTGGATTTATACTTCGATTGCAAACAATAATGCCTTTATTTTGACTTCTGTTTGGAGGTCCACCAATCTTCTTTGACCCTGTTCTATTGTTAACAGTTACCTTTTCTTTTTGGTGTTTAACTCACCCAGGAGAGCACTAATATTGAATATCAAAGTCTATCATATTACCCCTCCAATGCTGATAGATGCTGGAAGCTCCAGTACAGTTCTAGAAGTCGTTTAATACTTTTTGACTTTTAGATTTCAGTCATTATTTCACTGAAGCAACAATTCTTTCCTTAGGTTCAGGCTTCAAAAGCCATCAAAGGCTCTAGAGTAAACAGCTTAAAACTACCAGTGAGAAAAACTGTCAGCGAAACTGTTTGTTTTCACTTGTCTGAGCACCTTCACTGATATTTCCCGAGTCTCGCTCACCTCAGAGAAAACAGTTGTGTCTAGAGCCACTCCCCTTGGCACCTGTCTAGCCGGTCTAACAGGCTCTGGAGTTGGGCAGAGCAAGCCAAGGTCTACTTTCCCGTCTGGGACTCGAAAACAAATTTCTACGCTTATTATTCAAACAATTGAACGAGAACTGCACTGGTCTATGCAACACAAGCACACAGCTGGCAGCGTTTGGAATTCCAGCAAGTGTGACTGGACAGACAGGATCCACCAGTTGAACAAAAACTTCCCGGCGAACACGCAAATCGTTTCTCGTGTCTCTTCGAGTCACCATACACTTACGTCATTGCCCACATCTCAGCCAAGATCGTAAACGAATTACCGGAGCTCAAGTTTTATGCAAACAACCTGATGAACTCGGCTCCCTTAGGCTTTTACACTGTTTTCTCCCTGTTGGCTTCCGTGGCATGCTGCTGCTGTGCCATCCCCAAACTCTACCACATAAAATAAGCTATTTATTTAATAGTATGCAGCTGTAAACTGAAAGTGGTTCAACAGCAAGAATGGCTGGATGAGCAAGCACTTAATTTTACATTCTTCATATCATACATGCGGCTCTGGAACTCACTAGCAGAAACATCAATTCACTATTACACTTTAAATCCACACTGATCAAGCGTGCGCTCTCTCTCTGATTTTTTTTAACTGTTTGTTGCCCTTGTTTTATTGTACGGTGTCTTTGTGTGCCAGTAAGGCGCCTTTAAATAAAATATACAGTAAAATGCCAGTTTTACGTGGATCGGGACTCGCGGATCCAGTCACATGCGGATTTTTTCCGAGAGCGGAAGTGATCATCGTGGAAACTGCTCCCATATTCCCCCTTTTTTTTGTAGCTTTTTTCGTGGCAATGTTTTTTTTACGCATTTTTAGTTCTAAATTATTAAAAATATATAAGTTACTAAAAACACCGTCTCTCTCTCTCTCCCCTTATCTTTACATTTTCATTAAGTGCAATGTATTTAACTGAGTATAAAATGAATTTAAAGTGTTCTGGGAGCATATTTGGGTGCATATTTAAGGTTTACACTATAAAAATAGGATTTTTTTTTTTTTTACAAAAACACAACGTGGTTTTTCATTATACGCGGGTACTCTTGTAACGTAACCCCCGTGAATAACGAGGAATTACTGTATTATTATTATTATTATTATTTAATCCAAAACAAATGTGTTTCTCTGGAAATTTTTTTAATTACAAATTGTAAAAGCCCAACATTTGCCATGTAACTCGTTGACTCGTGTGTCACAGCTGCGAACAGAAAAAAGTATGTGTGTGTGTGTAACTGAAATGTGCATGAACAGAGTTCCTTCAGGCAGCAATGGACAGCTTACTGCTTCAAAAGTTACAAAAGTCCAAAAAACAGCCAATTTCTTTTGCTCCTAGTGGGAGTAAAAAGGACTCGGTTTCCCATGGTGCTCTGAGGGTTTGTGTGCCAGCATTTCAAAAAACCCGTCTCTTGGTCTTTGTGGTTATTTGGCTCCAAAATAATCCACCACCCCGCTGCCCTTCAGACCATCAAAGAAGAAGAAGTTCCTGTGTGGAGCATCTCTCTGGGACAGCGCCTGTTTTTTTAAACACACAAGCAAAAAGACAAGAGGCCATCAGAATCAATGTGACACAGCTGTTATTTTTCAACAATCATTTAGTCCTTCAAACATTGGCCTATGTAATTAAACTCATTGGGGTTTTCTTTGTTGTGGTGCCTTTTGGCCGATGACTGAGGGACAGTGAGGAGCAGAGGACCATGTGTGAGTTGCAGCGTGTTTCATCATGCAAAGAGATGGCGAGACAGCCTGGCTTCGCTCCACCGCCATGTGGGTCCAAGGCCTGTGCAGCCACCAGAGAGGCTACCACATACCCTCCACCAGCCTTCTGTATGGGGCTCCAGCATCTCCCAGCCTGAACGATGAGGTCACCCTCGATTAGAAACTGCAGAACGCGTCAACGGCCCGCCTCAATAGCACTCCAGCCATAAAACATGACCTACATCAATACCTGCCACAAGCTCAAATATGACCAATGCACCCAGTCACGGTTTACTTACTAGGTGTGGCTCAACAGACATTTTGCTTCATTTGTTGGACTTTGTGCCAAGGTTTTCAGAGAGTCGGCATTGGGTTTCATCAATGACCGGAATGTTACCTCTTCAAGCCTGGCATTTAAAAAGTCTCTGCGTCTAAAAAGGTTTGGATGTATCCCAGACTCCAAGGAGGACGGCAGCTGTCGTATGGTTCAGACAGAACCTTATCAGAAAAACCACTTGCACAGTTTATAAAAGGTCCACTAAAAAGAGGAGGCAAATTTTGTGATTCCGCCCCCAGAAAACATTTTTGGCTAATGGGGTACAATGTTTTCAGTTTTAAATATGAGAAGTAAAGAAGAAGTGCTTGCGATTGAGAGCCCCATTGCTTTCATAGCCTTTTCAGTGCTAAGGTAAGGAGGACTGATAAGAATGCACTCAAGCTCATGATGTTAAATGTGTGGTAATACATTTAAAATGGCTTAAATCTAAAATCAACAAGCCTCTCCACGCCTCTAATGTCCCGATGAGTGGAGTGTGTGCGCGGCAGCCAAGATAGTGAGTATTACGCAACAAGAAGCACTTCTTATATGTCAGCTCTGGGCATCTGCAAGTGCTACTCTTACAAATACCTTTGGGTCGAATTTAAAACTGTTAAATGTGTTCTAGAAGAGTCAAATTAAGTGTGTCCTTTATCATTTCTGCTATTGTAAACGGAGCGCTTGCTGGTCTTAGAATAGATGTACTGAAAAGGGCCTGACAGGTAGTTTCTTACAAACACTTTACATTAAACTGCTTAGTTAATAATTTGCCTGCAATCTGTTTGAAGCAACCTCAAAAAAGGCACAGAGACAGAAGTATCATGCTAATATTATCAAAAGGTTTTGTTCAGGCAGATGAAAGGTGATGAATTACGTCTTTGAAGTTACTTTAATGTTTGCACGATGCTTTCTCTCAGGGCAGCCAGAGCCAAAAGCAAACCGTTAGCCATGCTTTTACTCAGAAATAGTCTCAGCCTCAGACGTCACGCCCACGGAACGTTGGCTAAACGTCTGATGCATATGGTACACTTAACTGGAAA
>JBBPDC010000001.1:19168700-19191695 GCA_037974485.1 Hemigrammopetersius urotaenia | reverse complement strand
CTGCCCCCACTGATTGTGTGGTACTGCAATGCAGAGGGGCGTTTAATTTTCAAATTAATCGCGCGATCAATTTATTTGAAAGCGTTATAGACAAGAAATGAACGCAAATAGTTAACGTGATATTTTTAACAGCCCTACTTTTAACACTTGCGTGTGTCCGCAGGTTTGAGAACACTTATTTGAGAAGTAACGGTCTAAATAAAACAGCTTTTTATGTGGGCTGTGCCTCAATTAACAACACACCAAAGGACTGACCAAAGGACTTTTGGGTACTCACTGCATCAAACTGAAGAAAGAAGTCATCAGGCTTGTCCTCTATTTTATCAGTATCGGCCTTCACTTCTACCATTGGGTTGAGGAACTGGGCTCGTTCCAGAGAAGCCTCTGCATGATTCTGACCATCCGCATCCACAGGGATCAGGAACTGAGCTCGCCTGGATTCCTCAGTAACCTGAACACAAACACCCAGCTTAAATGAAATTTATCAGAAGGAAAAAAAAAACCGAATTATCCTAGATAAAATTGCTTATGCGTTTACTGCACAGTTACAGAGACAAGAACAATACAAACATAATATAAACAAAGACAATAAAACTCACCATAAAATAATCTGAGCAAAATGCATGACGCTATATACACAAAATAACAGAGGTGGATATAAATACTTTAGATATATAAATGAAATTACTACTGAAGTAATTTGCTAATTAACACGAATGGTAGTTTGGAATCCAATTCCATGCAAAAAAAAAGGACGACCAATTTTGACAACAAAAATTATCTTTATTTTGAATATGTCCCAGCAGCAATGGGAGTAAAATGCTATTAAAGTAACCCCCTCGCTTTTACGCAGTTCAGCTATCGCGGAAACTGCAGATATCCTCCACAATTTTTTGGCTTTTGTGACGTCTGGGCCTCTGTAAGCAAGGCAATCAGATGCACCTGAACGGAATGAGCCTCCGCTGCTCAGCACCGCGCCCAAACAAAAACAACCAGCACGAGGACGAGGGGGCGTGGCAGATGTCACAATCACCTGTCCTCGAAGGCAGGAGGTTTGAAAGTAGCCAATCCAAGAACGTTATTTATTTCTCCTTACTGCTGATTGGCTGCTGCCCTTTGACCCAGCTGCAGTCCAGAATTTCCGCAGTGGAGTGTCTTGAGTGTTCTCATGTTTTTTGTTTTGTACTTCTTAAAGCCCTGTATTTTTATTACAGTAAATTACATTTATTTATAATGGTGTTAACCCTGCTTATACCAAAGAAAACAGCAGCCCATACTAAAGAAAACAGACATGAATGAATTACAGTACAGTCTATACAGCGGCAACATCTGTATTTTACATTCTAGCACTGCAGGAGTTCAGTGTACACAGTACGAATACGGGTTTACCTTTTCATTTTCATTAAGGGTTATGTATTAAGTGTTTTGGGAGCATATTTGGGGGAATATTTAGGATTTACACTATAAATAAAGGCATTTTTTGACATCACGGTTTTTCACTATATGTGGGTGCTATTGGAACGTTGCTGTATATACTATAATTAACTATAATGCTAATATATGTCACATTCGCCTAAAAAGGTCCTGGCAAATAGCCATCCATGCAGATATGTAGTGTTCAGGGATCTATAAGCAATACCAATATTTGAAAAAGAAACTAGGGTACCTGGTTAGGGTAGCAGGCATTATCAGTTCTATTTTGGAATCTAGGTTCAGCTGCCTACCCTACCTAGCCTGTTATTGTATGTAATAGTAACATAGAAGTGATACTGCACTGCAGTGATATTGCACATAATAATAAAGATACTGCACACAAAAAGAAACTGCACAATGGAGTAGCAAGATGCGTGATATCTAATTGGGGTAGCAGGCGGCCTAGTGGTTAGGGGGGGTGCCCCAGCAATCAGAAGGTCATGGGTTTGAATCCCAGGACTGGCAGAACACAATATTTTAATACTTACTGACTTTGCAATAGATACAAAACTGTATTCTGTCAGTTGTCCATTGGTTTAGTAAAGGATGTCCCACCTGTTCATGATCCAGGAGAGTGAGCCCTTTCACTCCTGCCAGGATAAGGTTCTTTGCCACTTCAGCACCCAGGCCTTTCAGTCCAACCAGAAGTACTCGAGACCCTCTCAGTCTGAGAAAGACAAGCAGTACTTTACATATACATGCTTATGCACAGACATGATTTATCTTCAACAGTAAATTGACACTGTGCTTTTTTCTGTCATGAAGTTTAAAATGATCTCGTTAACACGTCAATGTTTTTTTTACACATTTTATATGAATGTATTTTTTTCTATATATTCCCATTTTTTTCTATTCCAGCATGACTGTGCCCCAGTGCACAAACCAAGCTCCATCAAGACACGGTTGGATGTGGAAGAAATTAAACCGCACAGGGCCCTGCCCGCAACCCCATCCAACACCTTTGGACTGGAACGGAGATTACGAGCCAAACTTCTCGTCCAACATCAGTGCCTGACCTCATAAATGCTTTACACAATCAATGGGCACAAACACTCCAAGATCTTATGGAAAGCCTTCCAAGAACAGTGGAAGCTATTAAAGCTGTAAAGGGTGACCAGCTCCATATTAAAGTCTAAAGTATAGATTTGAATGCAATACCATTAAAGTCCTTGTTTGGATATTGGTCCCAATACTTTTGTCCATATAGTGTATATATGTAAGTAATCTTAAATTAGATTAGATTCCTCCCCTGACTACGATAATTAGCTTTAGCAAATAGTTCAGAACTGAATAAGAAAACGAAACAGGTGTACAATAACACGTTTTCTTATTTATGTTTATTAGGTTAGCCTCTTAGCTATAGCAGCTAAACACAAACCTCTTTTGTGCCTCCAGACCCCACAGACGGATCTGCCGGTCATACTGGGCAGCTTCTTCCTCGCTGATGATGTTATCCTCTTTATCGATCGTATCGATCATCTCGAGATATCTCAAATTACTCCGCTAAATAAAAAAAAGTGTTCAAAAACAACCAGTTTCCTTTCAGACTCGAGTCTTCCATTCAAAAGGAGTCCCGCTTGCTGGGATTCGAAATGGCTCACGATGATGACGCCAGAAAAATGAGACCAAAGAAGTTTTCAAAACAAAAACATCCTTTTTGTTTTAATCCTTTTAAATAAGAAAACATGACATTTGACATCATTTCAGCAACTATTGTTAATCTTCACCTTGCACGATTTGTACTGGCATGATTTATTTCAGTTCTGCCTAAAATATTTCAGTTTTATTCCATTGCATATTTAAAAATGTGCTAATTCACTTTTTTTCTTTTTTAAAAAAGCTCCAAAACTTTCTGTTACAAAAACTCTAGGCAGTTTTTTCAAGCGTTTTACTTAAATTTAGAATATAAAAAAGGAAAGCTAAAATGGACTGAAATGAATTCAGGTTAATACACTGATGGATTGTTTTTTTTTTCTCTGTGAAATAGTCTTAATTTTAAAATTAGAGACATTGTCCAACAGGTCCAAGCTTAAATAGTAGTGGTTATTTCAGTAGTGATAATATCCTAAATCAATATAAAACACTATGTATTTACATGGTCTGTAGTTTATATAAGACGACAACTGAGGACCTCAGAAACACTGCAGTTGATGCTCACCAGACTGTCGTGGAGTGAGACATGCTAGAAAGAAGAAACTCAATTAGGTGAGGATTTGCAGTCCAAAGCAGTTTTTATTGCAATAATATGCCCAGTCAGCTGAGAGACCTTTTGAGATCAGATATCCCCCAAGATCTGCTCTGGCCGTATTTGGTTACATCATACCAATATTTTATCTTACATACAAGAATGAACCAATACCTTTTGGTGATTTTCCACCCTATGAGCCACTATTGTTTCAAAGTCCTTGGAAGTATCGCCTCTCTTTGAGCAACTATTGTATCGAATGCCTTGCTGATGACCTCTCTTCATTGTTGTTCATTTAATTTGTTAAATGTGTCTGGCTATGTGTTCACTGTAATTTTATTTTATTACATATTGTGGTCAGTGCTCAAAAAAACGATACATTCAGTATTATGTTACAAAACCATTTCTGAAGAGGTTGAACTTCAATACACTGTCATGCAGATGCTATGAGGAATAAGTGTAAAGTGTAAGTGTGAAGTGTTAATTTGTCATACATGAACACAGCACAGCACAAAATGGTAGAGCACAAAATTGTTCTCTGCATTAAATCCATTCACCCAAGTTAAGGCAGCCAGCAGTGCGGGTTATATCTGATCTCCAAGTTTTTTCAGTTGACTGGGCATACTGATGCAATAAAATAAATAATTTCTTTCCAGCGCGTCTGCTCTAAGACGGAATGTGTTCATCCAAAAGGTGTTGGATGGGGTCGAGGTCAGGGCTCTCTGCTGGCCAGTCAAGTTATTTCACACCTCATCCATCCATGTCTTGCTGTGTGTACTGGGTGGAATACCAAAAAGTGCCTTCCACAAAAACTGTATCCACAAAGTTGGAAGCATGAAGTTGTCCAAAATGTCTTGGTATGCTGAAGCATTAAGATTGTTCTTCACTGGAAGTAAGGGGGCACCTGAATGTGCCAATACTTTTGTCTAGTTAGTGTACTTCAGCATTTGTGTCTTTTAAGGTATTTGCTCAAAACCTGTCCGCCTCGGGTTCGTACATGTTCGGTCCTTTCCGTGTCGTGTTTTTCGGTTAACTCCGCCCGCTTTGCCTCGACTTCGTAATTATTCGGCCGTTTCCGTGTTGGTTAGCTCCGCCCCTCCTTTTTCGTCGGAGAAGAAGCGCCGCCATTTTAAGTGAATGAGTTTCATTTCACCTCGCCACTGTAAGGACGGAGAGAGAGCTTCAGGAACGTTTCAGCATGTTTCTCTTTTAAACTGTTCATGGGAATTGACTGCTTATGAACTGAAAACTCTTCCTAAAAAATCCATCATCAAAGTCAAGTAACGCATAAGCCAGTCGAGTGTTTTTTGCACTTGAATGTAGCACGTTAAGAGGAAAATGGCTGTGGAAAGCATGACTGTCCTTCCAAACAACTCCCCAACAGCCAACCACGAACACAACAGCCTCCTCACTGACGAAAGGTCGAGTAATATCATATTTCTATCCAACTATTTATTTATCCTTTGCTTTTTTAAAAACAAAAACACCAAAAAAAGCATGGGTATTCTTTTGGTTTTTTTCCTCTTTCAAAAGGATTAAAGTCGACTTTTTCTGGGGGAAACGAATACAGAGGTAAACGAGAGAACGCCATCTTGAAAACGTTACACCTTGGAGAAGGTCGTTTTTAAAAAAAAAAAAAAACAACCTGAAAATGCAGGAGTTTCGGTCCGAAGTCCTGTCAGAATTCAGTCACTGCTCGAAGCTCTTTGCTGTTTTCCATCATCGAAGGATTTTAAGTGGCCACCTAGGCAAAGAACATCCACTCTCTCTCTTTCTCTCTATCACGCTTTTCTCAGAACACCACTAACGGACAGGATCAGAACGTTCATTTTATCATTAGGCAGCAAGTATTTTACATTACTCGCGATTTTCTAACATTTTTTGAAAGTTCAGCTTGTGGGTGCAGCTCGACGACTGAAAACAATCAATCACAAACCGTAAATGCTGTGTAATTTCTTCTCTTAGCAGGCCAGAGCAGACATTCATGCACTTTTTTTTATTATAAGACGCACAGTTCTTCACATTAGTCGCATTTTTTAATCTCTTTACAAACTTCAGCTTGTGGGAACAACTCGACGACTGATAAAAATAAAACCCAAACTTTAAATTTTGTGAAATTTCTCCCCGTTATTGCTCGGGAGTTAGCCGCGGAGGCTAATCCGTGCTGGGCCGGGCCCTGCTTGGATAGCCTTCATAGCAGCGCCCCTGAGTGGGCCACTAACACGTTCCCCCTTAGTTCGGCTTTTTTAAACATTGTCGGCCCCTAATATAATCAACATGTTAACGATTAAAGCCGTGTTTAGGTCTACGTGTGCTAATTAGTGTCCCATCGTTTGGGTGTTTTGTTTTTCATTCTAATGGAAGAGGGCCAACATTAGCTAATGCTAAGCCAACCAGTTAGCACCATACGTAGATTAGTTATCTAGCTTGGTCAATAACTAACCAGCTCTGTTTTTAATTAATGTAATGCAATTTAATAATATAATTTTTAGATGTAATGTTTGGGTACTATTACATTGTAGTACGTTTTCAGATTTAATATTTACATTTTTATTGGTTTTGATTTTAGTGTTATTACCGGTCTACACTATATACTGTAAAAATACCCCCCTCCCCCCCTTAAAATGCTACGCATAAAATAAAACGTGCACACTTTAAGTACTTTTTTCAATAAATTAAAAATGTTAATTTAAAGTTCAAATGGATAAAATACTTATTATTTAGTTGACATTTCTAATTGAAGCATAAAAGTCTTATTGTTTTATGGAATCTTTTTTGCTGCCTTTAAATAGTTTGTTCTGTTTGTCCTGTTTTGGGTCAAAGCATGTATTTTCACAAACACCCTCTTGGTTGAAGTGCCTCCCCCAAGTCTCAGAAGCATTCAAGGTCCTTAAACGTGAACTAAAACACCAGTTTCACAATTTCACTGATTCCCAGAGCTATTTATTTTATTTATTTATTTATTTATTTATTTTATTTATTTATTTATTTATAATTTTTTTTATTTACAAACAGTGCAATCCATGTCACCCCCTCTTGCAGCAAGTGTGAATTCCAAAACAGCAGATAAAGTCTTCTGTACTGGTGCTTTTAAATGGTCATTTAAAGTAAAGTGTTTTGTGTCACTTTCCAGGTTTATCGAGGCATTAGTTGCAGTTGCTTGAATTGTTTTGAGGGGAGGGGGGATGTGTGGACTTGGCTTTTATTACTGTATTAGAATGCAGTATTCTGAAGTTAAGATATGCCTCCTGATGCCCTAATTAGATTACCCAGGTTTTTTTGGGAGCATGACCTGATTCCTCAGCTGTCTTGTCACTCACTGCATGGTTGGATGAGACCAGTTGGTTGTAGCTTGTCAATAAAGGCTAGTTATACTTAGCTGGGGGAAATGGTAACTGGTTATTAAGAGTTAATTATTTTTGGAATAATTTGTTTTACTGGAATTGTCCATGCTGGCAAAGAAAGAGCTTGAGCATGTGTTCCATTGTAGGGATTCACAGTATGGTGTAATGAACAAATAATTGGGCCATATATTATTTTGTTTCCCAGAATGCATTATTAACTCTTAAACTGTAAGTGATTTGATGACGCAAGCTTTTCTGTTTGCGTCAGGGTTGTTTACAGCCAGTTGCTATTGATCAGGGAATGTTTTGCAATGAGTTACTACAGTGGCTTGAGACTAGTTGTCACTAGAGAAGGGGCCAAGCTGTAGTAAATATAGAGCTAATTTTTTGTACATACAGTTTATATGGGCCACTAAATGTGACCAAACAGAACGGCAGAATTGTGTCATGCAGTCAGGAGATAAGCAGGTCTTTTGATTAAACAGTCTCTTTGCATTTTTTTGATATGCCCAGTCCCAGTTTAGTGCTGTAACAGCTTAACGCTGTAAGCTGAAAAAGTGTTTCTAAGTTTAAAATTTTCTAGTAATTACATCATTTCCATGGCTGTATTTTGAGGCAGATGGTGGCATGGTGATTAGGGAGTTGATGCTGTGGTCAGAAGAATGTGAGTTAGAATCCCAGAACCGGTAGGGGTACCACTGTGGTACCCTTGAGCAAGTGAACCAGCCCCCCACATTGCTCCACGGGCACGGCTCCAGGGACTGCTCACGGGTTCACTTGGATAATGGGTTAAACATAGAGAGAGAATATCCCATTGTTTACACTGTGTGCTGTGGTGTTTTCACATGCGACTATAAGGGGGCCACTTTACTTTAAATATAGTAGAAATGACCATCATTTTTGAGGTCAAATGTTAAACTTCCACTCCTCAGTATAACATTTTACTGTATTTTGTTAAATTTCTTTATTGGCTTCACTCGCTCAGGTTAGTCTATGGAAAGACTACTGCAAGTGTATTTTCCAGTTTCCTAGAAAACTAGTTGAAGTATGCAAACCATTTCAACACAACCGCATGAGCACACTGAGCAAGTGTAATTAAACTGAAACATTCTTATGGAAATAGGTCCACCCTCTCTAAGTTTTTGTATTATAGTTTATTACATTATTACATCATCTTTAATCAAAGTTTAATCACAATAAGCCTTTCCAGACATATCATGGATGAATTTACAGAAAATGGACCAGTTCTATGTTATAAACAGAGCTTAATCTCAGACCTTAAAAAATATTTTTTAATATCTTAGTAGTATTTTTAAAATGTGAGGCTTTTTATATATTTTTTGTTTGTTCCGAAGCATCAAACCTTGTCCTTCTTGCTATGTATCTCCCAGACATCTTGAAATGTAATGTCACATTAAGATAAGGTGACCATTTATTAGTCCCACAAGTGTGAAATTTCCCTATATTGTCCTCCACACGTGGTATTTTTTTATTTGCTTTTAAGGAGAGCAGTGCTTTGCTTGTTCACAGCACGTCAGGCTTGTATTTCAGTATTGTAATTCCCCAGTTGTGCTGTGTGTGTGTATGATAGGCAAGAGGATGGAGAGCTGGAGGAGGGAGAGCTGGAAGATGATGGAGGAGAAGCTGAGGCACCCACTGCTGAGGGAGTGGAGCAAGAGGAGAAGCCTCGCCGCAGCAAGGAGCACCATGGCAGTGACTCAGATGATGAGAAGGCCCATCGCCGCAAAAAGAAGAGAAAAAGAGAGAGAGAACGGGAGAAGGAGAAGAGGAGGTCCAAAAAGAAACGGAAATCAAAACACAAGGTAAGTGTGAATGATTGTGAAATGCTTAATTAGAATTTTTTGGGGACTTTGTCATGGACTCTCACACTTGTGTGTTGTAGCGCCATGCGTCCTCCAGCGACGACCACTCAGACTACAGTGAGGATTCTGACTACAGTCCCAGTGAGAAGAGAAAGTATCGGGAATACAGCCCTCAGTACCCGCCCTCAGTAAGACAAATGTTTATGTCCAGTAGTGTCCCCATTTTGTTTTTATTTTTTTGCCTACTGTGTACAGTCATAGTAGTGATGGAACGTCACTATGTCTTTAAGCCTGAATGCATTGTTTTCAATCACTGTGTTTCAGTCCCATGGTGGCTATCCTCCTCCTCCCTCGGGTCACGGAGGACCAATGGGAAAGAAAGGCTACATGACCAACAGGGACAAACAGGGTTATGGTGGCTACGATGAATACGATGATGAGAACTATGAGGGTGAAGAAGATGAGGACATGGGTGATGAAGAATATGATGATTTCACCAAGGAGCTCAATCAGTACCGCAAAGCCAAAGAGGGTGGAATGGGCGGCATGCGTGGCAGAGGTACACATGAAACTTTATTGGTAGGGCACAAATGCCTCTCACTTAACTGTGCCCCAAACTATATCCTAAAAAAATCTCCATTGTAAAGAACAATTTATGAACGTTCAGCGTTTTGATGTACCCCATTTTTTACAGGCGGTAAAGGGAGAATAAAGAATCTGAGAGGCCGTGGCAGAGGAGGGATGAGGGGTCGTGGAGGCAGGGGAGGAAGCAGAGGAAGAGGACGAGGAAAGATGGGGGAAAGTGATGACGGTGATGGCATGTATGGAGATGAAATGGAGGTGAGTTTGGATACACAAATTATTAATGGTCTGTTGCATAGTTTTATAATTGTTCTAACATGTTTACAAACTCTGATGTTGCATTTCATAGTATGGTGATGATGACTATGACATGGGGGATGATGATTATGATGATTACTCTAAAGAACTCAACCAGTACAGGAAATCCAAGGACCGAGGACGTGGTGAGTATTAAATATTTAACCGGAGTTTTTTGGACTAATAGAAAATGATGTGATTCAGAGTACACCATTAACTTTTTCTATAAATGTGTGATGTCACAAGGAGTAATTCAATTAATAACACATTTCTTTAGGTCAAACAATTTATTCTTAAAATACAAGCTATTACAAGCACTGCACAAAGTCAGTATGTGAAGAAATGGTTGTGTGACTTCTGTATTTTAGCTACATTTAATATTGAACTCATTTGTTGTATACCCATGCTGCACTTGCACCTTCAAGATAAAAATGTAGTGTCTGTTCTCTAAGTGTGGCTTCTTTCTTAGAGTAATACAAGCTGTAAAACATCAGTATGGATGAGTAAAATTTGACATTGAGAACATTTTTTCCACTGTAAAGTTGGTCACATACATTGATACTCCTGCATCATTACCATTTTTTTTTGACCCCTTGCACTACAAGTGATTGACAACAGACAACACAATTCTTTGGATTTAGTTCAGTTTAATGAACTGATTAAACCCTTTTAATCCTCAACTTTTTAAGTTGAGGTTGTGTTGGGACATGAAAGCTAGTGAAGGATATATAAAGTATGTTGTCCATCAAATTGATTATCCACAAAAACGTGCACCTGTTCAATTTTTGGACGTAGCAGTTCACTTGAACTGGGCAGTCACAAGCTAATGTTTAACCCAGCAGTTTAGAAATAAATTATTAAAACCTTTTTCTATTATTTTCTCTCTAGGTTGTAAAGGTATGCGAGGCCGTGGAAGGGGTAAAGGGGGTCGAGGCATGAACCGGGGCAGGGGTAGGAATCGGGGGAGAGGCCGCGGAGGAGATCAGTGCTATGATGAAGAAAACGATGGAGATATGGACATGGGGGTAAGAAATGTCAGCACACAGTTCAGTACACCAAAGGTGCTCAGCTTCCTCAGGTGGTCCTTACCATGTTTCTAACACAGCAGATCCTGCATATCATGGATAGTAAAATTATTTGAATAGTTCAGACTGAGGCAAAGGTTAAACTCAGCCAGATAACACACCTTTGTCTTACTTCAACTGAATTGCTTCTTCTGGCTGGGGGATAAAAATACACAATATAACCAATGTGGCCTGCTTGGAGATGGGGAGCTGTTGCCATAGATGTTCTATATCAATAAGGTAGAAGCTAACGGTCTATAGCTTTTTAACTTAAGAATATCGTGTCCCTTAGGACGGTGGAGGTGGCCCCAGGAAGTATGACCAGGAGAAACACCAGGACAAGAAAGGAAAGGCCATCTGCAAATACTATATCGAGGGTCGTTGTACCTGGGTAAGAACAGAATAATTTGATATTGGTACATTTAAAGCAAATGTTGAAATATTTAAGCCGATATTAGTGTTAAACATATGTTTATGTCTAATGTCCACAGAAGATAAATGTTTATTTTCATGTGACTGACAGGGGGAGCACTGCAACTTCAGTCATGACATTGAGTTGCCTAAGAAGAAGGAACTTTGCAAGTTCTATATCACTGGCTACTGTGCTCGAGCTGAAAATTGTCCCTACATGCATGATATCCTTTACAGTTGCATTTATACAGGTGAACTAACTAACCAGGATTAATTAATCAACCAGTTTTAGTAATGTCAGTGAACATCAGCAAAAAACCCCAACTTTTTTGTGATATGTAAGTTGCTTTTGTGATGTATCATTAAAGTAGTATGACAGAACTGCACGGATTATTCCTTGATTCAGAGCAACGTGATTTCCCCTGTAAGCTGTTTCACACTACGGGCAACTGTGTGAATGGTGATGACTGTATGTTCTCACACGAACCTCTTACCGATGACACACAAGAACTACTAGACAAGGTGAGCCTCTTTATTGCTGATGGAAAGAAACACAACCGTCTTTCTTCTCCATTTCTCACTCTTGATATTAACTGTTAATTGCAGATGTTGGCTGAGGATGCTGAAGCTGGTGCCGAGGATGAGAAGGAAGTGGAAGAGCTAAAAAAGCAAGGCATCAATCCCCTTCCTAAGCCCCCTCCTGGTGTTGGCCTCCTCCCTACGCCCCCGCGACCTGGCCCAGCAGATTCTGCTGCTCCTGTGGACTTTGGAATGCCTGGGCCAATACAAGGAAGTGTGCCCCCTAATGCTCCTCCGTGCCCCGGTCCTGGCTCTGGGCCCCCACCTGGACCATGCCCTGGTCCACCTCCCCCTTGCCCGGATGGAGCATCTTTTCCAGGTTCACCCACATCCAGCGGTCCTCAGCCTCCACCACCCATGGGTCCACCACCTCCTTGTGGAGGCAACGCAGGGAAGAAGATTCCATCCTTGTTTGAAATTGTAGTGAAACCCACTGGGCAGCTGGCTCAAAAACTGGGTGTCAGGTTGGTCTTATTTTCTGCTAGCCACAAAAACTTTCAAACCGTAAGTAAAATGAATTTATTCTGATTGACCTTCGCAAATCACTCATCATTGCAAATGTCTTTACAGAGGTCCCAATCCTGGTGCTGCTGCAACAGGCACTGCAGGACCTCAGGGTCCCCCTACAGGACCTCCACCTCATTTCCCTGGTCCACCACCACCAGGGCACATGGGGCCAAATGGGCCTCATGATATGCCACCAATGGGACCACCAAACATGAGCCAAGGTCCTCCAATGATGCAGAAATTTCCCCAAGGTGAAGGGACTACAAACCAAGCCCCTGGGGGTCTTAATTTTTATGACAATTTCTACCAACAGCAGCAAAGCATGGGAACCGAAGGGGGAGAAGGAGAGGGTGAGCTGGTGTTTTTGGCTAGAAATGAAGAGTGTTGTCATAGACTAGAGAAATACATCACAGCTAAATGTATAATACCATATTCCTAAATATTAAATTATGTAATACAATTGACTTTGTACTACAGTGTAGAATGTTTACTTTCTGTTGCCTGATCTAGGTGATGGCTATCAGGGAGGCCCTGGTGGAAACTTCACTGACCAGTCCTCAGGAAATCAGAACTCTGGGAATGTAGAGGGCACAGCCAACGGAGGATCATCTACTCAGTCTACGATAAACGTCCCAGACTTCCTTCCTCCAGCACAGCGTGTGCTGTTCATGAGGATCCAACAGAAGCAGCAAGAAGAAGAGGAGAGGGCGAGGAGACTAGCTGAAGGGGGGTCTGAAAGAGACACTGAAGGTACACTGACACAAAGCCATAGAGGTCCACAAAAATGATTATCTGCGTATGATTAAAAAAACCCTTTGAGCACTCCACTATAAAGCAGCACAGTTATAAGTATCACCTTAAATATATGCAACTGCCCTGCGGATAATTGCTTATTTTGATTCAAATTGTTCCAAAACTTGCAGAAAAAAAGAACTTATGTTCTGCATTAAGAGTATTTGACCATTTAGGAGTCCTCAGAATTAAAAACTCAGAATCAGAATGTCAAATGTATGCTTGTTGTAGGCAAACTGCAGCTTTTTGTTTGTTGCGGAGTCACAAGTACATTATTACATTTCTACATCACCATTCCCATGATAAACCACAATGCTTTATTTCATTATTAACAATATGAGTTTGAGTAATTAAGGCTGTCGAATTTGCAGCCTTTTGTTGTAAAATATGTCTTTCTGTCAGTACATTACCAGGCTTTGTACTAATGTTTAGCTAATCTATGTACCTCAGTCTCTTTATGTTAAACTTGGTAATGAAAGTGCTTGTGACATATACACAGTTGTTCTGTGTTTATGTTTAAGAGGCTTTTTTTATATGATGTCTGAAAGACATCTTTGGCTGTTGTTTGCCATGATCTCTACAGATAGTAAATGTCCTCTGCTCTTGTATTAACCGTTTTTTAAAAATGTCACCTTAGTGTGTTCTCACTAGATGGCGCTATAGTTCATCCACATAAGAGATATAAGGAACTAGTGAATTAGTGTTGAGCCACTAATCTTGAAATACCACAGCTCTTAGCACCCGTGGTGCACCTGGATTTGAAACTAGATGTAATCTAGATGACTCTCCCAAAAAAGTATGACTGTTATGCTAATGCTGTTCCCTTGTTAATTTCAGGAGATTCTGCAAACTGGTATTCCAGTGAAGATGAAGACGGAGGTGGTAGTGTCACATCAATTCTGAAAACCTTGCGACAGCAAAGCCAAACTCAGGGTCCTCCAAAGCCTGAAGGGGGTCCCACTGACCCCCGTCTGCAAAAGGCCCATGCTGTACCGGCTTCCATCAGGCCAGCAGACCCCAGGCTAGCACGTGACCCTCGCTTATGCCGCAGCACGGAAGCCTCCCAAATTGCAGAGCACAATCCCTCCTCCTCTCCATCATCATCTGCTCCTGCAGACCCCCGCCTTGCTCGACAGCCTACTCCTAAACCAGAGCCCCCTCTTGTGTATAAGCCCCCACCTCTGGTCCCTGCTGCTACTGAGGAAGAAGAGGGAGAGCGGGTCTTGAGGGACAAACCTGTTCCTATCCCTCTTGATCCTTTAATGGGTATGGCTCTGCGTGACCCCCGCTCCCAGCTCCAGCAATTCAGCCACATCAAGAAGGATGTAGTACTGAATAAGCCTTCTTTTGCTAAGGCAGTGTTGTGGAGTCCTGAGGACCTCATCCCAATCCCCGTCCCTAAGCAGGATTTCCTCCCGCTGCCCCCAGGCATACCGCCAGTCCCCAGCATGGACCCTCGTCAGTCTCGTACTCAGCAGCAGCTCCACACAGCCACACCACCATCCCTGCCTGCCTCTGTGCCCCCTGCTGAGCAACCTGGTCAGTCTTCATCTTCTCTCCCAGACTTTGAGCTGCTCTCTCGTATCCTTAAGACTGTAAACGCGAGTTCGCCCAACCCTTCTCAAGGTGCGTCTGCGGCTCCTTCTGTATCCGTCCCTGCTGACAAGCCTGTAGACCCACGTATGGTACGCAAGGCCATCAACGATCCCCGGCTCCAGCCACAAAAATCTGCCCTGAAGCAGCCTTCAGAACCTTCAGTCCCCCAAGTCTCTACATCCTCTGGTCCTTCTGCTCCAACTTCACCAACGCCAACAATTGCACCCTATGACCCACGCCTGCTATCGGCTGGAGGGGCAGGTAGAGGAATCGGATCAGGCAATTCCAGTGCTGGTAGCAGTGTCCTGAGCAGCATCAGTCTATATGATCCACGGACACAAGGTTCGGACAAATCCGAGAGTTCAGAAACAACCACACCTGCTCCTGAACCCAAACCTAGCGACAACACGACCACTTCGGCCAAGCCAAAGGCCAAGGAGCCGCTGTTTGTACGGAAGTCTGCTTTGGACCAGCCTGAACCAGAGAAGAACAGCGGGGAGCCAGCCACTGACCGCTACAACAGCTACAACCGACCGCGGCCCAAGCCTTCACCCTCGCCAAACGCAGGGACTGCTGGTGGTTCTCCTGCAGCTGGAGGGCCCAGCCAAACCGGACAAGGTTCCACTGGAGCTGCAGAGCAGCCAGCA
This sequence comes from Hemigrammopetersius urotaenia, assembly GCA_037974485.1. Lineage (NCBI taxonomy): Eukaryota > Metazoa > Chordata > Actinopteri > Characiformes > Alestidae > Hemigrammopetersius > Hemigrammopetersius urotaenia. Next base: position 19,176,395 of record JBBPDC010000001.1, on the reverse strand, counting down.
GGAGTTCACAACTTGCCTGTGTCTACACTCTTCAGCATGGTAAAGCAGTCCGGTAAGCCCAGCGGTACAGGCAGCCCATTTGGTGGCAACAGCCCAGCGCAGCCAGAGGCTACAGAGCAGGACAATGCCTCTCTTAAAGACGTTTTTAAAGGCTTTGACCCCACAGCCTCACCTTTCTGTCAGTGAACTCAGACCCCTAGCTTTGACGCCAGGGCAACATGGAACTTTAAGACTATTAGGAGCGTTCAGCTGCAGTGTTACCCTGTGCACAAGGAGAGCACCCCCTGCCCTGTCATACATCTTATCACAGTATTGATAGAGAAATTTCTATGGACCTGGGTTTGGGTTGGGAGGGAAGATGTCAAGCTCATATGGTTAGGGAAGAAGAAAAATGTCTATTTTAAAACCAAATGAGAAAACATTTAAGATGTGATCATTTTAAATCAAAGTGGAAGAATAAATTTGGGATTGTTAAAGGAGACATTTTCATTAGCCTGCAGTCTACTGTCTTTATGCTCTAGATTTAGTTGGAGGATGATGTGTGTAACCTATCATTGTAAACTGCCTGGCTGTACTGTCACCCTTTCCCAGATGGTGTTACCTGGGGAATCTTACCTTTGTGTAAAGGGCATGGGCAGGTCAGGATCCCAGTCCTATAATTAGGTCAACTCTGAAGCAGGACAAATCCATGCGAATCCGCACTGCCGCTCCCTTAATTGAACCGGATAATATTGGCATACTTGTTCCATGTCTACAATTAAAATTTTAGCTTAGTTTTAGCTCTCCCCTTGTCTCCCCTCAGTTTAGTCTAGTTAAAGCCTTTTTGTTTTGTTTTTCCTCCTTTTTTAATATTTGTTTATGGGCACCTTCCTTATGCTTGTGGCTCTCACGCTCCTATGCCGAGTAACAAAACTGCATAACTGAAACCTACATCTGTAAAAGTGTTCGTCACATGTGAAACTGTTTTAATTTATTTTTTATACTTTTGAAATATGCTTTCTTTTTCTTTGTCACATGGCAGTATAATCTAATCATTATATATACATATGTGTACAGTATATAAATATATATATTTTCCCACTTGCATTGTAAATGGACTTGAGATGTGCGACAGCAGATGGGCCACAGATGATTATGTAATGCTTTTGTCTCTTAGCAGAAGAACCCAGTTGTTTCCATCTTGCCCTGAAACACATAATTTGTCATGAGGACTGCATCGGAGAATCAGCTTTTTTTTTCTTCTTTCGTTTGTGTTTTGTTTGGGTTTGCCCTCACAAAAGACTGCTTTGTATATTGAAAAGTGTCCATATTTGACAAGAGGTAACATTTTGTAACCATTCAGTGTAGGTAAGGTTGTGAAGTATTTAATAAAGGCAATACCAGATTGAACATGGAACATATCTGAAAGTTGGTGAACTGTGATGTCAGCGATGTCTCAGCCGTCGTTGATATGAAATGAGACACCGTCTCTGAGCCTCGTGAGTCATTTCCCTTCTCAGTCATGTACACGCCCTCTTGCATCACAGAGAAACTCCATTCATGTCTGTTACAATATCGCAGCCTTAGTCTGCGTTACAGCTCCTTAACTGACTCAAAATTTCCCAGCTTATGATCTCACATGCCCAGATTGTGAGTGATCTAAGAGAAAAGCAGTATCGCAGCTAGATGTGTCCCAAACCTTTTGCTTTTCATTTAACCGGGTCTGTCACATACATTTTTGAGCCTATATTCAATTAAGCTGTGAACACTAATACAGCCATTTCCATTTGTTTCACATTCAATACACTGGAGTAAAAATGTGTCTAAATTGGGTTGTGAACCTATAAAGCAGTGTTGTGGTCATTTTAATACTTTTCCTTTGTTAAAGCGCGGCAGTTGGCTAGCATGCACAGATTTCCAGGCTTTCGCTGTATTGGTCTTGTCTCTTCATTCCTGGTTTAAAGACACTCTGTAAAGCCCTCACAAGAATTGAGTGGTGTTTATTTTTACCTGTAATCCTCTTAAGGCAACATTATATGGAGGGAAGGCTTGAGTAAATATAGCGTTCTTGATCTTCTTACAGTTGAAATGGGTCATTCGGAGGTGTCTCACTACTTGCGCTAGTAGCACTTGGGAATTGACCCGCCTTGTGTCTCTTTCTGCTGCAGTAGCTTTGTCTATAGCTGGATTAGTTGGTTTTCTAAGCACTAATTGTGATACATTGGCAGAGATTTTGTAAGTGTGAAGTGTCAGTTTGTCATACTTGAAAATACCACAGAACTCAGTGGCCGGCCACACGGTGTGCGGAGATGGTACCTTGCTCAATTGTACCTCAGTGGTGCAACTAGCAGTGCTGGGATTCGAACCCACAACCTTCTGATTGCATGGGGCAACTCTATTTAGTAGATGCTACTGAATTAAAGTAACAACTACTTCCATTTACTTGAACTCAAGTTATGTTTTGATGGATTTGTACCTTTCTGATTATTTCTAAATGACAACACTCTTTGATGTCTTGCACTGATTGGTACTAAGATGTTCTACTGCAGTTCTTTTGGGTGACAGATCTTTCGTATTTCTGCTCAAGCTGGTTTTTTTTTTTAATGGTATTTTTCTTTTTTATTTACAAAAGTAACAATACTTTGTGTTTTCAACCTCTGGTCGAGGTCTGGTCAAGGCTATCCGACAGCAGGACTATTAGTGCTTTGGTTATTATAGAAGTTACTGCTGACATAGATGCATTGTGGGCCGTTTTCCTGACCCAGATTAAGCCAAAGCCTAGACTGAAAAGAATTTTCAGTGTTAAATCTCCTTTGACACTTGGGTTTAGTCTGAGATGAGGCTTTATACAAATCTAGGAGACTGGTATGCTGAACGTTAGACACGTGGCAGAACAAAAGCCAAATATTTTCCCCCTGTATTCCCCATCAGGTGGAGCCTCCGCAGACCCACTGCTGGGTTGGGCGGTGTAATTTTGACCACAGAAAGCAAAATCAAAGTTAAAACATTTTTTGTTGTGATCATTGTGAAGGGTGGTCCACTACGCATTACATACAGAAACGTATAGCCGTCGCAATAAAATGTATGCTAATGTACATTTAGGCTCACTTTCTGAAATAAAGTTGGATTTGTTATAATCAGAGTGGGATTGCTGGGGCCAGTCTTCATATTTTCGAATGTTTGCCACTGTAGGATGTTTATCGTACCCAAAACGGGCCCAGAGCTGGAATAAAAACCAGAGGAATGTCCTGTCAACAGCATAATGGAGTCTAAGGCTGGGTTTATATCTGTGCCTGCAAAGCCAGTCTGTGGTTCATTTTCCCAAATATCTTTTAACCATCCTGCTTGCGATTCCCATGCGATCTGAACTCTGAGCCTCCCTCGGACCTCTTCATCCCGTTTCCTGCCCGCCTCCCCCTTTTTTGAGGAATTCCACCCCGTGCACATTTTTCTTGCTGGGAAGACTCCTTTCTGCAGCAGGCAGTGGAACAGAGACTCAGTGTCTGTTCAGGAGACTTGAAAACAAAACCGTGGCTTCCTTTGGTGGAAAAAAAAAAAAAGCCTTGGTCACTCCGTGAGCGGGGCCTCCTTTTCCACTCACAGGCTGTTCTCTTTTTTCCTTTTTGGACACAGGCTGGCATGAATAAATAGAACAAAACAGATGAAAACAGTTTGTTATGTAATTTAATGCTATGGTAGAAAAAAAGGGAAAAGAAATAAGACTTTTTCCAAAACCTCACTATTTAATGCTGGTTTTGATATATTTCAGTTTCTTAATTCTTTCAGCTTTCCAAGTCAACAGTTTATTTATTGGTGAGCGTCTCAGTGCTGTTGCCCTATATATATATATATTTGTGAGTGCGTATGTGTCTGTCGTTTTTCTGATTCTCTGTGTGTGTGTGTGTGTATATATATATATATATTAGGGCTGCACGATATTAGGAAAACATGCGATATGCGATAATGTTGAGTGTTGCCATGGCGATATCACATGCGATAAGTGAGTAAAAACTTAGCCTTTATAGTGTTAATGTTTTTCTGCTTTGGATTTGCTGCTAACAGACTCCAGACGCTGACTAGTCTATGCAGAAACAAAATGAAATGCAATATTTCCATTCAACATGTTTTTTTTACATAATTTACATAAACAGAACATTTTAATGCCTCCCATAAAACATTTGAACCATTGAAAATATTTTAAAAATAATTTTAATTTTAAATAAATAAATGTAAACATAATTCAAACTATAGTATGTTCTTAGCCAGAAAAAAATAGCAAAAAGAACAATCTATAACAGCAGCACAGAAGATGAAGAAACTGCCCAGTGATGTTTTTGTCCTCTTCTCTGTGGCTCTGGGTGAAGAGTTTTGGAAAAACACCATTTATTGTGGTTCAGTCAGTCTTTGGCGATATGGATATTGCGCATGCTGATATCACGATGACGATTAATTTGCGATATATTGTGCAGCCCTAATATATATATATATATATATATATATATAGACAATGCTGGCAACTCCTCTGCACTGTGTGAAAATTTGTGCCAAAGGGTTCAATACAATTGGTCCAAAATGACTTAAATCTAATTAAATTCATTTTTATTTTAAGTTAAGCCTTTTAGGACTAACGCAGCATAGCCCACCCCACATCCTCCAGTCAGCAGCTTTGTGCTTTTCTGATGATTGATGGCAAAAAAGAGCCCCGTTTTCCCACAACGCAGTCTTTTTAGATGGTCTCGCCTTGCCCCTTGGCCTTCTGGGAGCTATCTGCTTTAAATGGACCGTGATGTGTGTTTGTTTCTTTTCCTGCTGAGCTGTGGCTTTTCCCAGCTCCTCGTTTGATGCCTCACTAACTGTGACCCTTCACCCACACCTTCAGGGACCAAGTTCCCTCTTATACCCAGATTCAGAGCTCTGTCAGGATACAAGGCTGAAAATATAATCTCTCCTCATTGTGGGGCTCTATTTTTGTGTGTTTTGCATTGTGCCCGTATCCGGTGCCCTGAGCTCATTCAGGGCCGAGGTGGCATTGAGAGGAAATTTGCAGGACAGTTATTGGGCAAATTCCCAGAAACGAATTATTTCTGAATCAGCCTACAGTCCGTTTTGGGAGCCTGAGCCAAATTTATCACGTCGTCACTGATGATATGATTATCGCTTATTTTAAATCTATGGCATAGCAATTGTTTTAGAAACATCAGTGTGTCAACAGAGAGTCCTGACTGTGTAAAACCCGATGTGGATGTTATTAGCAAAATACAAATTTACGGCCCTGATTTTCCACCTCTGGCCAGTGTGGCACCCTCCCATCACCCTCCCGTCTCGGCCCTGTGTGCAAAAAACCAGAACCCCAGTCCTAATGTGAACCACATGCTCGCATCCCACAGATTCCCAGAATTCCTCCCAGTGAAGTCACTCACTTTCTCCGTGGTCAGTTGTCCTACTTAGTTTCTCCAATTGAGCGTTCTGGGCCCGAAGCACGTTCACACAGGCAAATCTACAATGGCCTTTTTGAAGGATTTACGGTATGGCTTCATTCTACAGGGAGGGGTGTGGGCTGACCAGTGGAGGGGTTTGTGCAGGGCCCTGACGTGTTGCGTCAGAGCCGGCCAGCAATTGAACCCACTATGGGACCCCTGCCTCTAAGATCTGACCTTCAGACTTTAGCGGGGCAGGAAATGGAGACCCTCGAAACAAAGCCTGTGGTTTCAGTCACTGTCAGAAGAGACAGAGAGAGAGAGTCTTACTTTGTCTTGAATAACACAAAGAATATTTTGTCGAAGACATTATATCACACCGACATTTGTGAATGCACTTGCTGGGCATTTCTGTGTACCCTTTATATTGTTACTTACATTGTAACAACATTGGGTTGTAAAAAGCGCAATGTAAATAAAATTGAATTTAACTGACACACATTATATTGTTAACCCTTATATTGTTGCGATTTTACATATACTACAATATTAGCCGCCATTACAGGACCAGTCTGACAAATTAGTAATAGCGTGTAAACAAGCGAACTACATGAATCACGGAGAAAATCTTCCTACTCCTAGACAGGTGTGTTCATTTCCCACACTGAAACCACCACCAGAAAAAAGCAAATGCAATGCAGAAACCCTCCAGGCTACGCTGCAGTGAGTCTGTTGGTGTTTCAGATATTTTGAAACTTACATATCCTAACGATCTTGGAAATTCTGATATACCTTTTGTAACGATCTACACCCAGGAGCCTGGATTCAGACCTGCTCTCTAACTTTTTGATGCTCTTTATGCTTATGTGCATAGTCATTCCTAAAGTCATTCCACAGGTAAAACATATGGGCCAGTTTCTTGTGATGTTGTGGTGTTTAGGGTGGGCCTGTAGTGGAGAGACCTACAGCAGCGATCAGTGAGCTTCAAAACGATGCTGAACAAGGGGAAAACAAGCCAGTAAGCACTTGGCACGCTACAGCTCAGTCTGAAATGAGACTAATTACCCACAGGAATCATTAACTTCACACACTGCAGGGTGGGTTAGCATAAAATGCCATTTTGTGATAATACCGCTACTCACTGCAGTAACGATACACGGTGGACAAAAGTATTGGGACACACTTGTTTTTCAGGGTTTGGGCTGGGACCCTTACTTCCAGTGACATTTTGGACAATGCCCTGCTTCCAACTTTGTGGACGCAGTTTGGGGACGTTCCTGTTCCGGCATGGCTGTGTCCCAGTGCACAAAGTGAGGTCCATAAAGACAGGGCTGGATGAGATCAATGTGGAAGAACTTGACTGGCCCACACAGAGCCCTGACCTCAACCCCATCCAACACCCTTGGGATAAACTGGAACAGAGAGTGCGAGCCAGGCTTTCTCGTCCAACATCAGTGCCTGACCTCATACGTGCTCTACAGAATGAATAAATGGGCACAGATTACCACATAAACTACAAGATCTTGTAAAAGAAGGTTCCAAGAAGGCCGCAAAGAGGGACCTTTGAATTTGAATGCAGAATCAATAGCCGTCCCAATACTTTTGTCCATAATGTGTACTGTTAGCTAGTAGCCAATCGCAGCGTAGGAGGCGAGAACGGCAGTAGCCAATCCCAGCGCAATATGCAAATAATATACTCACAAACTGCTTGTGAGTAAGAGCTATTAGTCCATTTTCAGTGAAGGGGGCGGGGCTTGTCGGAGTACGGGTGTAAAAAAAAAGAGTAACTCCGACATCCTCCAGGATTTTCTCCTCTTTACGTCTCCTCTCCTCTCCTCTCAGCGCTGTAAGCGGTTTACCTGCCCTGCTGAGCACAGGAGCTCTTAAACACTAGGGCTGAAGCAACGACAATCAACAAACGGCAAGTACCTAAATTGTACTTTATTCTTGTTTTCGGGGGCATTTAAGTTGCTTTAAAGTGAGGTAAGAGGATACTCGTCCTGACAACAGTTGAGATTATTCTAACGTCAAAGCGTCGCTGTTTAATAACAGGCCTGTCATGTGTAGCCTACTTTTATCTTACTTTGACAGTTTTGAAACGTGAGGACGTAGTTTTAATTGAGTTAATCATGAACCCTCATTAATTAGCGTAGTGAACTGACTTGAACACAAGAGGAACTTTACATAGCCATCTCCCCTATGCGTATTATGCACACACACACACACACACACACACACACACACCATGTGTGTTAAAGCAATCTCCCCAATATAGTTCACTTGGCTTTATATATATATA
>JBBPDC010000001.1:19153234-19163381 GCA_037974485.1 Hemigrammopetersius urotaenia | reverse complement strand
GCCTTGGCCAAAGAAAGTGGCTATGAATTCCAGACCTTCAGCCGTCAGTCTGAAGGTCTGGCTACGCGAGACTATTCTGATCCTAATGTTACTTGGAGCTGCATTTCTTTCTGTTTAAAGTCAAATTAATATCAAAATGAATCTTTTATGACCTGGTTAGTTCTTGTCACTGGTCAGATTTACCATGGTCCATCACATAATGAATCAAAAGTCTTGTTTTTCTAAATTTTCCTATCAAAATGACTACTGTCTACCTCTAAAACATATTTTGACTTTTTATTACATCAACATTATTACATACCACTCCTGGTAAAATGCCCAGCCAGCTCAGAGACCCTCCTTGATGTTATGTTTCATTTAAAAACAAAATATGATATGGCTTGGAAAAGTTCGAATTCATATTGACTTCATGGTTGTACCTTAATGGGCCATAAAAGAAACTACTTGAATAAGATGTGCAGTATAACAGGCCAAAATAGAAAGACAGATAAGAAATGTAGGTAGAGAACAGATACTTCATTCACATTAAAAGAGAAACAGATTATTTTTTAAAAGAGTGAATAAGTGTTTTAATGATATTTAAAACATGCAATACAGCATATGCAATGTTTTAAGATTTTAAGATTCCAGTTCCAGTTCATCCCAAAGGTGCTGGATGGGGTTGAGGTCAGGGCTCTGTGTGGGACAGTCAGGTTCTTCCACACTGAACTCCTCCAGCATGTCTTTATGGAGCTCGCTTTGTCCAGTGGTGCAGAGTCATGCTGGAATAGAACCATAGATTCTTACCAAAACTGGGTCCACAAAGTTGAAAGCACGTCTTGGTATGCTTGATTTCACACACCTGTAAAAATGGGTATGATTGAATTCAATAATTAAGAGGTACTATTGTTCAAAAAGTGATGTATGTCAAAACCATGAAAATGTATAAGTCTAAACTTCCTGCTGCTTCACCAACGTGTGGATGACCCCCATCATTCCTCCCACGAACTGTTCCCCCCCCTCCCATCTGATAGACGATTTTGCAGTCAGACTCCTGAAAAGCTGATTACAGCAGTGTTTTATACTTTTTTTATACATTTAATTCAGGTGATCAACCAATCAGTACCTCATAAAGCAGAATGATGTGCTTGTGAATAAATTTAACACTGGCATGGAATGATTGTCATACTCATAGAGATGCTGATTTAAAAATAAATTGCAGTGCTCTCTTATTTTTTCTACTTGATTTGACTTGACAATGGCCTATGAGACAAAATGCTATTAAATTAATATTTATTCATTTATTTTTGCAAAATACATCTGTCACAGATGCAATTTGAGAGGAAAAAGAGAGAATTCGTTCTCTGTGTTCAGTTTTCAACCCCTTTCAAGTTGAATGCACTAGCTTGATTAGTTGGGTCTGGTTTATCGGGTAGGCGGGTTTTACTTCTCCGGGTTGTTTAATGGACGAGCAAACTGACCAGTAATATTACTGATCCAGAAGCCTTTACATCGACTCAACCAATCACAGGCGCGGAACGGAACGCACGTGTTTTAGACGCGACAGTGCGCTGCCAGACAGAGACGTAGTAATTTGGTTGTGAATTGTTTAGAAATAGTCTCCTACAAATTGTTTTATAAATAGATCAAGCTATTGATAAATTTCAGTATACAGGAGGTGGTACAGCCACAGCGCCCTGCCACCAGCGAGAATGAAGTGAGTAAGGCTTATATTGTAGCGTTTGTATTGCAATGTGTGAAGGTGTTAGTGGTGTTAGAGCTGCAGTATGTGATGTTTGTGTTATAATGTGTGGAGTTGTGTCTTAGAGCTGAATCATGTGATGTTTCTTTGTATTGTAATGTGTGCTGTTGTGTGTTAGAGCTACAGCATGTGTTGTTTATTTGTATTGTAATGTGTGGAGTTGTGTACTAAAGTTGCAGCATGTGATGCTTCTTTGTCCACCAGGTTAAACATTGAAGGGTTATTAGTCTATTTCCCTTATGACTACATTTATCCAGAACAGTACTCCTACATGCTGGAGCTCAAGAGGACCCTGGATGCAAAGGTGTGTCAAATACTTCCTAGTATATTCAAATTAAAGTGGTCTGTAACTACTGTAATAACGTTTTGCTCTTCCCTGAATCATTTCATGGACAAAAGTCTTTGGATGCCTGACCATTGCACCAACAGGGACTTGAATGATATTGCTTTCAAATTGCATAGACTAATATGGAGCTGTTCCCCCTTTGCAGCTATAACAGCTTCCACTCTTCTTGGATGGAAACAATACTTTTGATTTATCCTTTAGCATGTGTTGCTCAAATGCTGTCAGATTCTGAGTATTTTATTTTAATCCAACGTGCATCATAAATAGAAGGCTGAAACAACTTGGTTCTCATGCTGATAGATGCTGGTTTTACCAAGATGTTTCATTTCAGCTTTAGAAGTTATTGTATTGTAAACAAGGGTTACTCCAGCTGTTATCAGTTTTATCTAATGGGTTATTAATTACTTAACAGAAGTAGCCGTTCTTTTGCTAGAGTATTGGTTTAGGCTTCTCATTATACAACATGTACCTGCTGGATTCTTTGTTTCCAGGGTCATGGGGTTCTGGAGATGCCCTCGGGGACTGGAAAAACCATCTCGCTCCTGTCCCTGATTGTTGCTTATCAGAGGGTAAGGATCTGTGGTTTAATAGTAGGAGTGTATTCAGGAATACACAGTGTAAAAGACCAGTGTCAAACACGCAACCTGGCGAAGTAAAATCTTTATTTGGTTTTCTGCTACATGTAGGCCTACCCTCTCGAGGTGACCAAACTGATCTACTGCTCTCGAACTGTGCCTGAGATCGAGAAGGTGAGCGGAAATGACTGCGCAGTATATAGAATATGTTCCCATCCCACTAAGGTCGTTTTCATGACTTGTTTTGGTTGTGCAGGTGGTGGAGGAACTGAGGAAACTAATGGACTTCTATGCTAAGGAAACAGGAGAGAAAAACAACTTCCTTGCATTAGCACTGTCTTCAAGAAAGAATCTGTGCATTCATCCCGAAGTGAGACTTTTGTACTTCCTATGAGTGCGATTGGAAAGCATCATTACATCTGAACCAGTTTATAGTCTTTAACACTATCCAGGGTTTATTTTAAACAAATTGGAGTCTTTTGTGCTTGCAGTGTTTCCTACTGACAATATAGTTTAGTCCAGAATGATTGTGATTGCCTTGTTTGCAGGTGAGCTCCCTCCGTTTTGGAAAAGAGGTCGATGGAAAATGTCACAGTCTGACAGCGTCATATATTCGAGCTCAGCGCCACAGTAATCCAAGCCAGCCTATGTGCCGCTTCTATGAGGTAAGCAGCAAGGAGATCAGTGTTTTGAGATTGAAATGTGATCTTAGTCCTTGTCATTTTTTGATATGCTGTTCTATGAGTGGCATGATGGTGCGATGGGTTCACTGTCGCCTCACTGCAGGGGTCTTTTTGGCGTGTTCTCCATGTTTGTATGGGTTTCCGCCAGCAGCTCCTGTTTCCTCCCACTGTCCAAATACATGCATATTACATTATATTACATTCATTTGGCAGACCCTTTTATACAAAGTGACTTACAATATGAGTTTCAGGACAGTGTGAGTACCAGGGGAGAGTTCTAAGTGCTAAAATCTTTATGTAGAAGTTTAGGTGAGGAAATGGTCTCTGAACAGATGATTCTTCAGGAGGTTTTTGAAGCTAGAGATGGATTTTACTAGCATTTTACTAACTACATTTATTGTATTTATACCTTTTTGCTTTTCAACATTAGTAAGTATTAGTTGTAATTAGTAACTGTCTAGGGTTGCACAATATCAGGAAAACATGCGCTAATGTTGTTGAGTGTTGCTATGGCGATATGACATGCAATAAGTAAAAAATTAGCCTTTACAGTGTTAATGTTTTTCTGCTTTGGATTTGTTGGTAACAGAGACTCCAGACGCTGACTAGTCTATGCAGAAAAAAAAAATGAAATGCAATATTTCCGTTCCGGCATGTTTTTACTTAAACAGAGCATTTAATGCCTCCCATAAAGCATTTGAACCATTGAAGATTGTTGAAAAAAAATGTTTTAATCTTAAATAAATGTAAACATAATTTAAATTATAGTAAGTTCTTAGCAAGAAAAAAATAGCAAAAGGAACAATCTATAACAGCAGCACAGAAGATGAAGAAACTGCCCCAGTGATGTTTTTGCCCTCTTCTCTGTGGCTCTGGGTGAAGAGTTTTGGAAAAACTCCATTTATTGCAGTTCAGTCAGTCTTTCACGATATGGATATTTTTTCACGATATGTATATTACGCAAGTTGATGTTGCGATGACAGTAAATTTGCGAAATAACTGTCCTATATTATTTCTCTCTGTGCAGGAGTTTGATGCAGTAGGCAGGCAGGTGCCTATTCCTTCTGGAATTTACAACCTGGATGACCTTAAAGACTTCGGCCGTAAGAAAGGCTGGTGCCCGTACTACCTGGCACGCTACGCAGTATGTATCATTGAATTTTGTCACTTAATCCTTATTAAAAGATTACAATGCTAATGCAAGGCCCAGTCCTGATTGATCTCCTTTTCCTTCTTCATTCAGATTCTCCATGCGAACATAGTAGTTTACAGTTACCATTACCTCCTGGATCCAAAGATTGCAGACCTGGTTTCGAAAGAGCTCGCAAAGAAATCTGTCGTTGTTTTTGATGAAGCGCACAACATTGGTAAGAGTCATTTTATAAGCAGATCTGTACCACTTGAAGAGTTTGAAAAGTGATAGATTTTCGAAATTTGAGTTCTTTACCTTTCGCAGACAATGTGTGCATCGACTCAATGAGTGTAAACATCACCAGGAGGACTCTGGATCGCTGCCAGACAAATGTGGAAACCCTTCAGAATACCATTCAGAAGTGAGCAAGACTTTGTCATGTGCTGGGAAATACAATATATGGACACTGAGGGAGCTGAGGGAGTTTTTCCTCGCCTCTGTCGCCTCTGGCTCACTCACTAGGGTCTCGGACCTGGACTCCGTAAAGCTGCTTTGTGACAGCCTGGTTGTAAAAAGCGCTATATAAATAAAATTGAATTGAACTGAATTGAAATAAGGGGCCTAGCCCAAAAAAAAAAATGTTTTCAAAATTTCAAAATTTTTGTACATACACTACCAGTCAAAAGTTTGGAGACATGTTTTCATTCAACGATTTCCGTTGTTTTTTATTATGGGCTACATTGTAGATTAATACTGAAAACATCACCTGTTGCTCTGATGCAGCTTTGCACACGCATTTTCTCCCACAGATTCATGAGGAATCGGCCTGGAATGGTGTTTAATTAACAAAAGTTTCTTCATCAAGAGTTCATTAGTGGAGTTTCTCTCCTTCTTACTGTGTGTGGGATCATCAGCTGTGAGGGTCGGGTTGGTCCACAGTTAGTGATCCTGTTCCACTACGGTTCTACTGCACATTATGGCCAGAACCACTGAACTCAGTAAAACACAACAGTCCATCATTCCCTTATTACAAACATTTTTTTTTTTTTTTTGTTTCTGCATAATTCCATGTGTTCCTTCATCAATTTGTTTGTTTTCAATATTAATTTACAATGTAGAAAATACTAAAAACAAAGAAAACACTGAATGAGAAGGTGTGTCCAAACCTTTTACTGGAAGTGTAGGTTACAGTGAGGAACAGTTTTGGATTAGGAGGTTGTTGACCTGCTTCTTCATTCTTCTCTTGAAGGATAAAGGAAACTGACGCTGCCAAACTCAAAGAGGAATACAGGAGATTAGTAGATGGACTGAAAGAAGCCAACGTTGCTCGAGAAACTGACGTCTACTTGTCCAATCCAGTGCTGCCAGATGAAGTACTTCAAGGTCTGTTTATGTAATCAGTTATTTGAAATGCAGAAGGAGCATGTACACCTCCATGAAACAATAGCCTTCCCATGTTATTTCCTTTACTGGCTGTGGGCCTGCAGAGGCTGTTCCTGGTAGCATCCGCACTGCAGAGCACTTTGTGGGCTTCCTGAAGCGCTTCCTGGAGTACCTGAAGTCTCGGCTGCGCATCCACCACGTGGTGCAAGAGAGTTCACCTCAGTTCCTCAAAGATATCTTCGATAAGGTGTGCATTGACCGCAAGCCCCTCAGGTGAGTGGAACCTGGTGTGTTCTTTTAGATCTCTTCCAGTCTTTTTTGACTGAACCTTTAAACTGGCAGAAAATCCTACATTAATCAGTTGTATGCCTTTGTTGTGATGTCAGAATTCAGCAACACGCAAACCTGCCCTGCTTGTGTTTGTAAATATCTCTTTAAAATAAAGAGTAAATTGTCCCCTGACTTTCGATGAGCATTATGGAAATATGGATCTTTGGCCTCGTTTACACTGTCAGTTAAATGTGACCCAATTCTGACTTTGTGCTCATATGTGACACAGATCGGATCTGTTCCATGACAGTGTAAACGCATGCATTCGGATATTTTGAGATCGGTTTCAGGACTCGTTCACATGTGGAAATAAATCGGATATAAATCAGATATGTGCTGATGCGACTGTCAGGTAAACAGGCAGATCTGATTTTCCTAGGCGTTGCGTTCTGTACGTCATTAACTGCGACAATTTAGTACTTCATCACGGTTTAATGACGTCGTGTGGGAAGTACGTGTGGAAGCACGCAAACGTCAAACAACAATAAACACAAGGAATGCGGATAAACGTTGACACGGCAAATCGAAAGTTGGCTCATTCTAAAATTTCAGACCCACTGCTCCTCGCTAAAGCCCACCACAATATTCTCGACCAATCCTAAGATCTCTCACGCACACAGACGTTCCTCTGAATGGTCCAGGCCATAATAACTGAAGCAGATGCGCAGGCTGAAATAATCGGCCTTTTCCTTCGTCTCCGCCTCAAAATCATGCTGTTATTTGGTGAATTTTGCAAATATATCGCAGAATTAGCATTAAGCATATTTTGCGTTCGTCCATCTTGGCTACTGTGTGGTGTAACAACCCCCCTTTGCTATAGCAAGTGTAAACAAGTGAATCGGATATGGGTCACAATTTTAAAAAAACCTGTAAAGACGTGTCTTATAAATTTGTTTGTACTACAGGCCAGAGGTTTGGGCCCATAATTTTAGAAAATATTTAGTCTGTCATAACACATTATTCAGCTACATCATGTCCGTTTTTAGTGCACTAACATTCACTTTGTGTTTGATCATAAAAAATTGTGTCCAGACTTTTTACTGGAAGTGTAGGTTACAGTGAAGAACAAGCATTCTCGGGATCATCATATCTAGTCCAAAAAAAGGCAAAAACGTATGTCCTGGCGCCTCCAATCTCCGGATTTTTCTCCCGTTAAGCTGTAGGGACGAGCTGGACTTCAAAATGGGGCTGTTTGCAGGCTTGAAAAAGCTGCTGGGACAGTTTGGACACAAGGTATTTTCAAACATCGCTGTAAAAGGATGCAGCAAATCTGTGCTGCTGTGATAAAAGCAAGGGGTGGTTAATTAGATGAAACTCATACATAAACCTTCAACTTTTAAATTGCATTTGCAGTTACATTTAGATTAAAAACAGTTAGATTTATTTTGCATGTTTTCTTGTGATGAAATTTCAAAAGAGCAGTGTATTGTTAATTTATTCCTCCACTAAATCGTGGTTCGAATTACAGGGGGTACTGGGGGGTACTGTACCCCTCAATCAAGACCTGTGCCCCCCCAAAAGAGACAAAAATAGCAGTTTGGGGGGGGGGTTCGTAACAGTGTTATGAAGGCAGTAGCCCCCAATTATGGAGGGGTAATTCACACTCTGCACTAAATGATACTGTTCATGTGATCGGTGGCAGCTGCATCGTGAAGGAATTAAAATGTGAACTGGAAAGGACTTGGAGGTCTGAGGACTGACCTTATTGGTTGAAGAAATGCTGAACGTGACCTGCCCCAGAGCAAGGTCTTCAGTTTAAGTTTCCATGATGATGTACCTGGCTAAAAAAAAATACAGAGCATCTAGGTTTAGACTTAAATAAGCCTGAATTCATCTGGATTTCCATAAATCTTACTTTGCGATAGAAGCCTTTCTGTGTGGTGACTTGAGCTTCCTCAGATCGAAGTATCCTCCATCATGGGGCGTCCAGGCTGAGCTCCGTTTTCTCCTCCCCGCAGGTTCTGTGCTGAGAGGCTCCGCTCGTTACTGAGGACTCTGGAAATTGCAGACATTGCCGACTTTTCCGCCATAACTCTCATCTCCAACTTCGCCACTCTTGTCAGCACTTACAGCAAAGGTGAAGAAGCTAAGAAGCTACTTTCTGTTCTGATTCCACTACAAACAACAAAATGTCTTTCTGCAGCCAGTTTGTGTGTAAAAACAAGCAGTGTCTTCTCTTTCAGGCTTCACGATTATTATTGAGCCTTTTGAAGACAGGACACCAACGATAGCGAATCCCGTGCTTCATTTTAGGTCAGTTAAAATGACTGCTGGCTCTCAGGTTCAACATTTCTGCTTTAATCAAATGTGCAACAAGAACAATATGGAGGGTAATGCTCAGTTCAGAGCCTGACACACTGTTTATTATATCACTATAAACTCTGTTGTTGATGGAAATGTATTTTTAATTCTTAAATTTAAGTGTACTATATGTTCTGTAGTCACTAAGACCAGTGTTGTGTTGGTAGTTGTGGCAACAATTGCTACATTTTCTCCAGTTCTGACTGTGGCTCTGTGTGTTCGGTAGCTGCATGGACCCCTCCATCGCCATAAAGCCTGTGTTTGAGAGGTTTCAGTCCGTCATCATCACCTCAGGGGTAAACACTCCCGTCACTCAGCACCTCCCCTTCACACATTTGATTATTAGATTATGAGTGGCTTGTTTTCTAATCTGAGATCATAATCCACTCATTGTCTCATGCAAGCCATCTGTGTTTCTAATGACCAAGTAGAACACAGTGTAACCCATCTGTATATAATTAATGTTAATCATCTTTTGTCCAGCTTTATGTTCCTTGCTTTATGTAAACCATGAATAATAGTGACTTTACCAGCATTTATTGGCTACTTGTATGATGGTTATTAGCTTTTAGAAAATGTACAGTATACAGGATTTGCATGTATTGAAGCTCTGGTCTGTGTATGACCTGCTCTTGGTTTAATATGGTGAGTGTTTTCCTTCTTGGTAGACTCTCTCTCCACTGGACATCTATCCTCGTATCCTAGACTTCCGCCCTGTTACCATGGCCTCCTTCACCATGACGCTGGCACGGACCTGCCTTTGTCCTCTGGTCAGTGTCCTGTAGAACATTTGACTAACATATGGTTGTGTTTTGAATATACACTACTGTGCAGTCTTTGGCACCTGCAAAAATAAAATGTAAAAACTGTTTTAAGAACAGTGAATGATTTTCTTCGTGTTAATATTACTAAATATTAAAACTAAAAAAAATATATATACTAAATAATATACAGTAAATAGTGATGTTATGTTCAGTATATCAGTGTGTTCCTTGCTGAAGTCCAGTATTACTGTAGTTTCCATCAGAAACCTGGTTCGACTCTATCAGCTTTTCATTAAATTAAATCAGGAGCTGCTGATGGAGTTTCACCATCCAAACAACGGCTGGAGGAACCGAGAACCAAACTTGAACCGAGAACAGCTCACACATCAACTACTTTTTACAAACAAATCTTTTTTGTGCTTTCTTGTTTGTTCGTTTTTATTTTAATGTTAAAAGATTCTTCTTTATTTGCCACATACATAGTCGTACAAGTATAACACACAGTGAAATTTAACCCATTCACCAAGTGAAGCAGTGGGCTGCCGCCAACGAGGTGCCCGGGGAGCAGTGGGGGGGGGACAGTACCCTGCTCGAGGGTCTCAGTGGTGACACTAGCTGGTGGGATATGAACCCAATCCCTTGATTGCAGGGCCAACGCCCTAAACACTAGGCCACCTAGCTGCCTTCGCAAAAATGTTTTTTTAAAAAAAAAAAATGGCTTTAAACAATTTGCCTAAGACACAGCACTGTATCTAGTAGGGCTGTAACAGTACATGTATTCGTACCGAACCATCACGGTACATGGGTCACGGTTTGGTACATGATGTCTTTCGGAGAATACACGGTACGACGGAGAAGACGCGATTGAAGTAATACGGAATCACAGAGGGAC
>JBBPDC010000001.1:19132039-19142427 GCA_037974485.1 Hemigrammopetersius urotaenia | reverse complement strand
ATAACGTAACATAACGGAGTGGGGTCACGTGACTCCACACGCGGTAGTGTTTTTAAAGGGAAAGTAATCGAAATAATTTGATCAATTATAGGTTCTGAATGTCGATTTCGATTAATCACCCAGCCCTACATCAAATCTCTATATAATAAATGAATACATACATCTACATATACATGTGTTCATTAATATATGAGGCATAAAAACATGAAAGCTGTATCATAACCTCCATATTCTTGCACTGCAAAAAAATAACTTTTGTTTAAAGAAGCCAACAAGAGCTTTATCAATTACTCATTTTAGAAATAAGATCACTATATTTTAATTCAAACACAGAAATGATTGACACTCGTAGTTAATTAACACTTGATATAATTGTATATTAACTAATGAATAGCAGCCAGCTTGTCTTACATTGATTTTTTTTTAATCAACAACATCTTGTCCCAATGTTTACATGACAAATTTGAACTTTTTATACTAAAGTAAGGCATGTCTGAACCACACACTACCCCCATTCTCACTAGCACCACTGGGGGAAACTAGAAGACACTTTTCAGATCCACTGAGGTAGTGTTTGGTTCAGACATGGCTTACTCTTGTGTTTTTAGAGTAAGTTTTAGAGAAATTTGTCATTTAAACAGTGTTGTAGATGAAAATCAAAGTAAGTAAACTACTTGGCCACTGTCCATTAGTTATAACACAACCAATACAAGTGTTAATCAAGTCACACATTACAAATAAGGCACTACTTCATTTCTGACCGCTCCAGACACATCACTGGGCCAACCAGATGATACTGTTCTGGTCCATTGAGATAAAACACTAAAACTCAAATTTTCAGCAGTAAAATACACTGACAAGGCTGTGAAACATCTAAAGGCATTCAAAAAGTTGCCAGACACGTGTATTTTTCGAACATAAAGAGTATTAGAAAGGTACACTACATGGACAAAAACAAACTGGGACACACCTGTTTTTCAGGGTTTGGGCAAGAGCCCTAATCTTAATGCTTCAGAAGACCAAGACATTTTTAAGCTTCCCAGATTGGGGAAGAACCTTTTCTATCCCAGCATGACTGTGTCCCAGTACACATAAAGACATGGTGGAAGAACCTGACCTGCCCACACAGAACCCTGTCTGCACCCCCACCCAACACCTTTGGGATGAACTGGAACATAGATTCTCAACCAACATCAGTGCCTGACCTCATAAATGCTCTACAGAATGAATGGGCACAAATTCCCACAGAAACTCTTGTGGAAAGGCTGCCAAAAAGTGTGGAAGCCGCAATGGGGGGGACCAACTGCATATTAAAGTGTATGTATTTAAATGCTAAGTCATTAAAGTCCCTGTTAGTGTAATGGTCATGGGTCCCAATACTTTTGTCCATGTAGTGTAGCTAACATCTAGCCAGACCCAAAACCAGACAATAACAACTGCTCGGACTGACTCGCCCTGCTCTGTTTTCACACAGCAAGCAGGAGAGACTGACAACAAAACTACACAAACACAACAGCAACAGACAGAAATACTTTAATCCGCAAAAGAAGCCTCTATTTACAGACGACAGCAGCTATGGAGTTACCTGCCAACACACACACACACACACGCGTATACACACACAGACACAAACACTCATACACACACATAGTCAAGACATTAACAAACACACGCATACACTCACACACAATCCTCTCTTTCACTCACACAAACACACAACACGCACGTACTCTCAAACTCACTCACTCTCGCACACACACACGCGCGCACGCACACACACACACACACACACACACAATGACACACACAGACGTGCGCGCGCACCGAAGTGATGGCGATGAGTCCCGCGAGGACAGCAGGACGACACGGCGATTAAAACGAACTACAGACCGATTCTCTCTCAGAGTCCTCCCGGCTCCATCTCCTCCGGGTCTGGGGGACTACACAGTCATTTAGAGCCGCAGTAAACAGGTGTGGTCATAATTCACCTGCTCCATACACACACACACCACACTCTTACCTGATCTTGTCCGGTCCGGCATGCACAGCGCTGGGATGGAGGCTCCGCCCACTCCACACCTTCATCACACACACTCTCTCTCTCTCAGTCTGTTTATCTCTTTCTCTCTCTCTCTCTCTCTCTCTCTCTCTCAGTCTCTCTTTCCCTCTCGCTCTCCCCCTCTCTCTCTCTTTGCATAACTATATATACATATAAATATATATGCACATAATACAAATGCAATGCATTTAAATACAACGAGCCTCATTTTTAAGTGAGAGTAACTAATAATATCAGTTAAAGTTGTGACTGAAATGTTTATTGTGACTTAATTTGATCGTTTTTTATTATCATGTTTTCATCAGTTGCTAATGTGTACCACATGTGTGTTATATGAAAAATAAGTAAAAAGCAAGGTGACTTTTAACATTACCTACTTAACTGTGACTTTTATCACTTATTACATGAAATCTCTACCTAATAAATCTGCATGAGTGAGTTATAGTAACTATTTTACTCAGTCCAAAACATGAAAACTGTATAATAACCATCTCTGTACTCTTAACCTTCTAAAAAAGTAAAATGTTTTGTTGTGAGAAGTTTACATCAGTAATTAACTATAGCTCTACTACTGAGTACATTAGAAAGAGTATTAAATAATCCGAATGGGGCAGACATAGAGGCCTTTGTTACACATTGGGGTTTTGTTTACCACATCTAAGAGTCCAGTGACAGAACAACCGAAGTGAATGTGTGTGTATGTTTGTGTGTGTGTGTGTGTGTGTGTATGTTGGTGGATACTGTGGGAGGAGCCTTCCAATGACGTCTTACTGGCACATTTCCAACAAAGCAGCTTAGCGAGAGCAGGGAGGGGTGAGGCTTCTCTGGATGAGTAAAATAAGTGGCCTTAGTCTGGCCCCGTCAGACTTGCTTAGCTTGACATGCTGCAGCTCCACCAGTCAGTGCACACGCCTGCTAACATCAACACTGATGTTTTTAAGGCCCTGCAGGTTAGAGATTGGCAGCTTGGACTTGGGCGGTGAGAGCACAGGGGACTCAGAGTCTCGCCTGGCGTTTCACTCACAGGCAGTGTGACGGTATGCAGAGGGTCAGGAGTGAGTAGGGGGAGGTTTTCAGAGGATTAAAAAAGTCTGAACCGTGTGTGTGAAGGGTTCGGCTGTGCTGAGGCTGGGTGCAGGCGAGCACTAGGGGGTGGGCCGCTAATGGCAGAGGCACAACTGTGGCCAGGCAGATATATGAGGCAGGGCTGATTGATGGTTCAGCTGCTGGGCAGAGGACTGCTGGAGGCAGACTCATGCCATATAAGGGCAGCCTGGCTGGGGAAAGGACCAGCAGAGCACCAGAGGGGGGCAAACCGGCACTTCTCACAGAGGGGAGCCTGGGCAAATAGCGTGCCACACACTCTCTCCCACACTCTGATGTGGCCTACAACTGTACATGTAAAAGACAAAACAGAATGGAGGATCACACTGCGATTGTGCAGGAAGACAATGGGGGAGACGGCATAGTGGGCAAAGATTCTACGCTACATTGTGACAGTGAATTCACCCAGCAGTGAAATAAATGCTAAATACTTCCCTTTCAGTGAATCATTTGACCTTTTATGACCCTTCTGTCATTAGAATAAATAATCTGTTTATTTTACGATTTTTTCTCTGTTTTTAATATAATTGTAAGGACCTTTAGATATACTGTATGAAAAAAATAAATAAATAAATAAACAAATAATAATAATAATAACAATAAAAAAATAATAATTTTAAATAAGAAGAAGAAGAGGAGAAATTATTATTTTTAAAAAATTTTTTATTTTTTATTATTATCATTATATTGTTGTTGTTGTTCTTGTAACTGATGGAGTCAATAGAATGGCCCATGAAGTATTTCACTGTGATATCGAGAACTGTGACACACTTCCAGTCACCAGTTTAAACAGGTTCAGCATTTATTTTTCACTAAACTGATAAAACTCTTCTGTGAATCTTTAAAAAATTACTACACTTTTTAAATGTAAACCTTTGTAGTTAACGGGAAAAGAAAGTTGTAAACTGTGATGACCTCAGTTATCAGTGTCTTGAGCGCATTAGGAGCTCACCGGTTTTTCTGGTTTAGCTGATGTTTCCAGAAAGGATATACTTACTTCTAAACAGGCTTCAGTCTCGCGTCTCATTTAGCTGAACGGGAGATAAGTGGGGGAAGAGCCATTATTTTCCACACACTGGAGGCAGTGAGGCTCATGTGTGAGTGAAGAGGGGGGTGAGAAGTGCTAAGCGTGGGGAATGCAATCAATGCATCTGCGTCAAGCCTCTCTGCGCAACAGGTGACTGCAGCCACACAGCTGTTCGAGTACATAGTGGCAGACTTCATCAGACGCAGCCCTGAGAAAGAGTGTGTGTACAGTACACATATTCAGTGGATAGAACGCAGCATGACTTGCATAATTGTAGGCTCAAACTCTCTCTCACACACACACACACACACACACACACACACACGCTGCCGTAGTGGACTACATTGTATCTAATGAAAACAAGAGTGTGAATTGGCCCACCATTTTTGGGGGGTACTGCCTTTTTTAGCAACAAAATAAAGTTAAAAACACCGCCTCCTCACCTGCATTTTTGTCTTTTTGTGGGGGTCTGGGTCTTGATCGGGGGGTACAGTACCCCCCGTAATTCGAACCATAGAAAAGAACACATTTTCAGCTACGCTACCGTTAGCTTATAAAAAACTATATATGCATGTAGCTCTTCTCACCCCCTCTTCTCTCACACATGAGCCCCACTGCCTCCAGTGTGTAGAAAACAGTGGCTTTCCCCCAGTTATTCTCCTTTTATCTAAATGAGATGTAAGACTAAAGCCAGTTTGGAAGTAAATTTAGAGCAACGTAAATTTAAAGTGGCTCGATGTGAAACTGCATATCGTCGCTGTCGGGCAGAAACCTCATATTTTTCAGGAAACTGAAATAACTATTTATATTCTAAATAAATGAATACTGTGTCATCAAACATCCCAAGCTATTTTCAACACTTTTCATTGGTTAATCGTTTCTAAATTTTACAGACCCACGTGGAGACTGACCAATAGTATCGATTTATGAAAAAAAAAAAAACCAACAAAGACCAAAAGTGGAGTTACGAGGTTTCCGCCCGACAGCGACGATATATTACATGAAACCACTCTGATTGGTGGTTTACATCTTGATCACTTCATTAAACATTTACTATTCAGCAATTATAAGCACAAGACTCTCATTTCTTACCATCCGTTTGCTACCAAAGAACACATGCGTGAATTAAACATGGACAGTCATTTTTTTTATGTATTATTTTAATCGTCAATAGCCACATATGCACATAAGTGGTTGCTTTCTACTCATGGCACTTTACAGCCTCCAGTGGGTTTACTTACTGCTGGTGGTCACTCTGAAATCCAAGGCCAGAGGTGACTGGAAGGGTCGATGGTTTGGTGGTTGGACAGACCCTGAATCAGTGCAATTTAATCTGGCAATCTGGCATGGGGAAATTGACAACCCTGCAACTAAACATAGTGGTGGGAGCACAAGGCCACTGCTCTTAAGGCTCTAGTTTCAATGGAAGAGGTTCCCATATCCACATGCCTGTGCACACATGCAGTCCATATACAATAATGTCACTAGTTTAGCGGATGGAAGGAGCTGACTTTGACCATAAGAACTTAAAACAGTCGGCGCTCTTGTGCTTCATTGCTTGACAAATTCTGGTCCTGGGGGGGCCACAGCCATCTCTAAACTGATTAGTTGAATTGAGTGCAATCAACTTTGCAGTGTTACAAGCAGCTCTCCAGGATTCAGAAACCTCTTCTGTCCGTCATGTGATCAGGTGACGCATGTACCTCCATCGTCTTGTGTAACATGGAGTAAAATAAAAATGGCCACCAGACGACGAGACTCATGTATCAGGTTACCCCAGCCGTTTGGGGTCCTGGGCTTGTCAGTAGATGCTAATTTGGATGCTGGTTTGGCAGATCCTGCTGCCAATGTTCTTACTGAAACACAGGCCTAGGACACAGTACATGTATATGTGTTGCATGTGTGCTTCCACGATGCACAGCGTGCAAAATTATCTTCACACCAAAAGAGCTATCGTATGGCAGGCAGCATCATGAGGGGAAGGCTATTTATATTTCACATAGTTCACTCGTCTGAGCTGTATGGGTAGGGTGTAGATCAAGGAGAGGGACACCAGAAGAGAGTTCAATAGTCAATGCCAAATGGTCACCATTTCAAAATTCTTTAAATGTCCAAGAAGGCTGAGATTCGGTCGACACCTTAAAGTTAAAGTGGCCCCATATAGTCCCACGTGAACACACCACAGCACACAGTGGGAAGCACGTCAGATTCTCTCACTGATTTTAACCCATTCACCAGGTAAAGCAGCGAGCAGACATCTGGCTCAACAGTACCTCAGTTGAACCACTATTTGTTGAGAATTTTTCTCGAAGGCAATTTGTTGACACTGATTGGTTCTCGTTACAGGAACAGCTGCTATCTTTAGGAACTGTAAAGTGCAAACATATTTTCAGTCTTTTCACATGGGCGTGAAGAAGTCTAACCCAGTGTGTGAAGTCCCAGAAGGAACCCCAACAGACTGGGACAACCTTGGGGCCCCACACGTAAAGGCCAGTGTGCATTTCTGAACATAGTGTTCGAAGGCCTTATGGAATTCTTTGAATGATCTCATGAGCTAAACATGACAACCTTGAAAGGGGCTCAAAAAATGCTCTGAATTGAATTACTGTGCAATATCTGTATACTGTGCAATATCTGTATAATGTTCAATATAATTTCTCTCACTGTCCAACATCAGCTACTCACTGAACATGATCACCATTACTGTGCAATAACCCACACTGCATATCACACTGTATATAAAACCTTATTCAGTTATTTATTCTTTTCCTTATGTACAGAGTGCATTTTGCAACTTTTTGCAACATTCATTTTATTTTTTGTGTTACTTTTTTGCTTTTAATCTGTGTACATGTGTATAGTGGCAATAAAAGGCATTTTATTCAATTCTTTTCTACGCTATTCTAAAAGCTTGTTTTGCACATGCTGTATGTTTGCATGTTTTATATGATATTTTAGGTTTATTCGGAGAAATAGTGTGCCGTTCAGGTTTGAAGTAGTAGAGACATCTCAGCCAACGACCTGAAGCTCATTCCACATGCTAAGAATAATGTGGGAAATGCACAAATGCTACAAGTGACTTGTAGAGAAGGACGTGCTCCTCTGCACACACACACACTAAGCTTTCTGAGATGCAGCAAACATTCTCTCCCTGCATTTTCCATCCAAGCTGCGAGTTGTGAGGTGAAAGGGGGTTTCTCCAGTACTGGGGACCCCCACACAATCAGACCACCCTCCCACCTCCCCCAACTTTTAACGTAACAGTTCTTATGCAACTGTCCTCTCTCTGCCAAGCAGTTGGATCCTATTGGATGCTAATCTTGGAGGCAGGCGTCGGCCTAACGCTTTCACCCTCCCTCTCTTTCCTGTACTGAGGCCCAAAGCTTTCACACCTCACTCTCAGATCAATGGTGCGAGAATTCAAATAAAAATAAAATCCTTTAAAGGTCTGGAATGTTCGGTTTTCACATAAATGTTATGATCTATGAATAATAATGTTATTGTGTCTGTGGCCAAAGTGCCAGTGAAAGGAAAAGCGAATGAAAGTAAAGGATAAAAGGGATTGATGAAGAAAAAGGGATCGATGGCCTGGAGAAACTGCCAGTGAAGTGGGAACAGGGAGCATTTCTTAGGCTGACACCCACACATGAAAGGCGAGCCCTCAACAAACAAATCCCTTCAAATTATATTATATCCTGCTCATAAACAAAGTTTAAGAGGCTTGAGCAATGCAGCCAAAATGCTGCTTCAGCATTGTTCTTGCATGCTTTTTCTCTGCTTGTAATCGTCCTAATTGATCACAGGAGGCCAAATTACATGATGTGTCTTTGATTTGAAGTCTGTCCGTAATTGCATTACAGAGACTAAATGCATTTTAAATGCTATGAGGCTTCACTCTCTCAGATTTCTCCCCGCAAGTCTCAAAATAGCGCCCCACGGCCCCTGCCAGTTCTTATTAATAAACGTATGAATTCATTCATATGATCACTGTTAAATGGAAAGTAACAGTCACAGAATAAGAGAATGATGGGCCTAGTGGTTAGGGAGTAATCAAAAAGCCATGGGTACGAATCCCAGGACTGCTAGGGGCACCACTGAGGTACCCTTTAGGGTTCCAGGCTGCCTGCTGCTTCTCTTGGTGAATGGATTAAATGCAGAGGAAGAATTTCATGCTGTTCACACTGTGGGCTGTGGTGCGATCACATATCACAAAATGGTAATTTACACTTTCTAAAGGACCATTAGGCATTTCTATCTCTTTACTGTTTAGTGAATGTTGTTCAGTGAGTAAATGTGTAATGAGAAATGTCTGCAACATAATATACAAATATGCAGCATGAAAGGCCTTAATATGTTCTTTAAAAAATGAAAAACACTGATCATACTGCAAGGGAAAAGCAAAACAAGAAGTGTGTTGTGGCAACAGAAGATCTGATTTTCAGTCAAAAGGCATGAGCTAATAGTTTGATATCAGTGTAGAGGCTTTATTTTCAATTTTCAGCTACCATTAGCTTATAAAAAACTATAAATGCATATAGCTTAGCTCTTCTCACCCCCCTCTTCTCTCACACATGAGCCCCACTGCCCACTGTAGAGTTCATTTTGTCTTTAGCTAACATTAAAGTATGTATCTTTTAAACGCAACAGAACTTTAAGTTGAATGTAATAGATTAAATTAAGTATAAACCTAAACCTAACCTAGCTTTGTGAAGGGCTTTGAGGCAATACTTAAAACTGGTCCTGGTGCTGGTCTGGACCTCACTTTCTTCAAACCTCCTTCTTTCAGGAGAGATTACCTCAGGATAAATGCCATTGTGGGTTCTGCTGGTGTTACACTGGCCCAAGTGCTGATCTCTTGTGGGGTCTCTGAAGATGCCATGCGGGTGCTGGGTCTTCAAGCAAGTCAGGCGTCCACTATGTGCCTGTCCTAGAAGCTGCTTGGTGAATCCAAATGGGTTTGATGGTGCAGAGTTGCTTCCTTAGCTTGCAATGAAGCTCGTCTAGCAGTGAGCGCTCCTCTTCTCTAGGTTCCTAGTCCTGTCTCTTCAGAGCTCTCAGCTCCTTCCAGATGTCGTGGATATGGGCTGCTCTCTGGTTTTCATCCATGGTCTCCTGACTCTCTCTTCCACCTCCACACAAGATCTCTCAGCATCCAAGCTTAGCCTGCTTCATAAGCAGTGCCCCAAGCTCTTCTTCATGCTTTATAAGCAGTGCCCCAAGCTCTACACAAAGCTTTATAAGCAGTGCCCCAAGCTCTTCTTCATGCTTTATAAGCAGTGCCCCAAGCTCTTCTTCATGCTTTATAAGCAGTGCCCAAAGCTCTTCTTCATGCTTCATAAGCAGTGCCCCAAGCTCTTCTTCACGCTTTATAAGCAGTGCCCCAAGCTCTTCACAAAGCTTTATAAGCAGTGCCCCAAGCTCTTCTTCATGCTTTATAAGCAGTGCCCCAAGCTCTTCTTCACGCTTTATAAACAGTGCCTCAAGCTCTTCACGCTTTATAAACAGTGCCTCAAGCTCTTCACGCTTTATAAACAGTGCCTCAAGCTCTTCTTCACGCTTTATAAACAGTGCCTCAAGCTCTTCACAAAGCTTTATAAGCAGTGCCCCAAGCGCTTCTTCATGCTTTATAAGCAGTGCCCCAAGCTCTTTACAAAGCTTTATAAGCAGTGCCCCAAGCTCTTTACAAAGCTTTATAAGCAGTGCCCCAAGCTCTTCACAAAGCTTTATAAGCAGTGCCCCAAGCTCTTCACGCTTTATAAGCAGTGCCCCAAGCTCTTCACAAAGCTAGGTTAGTGCATTGAGCAGTGCACTGAGGTGGCTGCAACCTCTCCTTGCAATTCATCCTTGAATGATGGATCTTAAGGCCTCGGGTGTTCTTACAAATCCTGCATTCCACAACAACATTCTACATGTTGTCATTTGTCCTTTGCAATTTGTCAATGGCCATGTGTCTGTGTGGCTGGGGTGTTGATCAATAAATACATTAAATGAATTAAATTGTGCAGCCTATTCCCATTGAAACAAGCAGAGAAATCATATATATATCTATCTATCTATATGTATATATATATATAAATATTAGTGGTGGACATAGATTAATTTTTTTTAATCTAGATTAATAATTCAGAATATGTGTGCTACCCAAATAATGACTAAAAGTAAGTCTTTGAGAACGGGTTTCTCAGCTCCTACAGTAAA
>JBBPDC010000001.1:19113914-19131148 GCA_037974485.1 Hemigrammopetersius urotaenia | reverse complement strand
GAAAGTCATCATAGCTTGCGTAGTATAGACCCAGCTCCCAACCCAACTTTGTGAACAGATTAACGGCGATATTTTTTATCGCCCGATAAGAGTCTCACGTTAACGCCGATAACGGCCCACCACTAACATATATATACATATACATATACACACACATATATATATATATATATATATATATATATATATGTATGTATGTATGTATGTAATGCACGTCACACAAAAAGCACCCTGGCCAGTTTTCAGTTCATATTCATTTCTTATCAGAAAGCATCAAATCAGTAAACTAAGCACTGTTTAAATTGAGCCTTAGTGAAGCAAATGTCATTTGTCATATGTTGTCGTTTCAATGTAAACATACAGTATGCATAGTACTGTAGTGTGTAATGCAGTAGACAGTGGTAAAACCTCTTACTGTTGTGTTGGGAAAGAGAAGGTGGAAATAAATTCTAAATTGCTCAAAAACATTACAACCTTCTATAGATAAGCAAGCTGGGCACTTCTGAGGCTGAAACTTGTCA
Organism: Hemigrammopetersius urotaenia; assembly: GCA_037974485.1. Classification (NCBI taxonomy): domain Eukaryota; kingdom Metazoa; phylum Chordata; class Actinopteri; order Characiformes; family Alestidae; genus Hemigrammopetersius; species Hemigrammopetersius urotaenia. The sequence goes on along the minus strand of JBBPDC010000001.1, from coordinate 19,130,627 downwards.
CGGCTTTTGTCATAAATTTAAATCTACTTGAATACTGTATTTCACACTGAACATCATATATATTAAATTATTTCAAAATTACAAATGTGTGAACAACAATGCAAATATATTCCAGTCTATTTACAATATAATCCACACATGCTTTGGACATTTAAATGTATTTCAGTTAGATCAAAATAAACATTTTGTTCATTGAAGGTAGACTATTATTAGTACATGGTTTTACACAAACCAGTTATTCACTTCATTTAGTTCATTCTTATGATATTTAAGGGTTTGTAACCCCACTGGTTCATATTTGGCTCCCTGTTCCAGCAAGAGTCTCTAGTTTCAGCTCCACAGTAGCTCTGCACCTTCAGAACTGCACACCTGCTCTCCAGCGTAGGTCTTTGACCTCCCAGCTCTTTGACCTCCCAGCTCTTTACATGTTCCTTCTTGAGATCTTGCTTGTAACAGTAGGTCTTACTGATTCAGTGCCTATGACTCGCACGGGTGGAACTACTTTCTATCCAAACTGTACAACTGGAGATATTCCACACCAGGGCCCGGCAAATCAAATTTCATTGAAGCAGAATAAAAAAATCCTGCAATATGAATGGCACTCCTAAGGCTTCTGACCTGCATCTTAAATATTTAATTTAACTGCTCACAGAATAACTGAACTGAGCCAGTTGAGACAAACCTTTCTCTGGTAATGAACACAGCTGTTAATACTTTAAATCCATTTGTTTCATTTTAACAATTGCAGATGTTCTACAGCTCCTTATGGCTTAATGTTTCTTGACATAATGGTCAACAAGAAATCTATTCAGGAGTTACTGAGATGGCCAGACCCTTCTGAAAGGTTTCAGACAGGAAGCGAGCTTTGTGCAGTGGATGATTGCTCTCTAAGAGCTCCTCTCTCTTGCATAAGTCTTTAACCACTGATCAGAAGTGGTTGGGCTGCTCTGAAGGGGTGGGACAGCTGACACCCGTCTTGGGCATTGTGATGTAGGTTCTTTCCTTTTAGAACCTAAACCTGCTGTCAGGGTGCACTAGTCACCAATAGCTTGCGAGCATGCAGGCACAGTGCAGCCAATGGGCATTGAGCATCTGAGTATATAAAGCAAGGTCTGACATCTTGCAAAGTTGGGCAACCCCTACATTGGCTTTGGTGAACAGGATCTGATCCCAAGGACTGTTACCTCTTTCTCTCGAGCAGGTAATCGCAACGGTAGACCTACAGATCCAAAAGGGTGGGAAGCGAGGAGCGTTGAAACATGAAATTGCAAAAGTAACAAAGTTAAAGGGAATTTTTAGTGTTCAATACTGTTGCTGTGTTCGTTATTAATTTTTTCATGAAGATGTAATTGTTTGGAGCCTTCTGCAGTTTTTATTTGGGGGAGTTTTCAAAAATGTTGCTGAAGTTGCTGCCAGGTCACTTTATAATGTGGAACACAGGGATTTAAGTGCACAGGCACAAATTCTGTGCAGATTTAGGGCTGCAGAAATAGTTCAGTCTAATCCAGGAGAGTGAATTTAACTCTGAGAACAGAATGTGGTAGTATTTCTGTCTGAGGCAGGAGCAGTGTGTGTGTGTGTGTGTGTGTGTGTGTGTGTGTGTGTGTGAGACACCTGTTGTACAAGGTCAGCTGTTGTGTCAAAAGGGCACGACTGAAGAACTAATTTAGATTCAGTTTCTCTTAAAAGAGGAACCCTTTTTGAAACACAATACTGGTTATAGCACCAAGGGTCTAATAGCTGATTACAGACTACTGATGACAGTTTGTGGGTTTAAAGCGTTGGTTTTTAAATTAAGTGTAATACTGTGCAATGCACTCATGAGGACAAATGACTTTTGCCCAAGACCATTGTGAGTTCAGGTAAGAGAATCTTTCGCCTGGAGTTCTAACTTTAGGGTGGGCATGTATGCGCACCACCCCCATGGAAATAAGAGAGGTGCTGGAGTTCAAGTGGCGTGAGGGTTTGGTGGGCCAGCTAAAAATATCTCGCGAAGCCCGATACATATAAGTAAGCAGGCCCTGCCCGCTTCTCCTCATGCAGAAATATGAAGCGGTGGTTACAGTTAGCCAGGCAACTAATATGAGAGCAGTTGACATCAGTATGTCACCTATGACTGCCAGGAATAGCCCAGAGCTACTGTTAGCTCTGTTAACTGTTTCTGTACCAGAGCATGTCCTGCAGAACGTTACCAGTCCTGTCCCCAAAGAGCGGAAGAGCTTTCAGCTTCTACCGGTCTAACAGAGCAAACAAAACATAGCGGCTCGTAGCTTTAGCCTGCATTGTTATGTCTCCCTACAGATCATCTACAAAGTGCAATCATGACTAAGAACTGTCACAACGACTACAAGATGAAGTTCTCTCTGGAGGACGAGTACCCTGACCTCTCCCTGCACAACAACCACATGGCCAAGGCACTGACCAAGGACATCTACAACAAGCTGAGGGGCAAGTCTACCCCAAGCGGCTTCACTGTGGATGATGTCATTCAGACTGGTGTGGACAACCCTGGTAAGGAAACATCTCAGCAATGCTCCATTACTATGCTTGGTGTCATCTTGCATAGTAATGACTCAGTTAAGAAAATGTTTAAAGCGTGTTTCACAACCCACACATCCACCTCCTCCTCATCATTTCATAGGCCACCCCTTCATCATGACCGTCGGCTGTGTTGCTGGTGATGAGGAGTCCTACGAGGTCTTCAAGGACCTCCTTGACCCCATCATCTCCGACCGTCACGGTGGCTACAAGCCCACTGACAAGCACGCCACCGATCTGAACTGGGAGAACCTGAAGGTACAGAGAAGTTCCATCATCATTTCTCGTCTAGATCAGAGGACGATAAAACGGTAGCTCTAATCATATTCGCCTTTTTCGTTGCACAGGGTGGTGATGACCTTGACCCCAACTACGTCCTGAGCAGCCGTGTGCGTACTGGACGCAGCATCAAGGGATTCACCCTGCCCCCCCACAACAGCCGTGGCGAGCGCAGGGCTGTGGAGAAGCTGTCCATTGAGGGTGAGTTTTGGCCATGGAACTCTTAAGGGTCTGGATGTTTGTTTTCGTAACTATAGAACTTGCATATATGTTCAATAGCTGCATGTTCTATACTTTCCAAGCATACATAAGCATGTATCTTCCATAAATACCACTGGCAGTCTTAGGTTTGAATCCCAGCACTGCCAGTGGCACCATTGAGGTACCCTTGGGCACACACTCCTAACTGGGTGCCATTGCTGGCAGCCCACTGCTTCACTCAGACGAACAGGTTAAATGCAAAGGATTTCCTCAGGGATCAATGAAGTATATTAAATAAATAGTAGTTACTGAATGATTCATAGTGAGGACTTTTCCTATCCTAATAGTAGCTCTGAACTTAGCCAGGCTTGCTTTACTCCATTTGCTTCACAGCTCTGACCAGCCTGGATGGTGAGTTCAAGGGCAAGTACTACCCCCTGAAGGACATGACCGACAAAGAGCAGGAGCAGCTGATCGCTGACCACTTCCTGTTTGACAAGCCCGTCTCTCCCCTGCTGCTGGCCGCTGGCATGGCCCGCGACTGGCCCGACGCAAGAGGAATCTGGCACAACGACAACAAGACCTTCCTGGTCTGGGTGAACGAGGAGGACCATCTGCGTGTCATCTCCATGCAGAAGGGTGGCAACATGAAGGAGGTCTTCAAGAGGTTCTGTACTGGTCTGCAGAAGGTAATAGCTCATATGGAGGTTTATTTAGTTGAAAAGGTTTTGCAGCTAGGACATGGATCAAATCGCTATTCCATTTATTCCAGCCGTGGAATCTCGATCTTTGTCCCTTGCTACTTGATTTGCAACCACTGTTACCTTTACTGTTAACAGATTGAGACGATCTTCAAGAAGCACAACCACGGATTCATGTGGAACGAGCATCTTGGTTTCATCCTCACCTGCCCCTCCAACCTGGGCACTGGTCTGCGCGGTGGTGTGCACGTCAAGCTGGCCAAGCTCAGCACACACGCCAAGTTCGAGGAGATCCTGAACAGACTCCGTCTGCAGAAGCGTGGCACAGGTATACTCAAAACCGGCTCAAATCAGCTTGGCATGGATATGAAACCCTCTCTGGAATCACTGGCCTTTATGTCTGACCCCTTCTTTCATTGTCCTGCTCAGGTGGTGTGGACACCGCTTCCGTCGGTGGTGTGTTCGACATCTCCAACGCTGACCGTCTGGGTTCCTCTGAGGTGGCGCAGGTGCAGCTGGTGGTCGATGGCGTGAAGCTCATGGTTGAGATGGAGAAGAAGCTGGAGAAGGGCGAGTCCATTGACAACATGATCCCTGCCCAGAAGTAAAGTGGAAGTCGTGCTTCTTTTTTTTGTATTTGTTCTTACGAGAAACCTCACCATCAAGCAGGAGAAACGTGATCATCTGACTTTTTCCAAGAGACTCTCCTCCCTGCTCCCCTCTTTCTTCCTTTCTCTTTCCTGTCGCCTTCAACTTCCTTCTTTCACCCTCCTTTTTACTGTCATCCCGACACCTTTCCCACTCTTTCTGTAACATCCTGGGATCAAATCACCGCATAGCTGGGGAATCTCTGACTATGCTGTCTTCACCTACACTATTTTTTTTGGTTGTACAAATTGAGTAAATAAAAAAAAGCCCCATGTAACAATCAATCACACGTGTTATGGTTCTTGGCTCTAGCTCATGACATATAAGCAGACATAATTGTCCAAATATAAATACAATAAAAATAAAAGAATTAATATCTGATACAGTAAATGTAATTTTATGCTAATGGTACAAAAACCAACAAAAAATTCATTGCAATCGTTAAGTACGGCGTCACTGCCATCGGTAAACACAAAGAGCACAAATAAGCTTTAAACTCAGTGAGTTTATTGTTCTGTGTCACTTCAGACGTTCCCCTTTCCATACATTTATAGGCAAAAAATCTAAAACTTAACAAAAACCTATATTCAATCATAATTTACTTTTTTTCTACACAATTATACATACTGAAGTAGTCAGTTAGCAGAAAAAAATGGCATATGGTGATTTATCTCAGGAGATCATCACTGCTAATCCAAACCAATGAAGTTTCACTTGCCAAGACATCGACAGGGTCGTACTTTTCCATGAGGAACTGCGTGAATGATGCGGATGCGATGCTGCTTGCTGATGGAGGGTGAAGAAACACGTGAAGCAGAAATTAAACGCCTCTCTTTTGGTCGTGATGACTAAGGCAACTTCCTATTATTTGACTGAACAAAATCAAAAGAGGAAATATTACTTACTGGAACATCTTTTTGGTCGACGCAAAGACTACTTAACATTACAAACCATTCATTATCTTTCCTGCCTGATGCTCACTGCCATGTCCACACAGGATCTGCTGGATCCGAAGGAGTTTCTTTATGCTTGTGTCTTTAGTAACTGTTCTCATTTCAATGGTTGCCTAAATTTATACAGGAAAACCTCCTTCCTCACAGTCGGGAGACTTTAATTGGTTACATTAGCACTAATGTGGCGCACATGCAGGTCGCAAAATAAAATATATATGGTTATCTATTTGCAGAAGTCATTGCTTATGGACCAGACAGCTTATACTACCATACCAAGTCACTAAGGTAGCAGGACGGTGGTCTCAGACTATTAAACAGAAGGTGGTATTCAAGTTAACAGGTCTTGCCCCTTACATTACGAGGCATAAACATACGAGATATCTGAGATCTCACAGATATCTGAACATGGCACACACACCTGGGACTGAAATGAACTAAACGGAACTGAATCCAACTAAAATGAACTGAACCTAAATGAATTAAACTGAACTGAATCAAACTGTAATAAACTGAACCAAAATGAATTAAACGGAACTGAATCCAACTGTAATGAACTGAACCTAAATGAATTAAACTGAACTGAATGAAACTGTAATGAACTGAACCTAAATGAATTAAACTCACCCAAAACAAATCAGTACAGATCAACAATATGCAAATGTAGATTTTTCTGCCACGTTCATATCAGAAAGACAGCACTGCCTTAGTGTTTTCACCTGTTTTAGGACAAAAACTAGGATGCAGAATCGGACACAGTAATGACTCCTTTATATATAATTCACAAGTTTTTGGATCTCTTCCAGGTGACAGGTTGTGGTTCACAATGAAACCATTACATTTTCAATGTTCTGCAGATCATTCAATCAAGTCTTGGTGCACACACCTCTATAGATAGCCCTTGTGCCTTAATTAACCCAGAAGTGTGTTCATAGGAACAGTACAGCTGTAGTTATCCTTAATAAAGGATTTAATGAAGGATATCTGGTGGTCAGTCCATCTCTACAACACCCTCAAATCGCTAAAACGATCCATTACACACAGTAATAATGACAGTGGTTTAAAGGGGCCTTTCGAGCTAAAAGTACAAACATTTACAACAAACAGTACTGAGAACATATCACAGGATCATTTGGCAGGTTTTAACAGCCTGGCGCTTCTCGTCACGTAACGAAAAGTAGCATGTTCACGACTGCCGGATGCTCCGAGGCTACACCGACGTGCACATTCCAGGGTTTCATACACATTCTGCACTAATCGATTGTGCACAGTGCAGGGAGCTGTGGAGAGACGTGTTAGTCTTTAAGGTCATGATTTGCATCATCAAACAAGCAGCAAACCGCAGTCTTATGTCCATTTAATGGGGTCCTCTTTTGGCCATTTGACAGAGGCTTCTCACCGGGGTAATACTTACAAGAAGAAAAAAAAAGAGAGAGTGTTTATCAGAGTGTTTTACAGGAGAAAAACAGTGTGTTGCATTTTGACTTGGCTCGACAGGTGGGTTGTACCATTTAAGGGGAAAATACATTTCCAAAGAGATGCTCACTCAACCCTAAAGTGCTACTGTCTGACAATGGAGGATGCATTACAGAGAACCACTGCTGAAACGCAGGTAAGAAAACAAACAAACAAACAAAATAAACCTACAACGTTAGTGGCTCAGAAAAGCGACCGTTTCCTAACTTCGGCGAAGCTCCAGACAGATTGGATTTATGTTAGACAGATGTGAAACCTGTAGTTAGGCAGCTTTTCACCTGGAAAAAAAAACGTTAATACAAAATACGCAGAAGAACCTACGGACTGCGGCTCTTCGGGACGTCTGTTTGAGAACCCATGAGTGATGCGAGTGTTGTATGAAGGTAAAAAAAAAAAAAAAAAAAAAAGGATTTTTGCGACTTTACTCCGATAGGTGCAAATAAGTGAAACTAAATAGCAGCTGTTTAAAGAAAAGGGTCGAGACCTGTGCTAGGTCTGTGAGAAAATGGAATAGAAAAAACAAAACACCCAGTAAATGTTCAGCGAGGAAAAATGGAGTTCTCTCAGCAGGACGAGTGTGTGTGTGTGTGTGTGTCTGGCAGACACAAGGCCCTCCACATTTGGGTGTGTTTCAGAGTCCACTATAGAGTCTGTCTGGGCTGAGAGGAGGTGGGGGCAGGCTGTGACTTTGTGGGGCGGGAGTTCTCTCCTCACGGTGTAAAACGCATCTGATGGAATATTATAATGAAAAATGATTCATTCTATTTCCATACACTGTTTTGTCAACTCTAATCATTTATAGTTCTATTAATATCCAATAATACTTATCATCGATTCATATGATATATTATTATTATATTATATGCATGCACTCATTATTTGGTTTAAAATAAAATGAATAAAATGGGGTTAAAAAGTAAGTGTTCTACTGAGTAAACAAATCCTTCAGTCATATTTGAGTATTCTGAGTGCATTTTTAAGACGTAATTGCACCAATAAAACTGAAATAAAGTTTCTGATCAGAGATTTCTGATGCGCTGCTTTGGATTCTGATTGATTGACCCCCCGGTTTCTCCCGCCCCTTGCTCTGTCCCGCAGTCTCGTCCATTCCCTGCACCCCCTCCGCAGCCCTTAGAGCTCCAGCTCTTTAGACACTTTGGTGGCAATGTCCCGGAAGGCGAGTGGCGCCCCCCAGAGGCGTCTGAAGCGGACGCCGCTGGTCTCGGTGGGGCCGGCAGGCAGTTGGCAGACCTCAGCCTCGAAGGCCACTCTGGAGCCGGCGGCACCGTGCGTGCAGGACAGCAGGAAGGGTCCAGCCTGGTGCACCTGGCAGCCGCAGCCCTGCGCCGCCTCCCGCAGGGCCAGTACCACCTCCGCAGGGTCCCGCGGGCTCCGCACTCTCACATCCCAGGCGCATCGGGGGGTCCGGGGCTCTGCCGCTTTTTGATACCCAGATAGATGGCGACTACATGGTAGTTGTGGGGGGAGGGGTCGGGATTTTGGAGGATGACGGAAGTGAAATGAGGGAAATAAAAGGGCGAGATGATGTATGCGGGCAAGTGAATGGATGGCAGAGGGGAGGAGGGAAAGAAAGAAATAGATTACAAACTGCATAACAAAGCAAAACCTCACACAAAGGTAAACTCCCTTATTGTTGCTGTTATATGAAAACCTCATTTTTTTGTTTACACCAAAACATAAAGCTGCCCTTTATTAGTGTGAACATTCCATAATGAATGGACCAATAAAACCAATCCAAAATCATTTGTTAAGACACCATCACATTCATTAACATACAGTCAAGTTAAAAGCATTTTGTTCTTTCGCTAAAGGACTTTTAAAGATATGAGATTTTGGTACAACAGCGACAACACGCTTCACCTTTCGGTCGAATTAGTTCTCCAGAGCATGCTGACGTCCAGTGAACTTTACTATTGCTTAAATCATCATGACTAAACATCAGAATGTGTGTCTCACTTTGCAGCTCAAGGTAAAAACACTAATAAAAAAATACTGAATATTTCATTTCTGTAACATTTATACTTACGAAAGCACAGCTTCATTTCAAATGAGCTTAATGATGTAATAGATAAGTGACATAAGTGATAAGTACTTCTTGCATATTTTAAATATAAAGCATTTGCAATGTATATCTCAAAATACACACAGCATTTCCCACACACAGGTCACATTGTTGGCGGTGTGCCCAGGTTAAAAAGAAATTTGGCTGCTACATGAATGCATCTCGACCTCAATGTATATTCTGTTATTTACAAGATTTTATTCATCAAAGTAAAAAAATTTGAACAATAAAGTAAAACAGCATTTTTGACTTTATTTTCCTTATGAGTAAAGAACTCTATAAGTACAGGGTAATATCAATATAGCACTACAACAATATTAACATAATAACAGCCAGGCTACAGAACTAGCACCAATCAGCTTTCTCTAAACTAAAATGCCTTATTTTCTGTGGCCCTTACAGTCTGAAGAAATGGCTACATAATGCAGTTTTTCCCTATTAGAGTACATTCAGTTCTGGGTTTCACTGGGACAGGCTGTAGTGTGACCTACCAGAGCCAAAAGACCCAAATAGTTCAGTGGACAAATGGATACCTTTTAATTAGGGCTGCACGATATTAGTAAAACATGCGATATGCGATAATGTTGTTGAGTGTTGCCATGGCGATATCACATGCGATAAATTCGCAAAAACTTAGCCTTTATAGTGTTAATGTTTTTCTGCTTTGGATTTGCTTCTAACACAGACTCCAGACTCTGACTAGTCTATGCAGAAAAAATTGAAATGCAATATTTCCATTCCGACATGTTTTTTTTTTTTTTAAAGAATTTACTTAAACAGAGCATTTTAATGCCTCCCATAAAACTTTTGAACCATTGAACGTTGTTGAAAAAAAAATTAATTTAATAATTTTAAATCTTAAATAAAGATAATCTAAATTATATTAAGTTCTTAGCAAGAAAAAATAGCAAAAGGAACAATCTATAACAGCAGCACAGAAGATGAAGAAACTGCCCAGTGATGTTTTTGCCCTCTTCTCTGTGGCTCTGGGTGAAGAGTTTTGGAAAAACTCTTGCAGTTCAGTCAATAAATGGGATATGTATAATTTTTTGGCGATATGTATATTGTGCATGTTGAAATCGCGATGACGATAAATTTGCGATATATTGTTCAGCCCTACTTTTAATCTTATTTCAGTAAAACTAAGCCAAAATATGGTCAGAACTGACCTGAGGAACAGACATATTCATGAATGTCTTAGAATTTCCCCCACAAACCAAAGCAAACTCCAGATCTGTGGGAAACACTGCACACACATCCTCACTTCACTGGAAACTGTGATACTCATGGTCAGTATATCTGCATTACACCTCATATCCTTGTTGCTCATGCATTATGAGTGATGCACCTTCTCAAAAACTGTAAAGCTCGCACGCCAAACAAAATGCTCCTCAACTTCATTTGTGTATGGACACGATTACCTTCATGGGCGTCACGGACTCAGTCACACAGTACAGTACAGTAACAACAGGCATGTGGCGACATACTACGGATGAACACTACTGATCGGATTCGAGTGCACAGCATGTCCTTCAAACCATTCCGAGTTAATGGTAATGATTTTCTAGATGGGTTTCCAATGGATGTCCAATTTATGAGGTTTATATTTCAAGCAATATCCTCAACTAGGGGGGGATACTGCTCTGTGAATCAAACACTGTTAGGGGTTAAAAAAGGGCAGGACAGATGAGGGGAGGGAGGCTACTCTAAAATACGTCACCGTTAGTGCACACCACAGAACGTGCTGGCAGTAAGTAATGCTATATGTTTCATCTCTGAACTAAATGGGGACCAAGCACGCATTAGAGGTTACCTGTTGTTTTTAACCTGATTTTTTGCTTCTGGGGCTTTGGAAAGGGGAGGGGAGAGAATCAGTTTGAATAGTTAGAGCCAATTTTACATATACAGGTTCCAGCTAGTCTCAAACTGTTAAAAGTTTTTATTTTATATTTTAAACTGTTTAAATGTGTTCAGAAATCTGGACCTTAAAGTTGTATTTTGTTATCAGTTCACACTATCTGTAAAAGTGCTGGAAGTGTTTGCTTTTTTTTTTTGAACATTTGGAAATATATTGAATTATATAATGTATATATATACATGCACAGTACTGTGCAAAAGTCTTAGGCCCCTGAGAAAATTATGCTTAAAAGCTGTTTCCTGCTGGGCAGTGGTGTTAAGTTAGTGTTAAAACTCTTACATTACAACAAATACAAACTACATTACCACAGTAAACTACATTACCACAGTAAACTACATTAATACAGTAAATCCAGTAAATGGTGGTTTTCTAACAGCTTCTAACAGCTCACAGAATATCCACCACTGTTTAGAGAAAAGAAATCTTGATACTTTTTACTGCTTTCTTGTTTGCATTCATTCTAATATTCAGGTGTTTTTGCTGCAGAAAGAAGCCACTGCTGATAGAAAGACTTCAAAAAATTTGCACAGGTGCCCAAGACCTTTGAACAGTACTGTTATTTATATATATATAATACCTTTGAATTTTATCTGCATCATAGATTAATAACTGCAGCTGCCAAATTTCAATACGAAGAAAATGGTCTACAAACACTCACCTTGTGACCGGAGATCTGCAGACTCTCTCAGGTTCGTCTGTGACCCTCAAGAGGAAGACAAAGGTTCGTGTTAGGAATCAGCTGATAGGAAACAAAATCAGCATCTGGTACTTTTCCCCTTTTCACTAAATTCACCAGATTACTGCAGGATCACAGTGACACTGTTCAAACAGCAATTCCGAGAAATCACCACTGTACACCACAGAGAATAGCAAAATACAACCAGACACTAGGGACGTGTCATAAGGCAGGAAGACACACCAGCATTTCATACCCCACAACATGAATATGCCTGCTGAACAATATGCATCATTTAATTTGCTGCTACCTTTGATACGCAAAGCTTTCTGGAATGAAAAGCTCCTACTCCTACAATCACCAGAAGTCTATATCAATGTAACTGGACACTACACTTTTCTTCATTAACATGCTTAGCTGGTTACAGTGAGAAATGGCACTCATACGCTATATGGACAAAAGTATTGGGACACCACCTATTACACTAACAGGGACTTTAATATGCAGTCGGTCCTCTATTGCAGCTATAACAGCTTCCACTCTTCTTGGAAGGCTTTCCACAAGATTTTGGAGTTTCTGTGGGAATTTGTGTCCATTCCTTCTGCAGCATGTTTATGGTCAGACACTGATGTTGGACGAGAAGGTCTGGATCACTATCTCCGTTCCAGTTCATCCCAAAGGTGCTGGATGGGGTTGAGGTCAGGGCTCTGTGTGGCCAGTCAAGTTCTTCCAACTCCTCCAGCATGTCTTTATGGAGCTCACTTTCTGCACCGGGACACAGTCCTGCTAGAATAGAAACGGTTCTTCCCCAAACTGTGTCCACAGAGTTGGAAGCATGTCCTTGTCCAAAATGTCTTGGTCTGCTTGATAAGTTTTAAGATTGTCCTTCCCTGGAAGTAAGGGGTCTAGCCCAAAGCCTGAAAAACTGGTGTGTCCCAATACTTTTGGCCACCTAGTGTACAGCATACATGCAGTTTCATCTGCTGCCATTTGAGGGCTCCAGTGCTCAAAGTAAAGAACCTTCAGCGAACAAGACAAAGCTGAGGTCTACCATGGCCCGCTCATGGCCTTTAAAACACGTCAAGTCTGACTCTAGAGAGATGGTGCTAAAGTCGCTGGACAGTGTTGTATACAGAGGAAGCAGATGCAGCTGGCCATCACTATTAGCCTCAAGCTGTGAATTGGATCCTAATGAAGACGGAAAGCTGGTTACACAACTAATCCAGATTTAGACCCGACCACGGACATCAGATACGCTATGTTCTTGTCGAAGTATACCAAGCGTAGCACTCCTGTGGCGGCACAACACCATACAGACACAGGCAGTCCACCCACAGCGTTCATCAGTGTTTAACAGACTGGATAACTTTAGAGAGTTATGGTTAAGTACCGTTTTTTTCCACATGGGAGCCACATGGTGATTCATGCCAAGACCAGAGCAAAGCCTGGCATTCCTCCAGTGAGTGAGTGGAGTGGTGAGTGAGGGAGAATGAGGAGAATAAACACAAACACGGCAGATGGATGCAGTCCTTGGCGCTGTGGTGTAGAGAGCCCCTTGGTAACCAAATACAATTAGGTTTACCCATCTACATCAAGCTGGAAGTTTTTCTGCTCTAAATTTGCAGTGGATGGTGTGTCACATGCACATCAGCAGCACCTCTCCTCTGCTTATGGCCACAAAGGGGGGCTCTACCCAGCTCCAGTAGTGCAAGAACAGAAGAGGGCATGAAGGGGGTCAGGTAGATAGTAGGAGTGGAAAAAAGGTGTAAAGATGGGAAAGAAGACTTACTAACTGTTTTCGATCCGTGTGGCAGAGGGCAGCCCGAGACGGACTTGTTTGAGCTCTGACGCTTAGAGGGGTCAAGATTGACCCTAGGAGATGTAGAGGGGAAACATAGGGGACAGCATGACAGAAAGAGAGAGAAAGAAAGAAAGAAAGAAAGAGAAAAAGGCAGGAAGATTGACAGAAAAATAAGACTGCAGCAGATTGCCAAGGAAAAAAAAAAAAGACACAGAGCACCCAACTTCAGCCAAGACTAAAGAAGAGAGGGACATGTGAGGACCGAGGGGGGGTTAGAAGATGTTGGTTAGAGTTAATGCAGGAAGAGTTAATGCAGATTTATGCTGAGTAAGCTTTCTTACGTCGAGGACATGTTAACCAGGACTATAAAAAGACAATCTGCTGAGCTCTGAGCACTGTTTTTCTTGCATTGCTCACATGATAAATACAAATACTGCAAACTACTGCTGCAATTTCAATATTAAATTTCAATATTAAAGAAAACATTCAGTGTTTCTCTGTGGTATTTGGGTAGACAGGACTAATGGAACTCTCCTACTGGTTAGGCCTTCACTAATTGGGACTAAATTCTAGGGCTGGGCGATTTGGCCTAAAATCTGAACATTTTAACTCGATTATGATTAATGAATGACTCTTTTATTTATTTTTATGCCCTCATAGTTCACTGTTAAGTTGATTAGTTGTATCAGTGTTTAAGCTCTCCGTGCTCAACATGTCGGCGGAATAACGTAATATAACGGAGCGGGGTCACGTGACTCCACACGCGGTAGTGCTTTTAAAGGGAAAGTAATCGAAATAATCGATCTGGAAAAATTTGATCGATTATAGGTTCTGAATGTCGATTTCGATTACTTTTCGATTAATCGCCCAGCCCTACTAAATTCCTAATGTGTCGGATCAAGCAGAGACATAATAGGAACGGACTGTGGAAAAATAAGAAAAATCATAGGTTACTATTAGTGGGACCGATTTTGTGAGGGGAAAATTAGACTCTTTGACTTTTAAATACGTCACTGGCTGTGAATACCAGAGGCACCTTTTACTGGTAGCTTGACGTGTCAGGACTCTACTGAAAATCTCACTGTAAATAATCTTACATGCAAAGTACAATATATGCTAATTTTGTAATACAATTATATGTCATTGATAACACTGGTCAACATTTTTTTTTTTTTTACTGTTACTGAAATAAAATGAGTGACTTCTTTTCAATGCGTATGTGCTCAACACAAATATGACAGTCAAAAGGCAAAATTGGCTCTAGTTTTTCGCTGATCTGCAATAATTATTGTGTCCATCACAAAATGCACGCCTATAGTAATAGGCCTATGGTTAATATCTGTAAAAAATCAAGTCATAGACGACTTAGATTTCTTTGCCTGTGTCTTGTACAGCTGTTTGGGAGCATCTCTGGGTGTCCAGCATCAGTCAGCCAGCAGGTAGTGGACCATTTTCCCTGGTATCTTTGTTCCATTGTTGTAATATCTTGCATCAGAAAATGATGCAATAAACTCTGGATGATGTGTGCATGATGGAATTATGCAATGTGATGCAATATTGTATCATTCTAGGCTTATTTAGGATGTTGTAACAGTCCTACGTGATACATTTACATGGTGATAAATAAAACTATATTCAAAATGACAGCCAATAAAAAAATTTCAGGCTCATATTCGTGTTCAGCACACCAAGATTCGACAGATTAGGACCTTTTTAGGTCAGTAACAATGTCAGTGTTGACCAGTGTAACATGTCTAGTATGCATTAAATAAAACAAGGAATCTACTTTACAAGCCGTCCATGTTTAATGTGGGGAAAAAATGCTCGTGTAACCAACTGTCCTTTACATGAGGTTTACGTTTCATAATGATTGGACTAGTTTTACCTTTACAGATGAGAATGTATGTATCTGAAAAGGTTTTCTGGTAAATGTACACTCACAACAATGAGTTCGCTATGGCTTCATCAGAGCATTGCTCCCTGTTGCCGTCAGCACACAGTAATGATTACATCGGCCACATGCTTGTCTCCGGGTCTAGACCCGTTTGGATCCATTTGGATTCACTGAACAATTGCTGAGGAAGTGAAAGGAAACTCGATATTCAATTTGTGGTACTCAATGCCAAGAACCTGTGTGATTCAGTTTTGATGCAGTTGGATAAGCAGCACACTGCTCGGCTGCTCAAAGTGGTGAAAATAATTGAAACTTGAATTGAAATTTCCTATTTTTTGAGAAGAAAATGACGGCTGAAGCCTCCAATTCTATTAAAATAATCCCCCACTGTTTGTGTTCACGGCTTGCGCTCTGTTCTCTCCTCTTACCTGCGGGTGAGCTTAGAGGTGAGTTTGCTGAAGAGGTTGGAGGTGGCGCGGCTGCGTGCGTGGGGCAGGGGGCTGGCGTCATGGGAGAGGGTAGGGGAGGTGGGTGGGGCATGGGTGGGTGTCCGGCGCTCTCGGAGCTGACCCCCGTGGAAGGTGCTGCGGACGGTGGAGCCTCGGGTCAAGCGGGAACGCTCAGCCGGCGAGGAGCTGGCCACCCCCGCCCCGGCGATGCTGTGGGTGGAGGGGGAGGCCGGAGGTAAGCGGTGCGAGAGCGAGCTGAGAAAAGAGAAAACAACGTTAGATGATTTAGATTGTATGTTATCTTTTATAATTTCCTAGCAAAGAAATGTAAAAAAACAAAAAAAAAAACAAAAAGCAACAGCTATGGCAACAGTTATTATGGCTATAAGTGACACTGCATACATATATCAGCCATATATCATTTATATAAATTTGCACTGTAGACACTGTAGAAGAACAAAGACTTCACACTCAAAGACTTCAATGACTTTCGTCTAAAAATGAAGCGGGTTCTCAGACACCTAATTTCATAAATCCTTTTTTAAACTTCTATTACATGTTATATTACTTATACCACTTCTTATACTTGTTTTTTTTGTCTTTATAAGGCAGTGCAAGCTTTAATGCACTCACACTGCACAGTGTTATCTTTTCAGAAGCTGTACTTGAGCGCGACCCTCTCTACAAATATTAACAGGCACACAAATATACCTTTCTTTTTAAATTCCAACCCACACAGGCCTTATTGGATTACCCAACTGAAGGGATGGTTCCATCAATAATGCTAATGTTGCTAACAATGAATGGAAGCCAAGAGTGAGGGATCAGCATTATTCATCTAGCTTCCGTTCATTGCAACATGGGCAAGTATGGTTCTGTGAGGTGAAAGAATACAGGGATGAGTTTAAATATTAGTTGAGCTTCTATCCTCAGGCCATTCGAGTCCTAAATCAGAACATGCCCCCACGCCCCTCATAACATTTCTATAACGGACTGAAACAGGACCTCATACCATATTCAAAGTCATATTTCACATTTCATATCATATCTGATTTATTATTACATCACATGCTGCTACACTACTGCTTACATTACTCTG
>JBBPDC010000001.1:19098802-19113814 GCA_037974485.1 Hemigrammopetersius urotaenia | reverse complement strand
ACTCTGGTCACTGTTACATTACACTGTTTACATTACTCTGGTCACTGTTACATTACACTGTTTACATTACTCTGGTCTCTCTGTTACATTACTCTGGTCTCTCTGTAACATTACTCTGCTTACATTACTCTGGTCACTCTGTAACATTACTCTGGTCACTCTAACATTACTCTGCTTACATTACTCTGGTCACTCTGTAACATTACTCTGGTCACTCTAACATTACTCTGCTGACATTGGTCACTGTTTACACTGTTTACATTAACCTCTGGTCACTCTGTAACATTACTCTGCTTACATTACTCTGGTCACTTTGTTCACTGTTTTTTATTGCTGCGCTATTATGGCACAATGCACTTTAACATTCCATTTGCACAATGTACATATTAATGCTACATTTATATGATCACATTAAAAAAACAAAAAAATTTTGGTGCTCCTTGTTTAAGTTTAAGCCACTTACTTTAGATTTGTGTTAGAAAAACTCAGATTTATATTTTTTAAATTGTACATTTTACTTACATTTATACTTATATTTATAATGTTTGCACAGTCAGTAAGGAGCGGTTCAGGATGCATTTCACTGTGTTTTGTACAAATAAAGAATCTTGTGACAAAGAATCTTGAATCTTGAAACATTTGAAGATGAAACTCATGGGACAGAAAAGAAAATTCCCTTTGAGAATAAAAGACGTTCAGGAACAGGTACGGCAGGGTTTCCGTGAGGTGAACAAGAGCAATTCAAACGCAATCTCCATGCTACTGGTTGGAATTGATCATGTTGGAGAGGGTCATGATTTAATCAATGGTACAGATCAGACAGATGGGGCCCTCAGTGAGCCAGCGCAGGATGCTGAGTCACCCAGCTCTCTCAGCACAGAAACAGACAGTTGGGCCAAATTAAAGCTGAAGCTTTAGCTGAAAGCACACATGGCTGATCATCAGAGAGCAAGTGAGGAGAATGCAGAGGGGAAAAAAACCCAAAAATTCAGGAGAACTACTGTGGCTTAGACCTACAGCACAGTAAAATGCAAAAGGAGAATAGATGAACTGATGGGTGAGGTAGAGAGGGCGATAAAAAAAGAGAAAGGAATGGGAAAGTTCCTGTTGTGTTAATAGTTTAGCTGGAAATATGATATTTTATACATAACATTTGGCAGTACAGCTGGGCTGGTTTGGTACAGTTTAGGTATCAGTTGAGAGGGCCTTGGTGTCTGGCCTGCTCTGTCCCCTCAGTGGTGCTGGCTTTGGCACAGCGCTAACAGATCTCACACGGTGCCTCAGCCTCGTCACTGGCCTGAGGCCACTTCACTTAACGCTCTAAATAACCCTGAACTAATAGAGCCGTCTCCATGCGCACGCGCACGCGCACACGCACACGCACACGCACACACACACGCACACACTAATGGAGTCTCAAATACTGGATCTTTTTGGACCCCCACGGTGAGGTCATCCTCTGCAAACCTAGGGCAGTATTTTCGGGCACAGCTCAGAATGTTTGCACACAAATGTCTGAGTGCATTATATCATTCCACGCAATATTTTTCATTTCTGTAGGAAAACATGTCGCAATTAGCTATACTGCTCCAATTAAAGGAAATGCAAGATGACCAAAATTCATTCATTCTTAGTTACATTAGCCTTGAAGCTCCAGTCAAAAAAAAAAAAAAAAGCTAAACTGTGCCACAAAATGCTGGTTGATGAAATACATCTAGTACAAAGAAAAACTTGTAGTTTGTGTGTGCGGGCAGCTAAATCTTTTGTTTTTGCAACAGTGTTAAAGTTTCAGAATGTACCTTTCATTCCATATACAGAAACCCCCCGCTTTTATGCAGATCAGGAATCGCGGAATCAGTCTTACGTGGATTTTTTCTGAGAACCTAACTGATAATTGTACACGGAAATCCCCACAATAAGGAAGAAACTGCAAATATTCTCCGCATTTTTTTTGCTTTTCCCATGACAATATGCTTTTTTTATGAATTGTAGTTCTAAATTAAGTAAATATAATTTACTAATTTTGTAACATGAATATAAACATACATTTCTTCTTCTTCAGAATGAACAGATTGCCCCCGTTTGAAAGTAGCCAATCCGAGAATGTTATTTATTTCTGCTTGCTGCTGATTGGCTGATGCAGTTTGATGCACCTGTGGCAGCGGCAGTCCAGAATGTCCTCTGTCTCAAGTGTTTCTCTTGTTTTTCGTTTTGTTCTTATTAAAGCCCTGTTTTTTTATTACTGTAAGTTAAATTAAAAGAGGCTGTTGAGCTCAAGCGCTGACCAGTGTCTGCTTTAACTGGCGGATCACAATATGAACCCTCCTGAAGTGCCTGAATAAGACTCTCAGCTCTATGAACTGTAAGTGATGGAACTGCTGGGTCAGCCTGGCAGCATGCCATCAACACCAACCGCAACACAACCAGCCTGCGCACCCGCTCTCCTTCAAGGTCACATGACTACAGCTTTCTTCTCATCCCAGAGACATAAAGAGAGAGAATGTGAGATAGACAGAGAGACAGAGAGAGAGAGAAAGAGAGAGAGTGTGAGATAGAGAGAGAGAGAGACAGAGAGAGAGAAAGAGAGAGTGTGATAGAGACAGAGAGAGACAGAGAGAGAGAACGAGAGAGAGAGAGAGAGAAAATGAGAGTGAGAATGAGAGAAAGACATTGAGAGACAGACAGAGAGACAGTGAGACAGACAGACATACAGACAGACAGACAGAGAATGAGAATGATAGAGACATTGTGAGACAGAGAGAAAGACAGATTAAGAGACAGAGAGACAGACAGACAGACAGAGAA
Organism: Hemigrammopetersius urotaenia; assembly: GCA_037974485.1. Taxonomy (NCBI): domain Eukaryota; kingdom Metazoa; phylum Chordata; class Actinopteri; order Characiformes; family Alestidae; genus Hemigrammopetersius; species Hemigrammopetersius urotaenia. The sequence goes on along the minus strand of JBBPDC010000001.1, from coordinate 19,111,009 downwards.
AGAGAGAGAACGAGAGAGAAAATGAGAGTGAGAATGAGAGAAAGACATATTGAGAGACAGACAGAGAGACAGAGTGAGACAGACAGACATACAGACAGACAGAGAGAGAGAGAGAATGATAGAGACATTGTGAGACAGAGAGAAAGAGAGAGAGAGAGAGAGAGAGAGAGAAAGACAGATTAAGAGACAGACAGACAGACAGAGAAAGAGAGAATGAGAGTGAGAATGAGAAAGAGAGAGAGAGAGAAAGAGAGTGAGAATGAGAGAGAGAGAGAGAGAGAAAGACAGGTTAAGAGACAGACAGAGAGATAGAGAGATAGAGACAGACAGACAGAGAGAGAGAGAGAGAAAATGAGAGAAAGAGAGAGTGAAAATGAGAGAGAGAGAGAGAGAGAGAGAGAGAGAGAGAGAAAGAAAGAGAGGGAGCTAGCAAGACAACACCAACTGTGAAGTAGACGCCATCTGCCATCACTGAAATGCAGAGAGCATCAAAAACCCAAGCTCAAATAATTGTCTCTTTATCTACACAGCTGATCACAATATTAGAAAGCATAACACGTATAAAAACAACATACTTCACTGTTTACGAGGTTCAAACAGATTTCGTTTTGTTTAAAACTCAACTGTTGGTAACAGGTGGTCTCAGGCACCACCCAGGGTTCCACAGATAATCTGATATACAGCCATATGCGAACACACCCCAGTAAAAATAAATTAACATCCTCTTCAGGGAAGAAAATGTGGCATTTTTGTTCCCTGCAACATATCAAATGTGAGCTTACACAGGCAAAACAACTCATTTAACCAGGAGTGGCCAAATTATAGAAACGAGGTTATGTTCTAAGAAGGCCACAACCTTCCGAATTTCATCTTGGGAATTTGATCTTTTTATCAGTCTGACAGAACATTTATTCTATAGGTAATCACTGGCTAATAATGTGTCACAATAATAAAAATTAATAGTTAAAAAAAATTAATGGTCTTGTATGTCAGTCAAATTTCTGTCAAACGGTTCTTTGGCACAATAAAGACAAAAGCCAACATTTTTAACATTTACGGCATTTTAGCAGACGCTTTTATCCAAAGCGACTTCCATTCCCTACCTACAGGGGGCAGTCTCTCCCTGGAGCAACTTAGGGTTAGGGGTCTTGCTCAGGGACCCAGTGGTGGTATGCTGAAGGTAAGATTCGAACCCATGACCTCTTGGTCCAGAGGCAAGTATCCTACCCACTGAGCCACGCCCACCCCAACAGTAAACAGCCTCACCTGTTCTCCTTGCCGTTCTGGAGTAAAGAGTGTCGATCAGTGCTGGAGCGGTCTGTACATACATATGTGTTTCTGCGGGTCATGGCACTTGCTGGGATATTGTTCTGAAAAAGTGGAAAGGAGGTAATGAGCTGAACGCAGCATGTGTGCACACCTTGCTTCTTAATCTGCCCACTACAATTCCGTAAGAAAACCAAAGATACAGCTCTAGAAACAAATAAGGCCACTGCAAAAATGTCCAGTTTCTCAGGTTTTATCTTCTATAGGTGCAAGTATTGAACTAAACACCATTCCCTTCATTCTTAAGAACAGCCGACAATATTTCTCCTAATTTCCAAGTAAAACTATTGTTCTTTTTAAGCATAATTTTAAAGGAAATTATGTCAGAATAAGAAAAATGATGCAGCATTCACAGATTTTTTCTTCACTCTTAAACAAACTTTGACGTGCTTCTAGTTAGGGCTGGCCGATTAATCGAAAAGTAATCGACATTCAGAACCTATAATCGATCACATTTTTCCAGGTCGATTATTTTCCCTTTAAAAATATTGATAGTAGATAGTGTGTGTGTTTCCTTCAATTATTTTAAAATCAAGTAATGCACCCTTCATTCAAAAATCTCTCACTTGTAATAAGTGAGCATATTCACTGTACAAAACTCGTCAGTGAACTATGAGGGCAAAAAAATAATTAATCGTAATTGTTAAAATGTAAAATTAATCGAGATTTTGATTTTAGGCCAAATCGTCCAGCCCTACTTCTAGTACGGTTTTGCCACCCAACTGGTGTGATCACTAATCAGAATGAGGTGCTTGTGTAGGAATTTAACAGACACTGGTATGGAATGGTTTCATACTCATAGAGATGCTGATTTAAAAATAAACTGTAGTGGTCTCTTTTTTTTCCTGAGCTGTATATAAGAAATCAGTTCTTTACACACTGTTGTCGTTTTATACTGTTGTGCTTGAGAGACACTATAGGCTGGAATCAAATTCCTTGGATGTCCTCGCTCACATACTTGGCCAATAAACACGATTCTGATTCTGAATACCAAAAAGGTCATATATACAGCAATGAATCATCAGGTATATCTCACGATTGTGACAGACTTGAGACCTAGAGACAGGTTTTGAAATGTTAATACTCTTCCGACAAGGACATATCTTTCCTTTACCTTCAGCTTTCTGTCTGTTTCTCTTTTTTACACCTATATGCATTAACTGTTCATGTTCTCTCGACATCAGACTGCGTAGGCAGTGTGTAGAAGAGTGTGCTCACCGTGGTAACAGTGACATCCTTGCGGCGGTCAGGGATCTCAGCCTTGTTGGGGTTGTTGGCTGTGCTAACCATGGGACTGGAGGGGGGAATACTACGGCTGCCCACCACGCTGCCGCTGACTTTCCGCGTGGTCAGCCGCTCCTCCTTAATATCAGAGTCGCCTGCACTGGTGGGACTGCGTTTAGGTTGGGCTGTCGGCACCGCAGGACCACCTGAAACACAAAAGCAGAATATTTTCATTTATTATCCCTTATAGTCCCGCATGAACACACCACAGCACAGAGTGTGAACTTCTTTCTTTGAATTTAACCCATTGACGAAGTGAAGCAGGGGGCTGCCTAAGGTACCTTGGTACCTTGCCTAAGGGTACCTCGGTGGTGCCATTAGCAGTTGGGATTAGAACCAACAACCTTCTGATTGCCAACGTCCTAACCCCTAGGCCATCCAGCTTCCCCAGCGATACGCTAAGATTTACTATGAAATGCTGCAGCCAAATACAGCCCTTCAGTGAAGCTTCATCTTTGTAAAATAAAAGTCAAGTTTATTTATATAGCCCACTGTCAAACGCAAAGGTCACTCAATATTAAGCGTAAAAATAATAGGAAGTAAAAAAATAAAACAAACCAACAAATAAATAAAAGAATACATCTCAAATCAATAAAAGAAGATTGCTGACATAATAATAGTGCAGTTTGGTAAAGACCACTGCTGTTTAATTTGCTCATGAAACGGTAATAAGACAACATTAACTTTTAGTTTTTTAACATGCAGTTTAGTTACACATTTTCCACAGTTCGTCATAATGTGCTCTAAACTTTAGACTGAGAAGTTTGTGGCACCTTAATGAAGACATAAGCTGTGTCTGAAAAGTGCACTTGTTCACTCGTTTACTTGTTCACTACACAGTGTTTGCTATATAGAGGGCAAACTAGTGAACAGGGAAACGTTTAGTTAATTTTGGACACTCGGGATGTTACGTCTTTACTAACTGTTGCTTAAATAGTGCCGGATCTTGGCAATTTATCTCTGTCGCATAAACACACGCCTCGTCTGTCTAGTTCAGACACAGCCCGAGCAGGAGGCGGGGTCTCGTGTGCGGGCTGTGGTATGCGGTCCGGGGGTGGGTGTGGCCCGTGATCCGGGCCGGGAGACGGGATTCCGCGCCGGACCCAAATACCACCGGGCACATGCCCAGTCCGCCGATATCAATTTTAGGCCGACGCAGAATCCCGTCTGCCGGCCCAGATCACGTCCCACAAAATGCCCCGGACATTTTTTTTGTATCAGTCCAGCCCTGAATACTACTGTCTTCCGCGGAGAGAGAGAGAGAGAAAGAAAAAAGTGTGAGTGTGACTGAATCTCCTCCGTTTGAATGCCCACTTTCACCCAGTCTCTTCTCCCTCCGACTTTCGCACGATAAATGTAGTGTGCAGAGTGTCCGAAATGTGCACTCGTTCACTATGTAGAGCACGGTAAAAGAAACCCGCAGTGCATCATGGTATATGTGTATTCATGTAGTGTACAGTGTCTGGATGCCACGCGGCGATTTTGTAAGCGCACTAACTAAGCGGGTGAAAATGACTGTTAGAAATTTCGGACACCACTACAACATGGCTGACACACTACATAGTGCCCTATATAGTGAACGAGTGCCCTTTCGGACACAGCCATAGATTTGATTTGAGATGTATAGAGAGAATTTTTGGTCAAAAGATTTGGGTGACTAACAGACTAATAGACACATGCAGGGCTGGTAGTGGCCTTGTGGGTAAAACACTTGCCTGTGAACCCTCTGACTACAAAGTTCACAAGGTTCAAATGACCACAGGTTCAAATCCCCACTTCTTACCATTGTTTCCTCCAGCAAGACACTTAACCCTCAGTTGCTCCAGGGCAACTGTCCCTGTGACTAAGGATCGTAAGTTGCTCTGGTTAAGGTCATCTGCCAAATGCCACTTTATAACCCTGAGGCTCCAGAGTATCTGGAGTGAGTGAGTAAACTAGAGGCAGGTGACCGTGGTACAGGTGAAGTGCTGACTTACAAAAGTCGCTGTGTCTCCGCTGGCGGTTGTAGGTAGAGGCACTGCGTTGGGTCTTACTGTGGGTGGAGGCTGAGGCGGTGCTGGACGAGGAGGTGGAAGATTGTTTACTGGTACCATTGGTTAGAGGACTGGGTCGTACCCGTGCTAGAGACAGACTACTGCTTGACCTGGACTCACTGCCATCCTGTGTAAGAAAGATACAGGCAGACAGGAGAGGGCTGTATCACACACAGAGCCAGTTTTACAGTCTGAATTGAGCCTCAGATATTTCAGTATACCCACCTCGCTCTTTCGGCCCAGCAGGAGGTAGGTGGCAGTGATCTCATTGTACTTCTGAGTGGTCAGAGCTTCCCTGATCTCTTCGCGAGAATAACCCATTCCTATCATCACCTCTGCATTGAGGAACAAAGAACATGGAAAAAACATTTAAAGATATACTGTAAAAAAGAAAAGTGTCATGGCGGCCAAACCAGCTCCCATGGATCCATCACAGATCAGCTCCAACACAAATATGACATCCCTGATCAAGTTAATGAGGTAGAGATTAGAGCCGGTTTGGCCAGTTCTATGGTAGGAAAGGTGGAGTGGAGAACATTATCTTTCACCTATTCGATCGGAGTCATTGTAGTTCTCCACAGGCTCCACATGAGGCTTCAGCTCATCGGCATCGTATCCAACATTCATCCACTTATCCTTCATGATTTGCTATGAAAGGCCAAGACAAACAAGGGCAAGTTACAAATGAAATGCAGAAATGCTTACAACAATCCAAATGAAACTCAACTGCAAAATAACGAGTGTAAAAATTAATTCATGTAATTTAACCTAAATGTTAGAACACATTATAATAATGTTCAACAAACTACGCTCCCATTTTTTGCAAATTTGTCTCTTTGCATCAAAAAAGTATATTTCACTTCTGTATAAATAGCCCATTACACATATTTGTATACAGCAATCCCCCGCTTTTCGCAGGGGTTACGCTGCAAGAGCACCTGCGTATAATGTTGTGTTTTGGTCATATAATGCCTAAAAATGCAATTTTATAGCGTAAACCCCAAATATCCCCCCAAATCTGCTTCCAGAACACTTTAATGCCATTTTAAACTCAGTTTAATGCATTACCCTTAAAGAAACTGTAAAGGCAAACCCATATTCGCCTCCTTAAATTTAAATTCCTCACCGAGATATGCAACTCGGAAAAAAGTATTGGGACACGGCGGCGAGTTGAACTGTTTTCGAGGAATAACCCCTGATCTACTCGGGCTAAAAATACAAATGAGGGCTCGTTGGAAAGGTCTCCTGGAGACTGGGGGTTTACTGTACTCAGTATATTGTTTTGTTTTTAAAATAGTTCTGAATCAAAACAAAACAATCTAACTGAACCATTATAAGGTATATGAGATATATAAAGATATATATATATGAGATTTTATAAAGCACTAAACCATAATTGCATGGAATCAGCGCGAGGTCAGATTTGGGCCCTTTGCTTGAAAGCAGAAGTGAAGAGCTGCCCCGAGTCCTCCTCACCTCTAGGGTGCAGCGCTTGGTGGGATTAAGCACTAGGAACCTGCGCAGGATGCCCTCGCAGTCAGTGGACATATAGAATGGCACTCGATATTTTCCTCTCAGCACCCGCTCACGCAGCTCCTAATGGAAGAAAAAAACAAAGTCCTGCCTTCTTTTCACCTCTCAATATAACCGGGCCTGCCTCCGCAAGTCCTTCAGGCACACAGACAATGAGAACACACTTGACCTACATTACGTTCAACACAACAGACAAAAGCAAAGCAGTTCCTGCGAGCCTACATATGCCTCAGAAATGCTCTGCAAGGAGAAAAAATCCAGTAAGTAGAAAATGCCCTGGAGTGCAGGCACTTTTTGAGCCATCAGAGCAGGCACAGATTTTAGTTTAAGCCAAACAAAAACAACTGGTTGACCAAATTGCTCTACACAAGCCATGGGCTATAATGGCTATCTCCTATACAGTACTGTGCAGAAGTCTTGGGCACCTGCGAAAATAAGGATATATATATGTATTTTTTTTTTTTTATTAAAAATAATAAGAATGAATACAAATGTACAAACAGTAAATAGTGATTTAAAAGACAATACATCAGTGGAAGGCCAGTAGTTTCCTTCAGAAACACAGTTTTACGTAATTAAATTAAATTAAATCAGCTATCAACTCTTTTTTTTTTTTTACAAACAAAAACAATCTTTTTGTTTGTTTGTATGCTAACTTTGCTAGCAAAAAGACACTTGATCTTGATGCTGAGGCTTTAAACCGTTTCCACAGACTTCTGCACAGCACTGTATGACTCCACATGATCAGTTACAGAAAAAATGACCAGAATAAGCAACCCAAACAAATGTTAACCTTGAGGTTCTGCCCATCAAAGGGCAGTGAGCCGCTGACTAGCGTGTACAGAATGACCCCCAGGCTCCAGATGTCAACCTCAGGCCCGTCATACTTCTTGCCCTGGAAGAGTTCGGGTGCGGCATATGGGGGGCTCCCACAGAACGTGTCCAACTTGTTGCCCAGCGTGAACTCGTTACTGAAGCCAAAGTCTGCGATCTTGATGTTGGAGTCGGCGTCGAGCAGGAGGTTCTCCGCCTGTGAAGCCCAAGCAAAGAGAAGTAAAGAAGTAAAAGGTGATTAGAGAGACAGAACTACAATGTAGTGCCTCTAGGGGCTCTTGAGTGGCACAACTGTCTGAGCGTTGCAGCAATGCTTACAACAACCCAAATGAAACTCAACAGCAAAATAACAAGTGTAAAAATTAATATATGTAATTCAACCAAAATGTAATTATAATAATGTTCAACACTCTCATTGTTTGCATATTCTCTGTCTTTTTGTATATTTCACTTCTGCTTTTCGCAGGGGTTACATTCCAAGAGCACCTAAGTATAGTGAAAAAAAAACGTGTTGTTTTTCTTTTGTTAAAATGTCTATTTTTATAATGTAAACCCTAAATAAGCCCCCAGATCTGCTCCCAGAACACTTTAATGTCATTTCAAACTCAGTTTAACGCATTACCCTTAAAGAAAATGTAAAGGTAAACCTGTATTCGCTTCATTTTGAATACCTTGGGGACAAAAGTATTGGGACATCACGGCGAGGTGAACTGTTTTCGGGGAATAAACCCTGATCTACTCGGGCTACAAACACAAATGAGGGTTCGTTGGAAAGGTCTCCTGGAGATCTACCAAACTATCTAAGGTAAATGGAGATGCTGTGTGAAGTGGCATCTTGACAGCAGCACTGATTCAGACCAAAGACTGAACCTTGAAGCATTTTGCTGTTCATGTATTTGCTTCCGTAGAGAGGTTGTTTTGGCACAGACAAAATTAAAATCATGTTCTTTACATATCAAAACTGCTAAATAACTATTATTAAAGGTGAAGTGTAAAGTAAAGCAGAAGCTGATACTTAAACTCCAGAGCTGAACAATTCAAACATCAGAAATATTTACCATTATAGAAAAATATAAACAACTAAAAGACTGACATAACCATAATCAATCGAGACTGCAATCATATTCTGGTACAATAATATTTAAAATTGGGAGTTGCAGGATGAAGCGGGAAACACAGTTGTTATTGTAAATTATTATTGTAAACAATAATAACCTTCAGGTCCCGGTGAACAATGTTCTTCTGATGACAGTAGTGAACAGCTGACACAATCTGAAAGAAAGATCCAAACGCAGAGGAATATCAATACGCCATGCATTCATTTCACAGTGTAAACAGTAAAGCATATGAGCGAGGCTCTGGGGATTATGGCATCTCTCACCTGCCGAAATTTAGCTCGCGCCTCCTTTTCCTTCATTCTCCCATGGGCCACGAGGTAGTCAAACACTTCACCTGGTTCAGAGAGAGGACAGAGATAGAGTAAGAAAGTCACATATCAGGTAGTGATGCTCGGATCGATCGGCCAAAGATCGGTATCGGCTGATAATCATATTTTATGACTTGATCAATACTCGTTAAACTTGGGCGATCTTAGGAACCGATCACAATTGATGACGTCATTGCGTGAGGCGTACACGACGAGCGGGGACGCAAATGTTTTGTTGCCGCAGTCACGTCATCGCCGGTGTGGAATTACTACGACGTTCAAGAAACAATGAAAAATTCACTATTTGCCGTTTATGTTCCAAAGAAATCTCACGTGGAGGCGCACTGTCCAAAACCTTTAATACAACATTTAATTCAGTATTACTTTATCTGAAAAAAAAGTTAATGGTGATCAGAGAGCTTACATATCAGTTATATAAACGAAGCATCAGAATCTTAATTTTTTCATAATCTTAAATAAATGTAAACATAATTTAAATGATAGTAGCCAGAAAAAAATAGCAAAAGGAAGAATCTATAACAGCAGCACAGAAGATGAAGAAACTGCCCAGTGATGTTTTTGTCCTCTTCTCTGTGGCTCTGGGTGAAGAGTTTTGGAAAAACACCATTCATTGCAGTTCAATCAATAAATGGGTTGTGTATATTTTTTCGCGATATATATAGTGCGCATGTTGATATCGCGATGACTGTAAATTTGCAATATATTGTGCAGCCCTAGTACCTAATAAAGTGGCGAAAAATAGAACACAGATGCTCTTTTGCCCTGCTCCATAACATTTAACACTCAGCTGTGAAAAAAAATAGATGCGACTGAATATTTAACTGCCCGATGTCAGCGTATTTAACTTTGTCGTGACCGCAGCCAAGACTCAGATGCTCTTGGCTATGCCTAGCATGCGAGTGAGAAAGTTGTGAGCTAGACAGCGCATTAGCGTAAATGGTTTAGAAACGGACAGAGGGACAGACTGCAGGTGGTAAGAGGTGTTAGCGTGTGCACACACACGTGTCTCAGCCAAGACAGATTGGGCTAATAGCGCGAGCGTGTGGGCCGCTAAGCTGGCAGCAGACCCGTAAGCCGGCGGTAAGAATGGAAGGCTGGAGTGGGTGAGACACACTGGAGTTAAAATAAGGTTCATTTAACTAAGAATATCCTTAATGGTAGGAGTGGAGGCTGCTCCAAGAGCCATGCTGGGGTGCAGGGAAGACATGCATGCTTTGCTGCTGCAGGTGGAGAAGAGATAGAAGAATTGGAAGCAAGATAAAGAGCACTTAGGGCAGAAGAGCTGATTGATGTGACAGATGCGTGTATATGTGTGTGTTTGCAGCGAGAATAGGGGGAATACTCGGCCTGAATACACAACAGCTGGAGGGGACATATGCAGATAACAAAAGAAGGCTGCATTTATCGTGTGTGTGTGTGTGTGTGTGGGCGCGTACACGTGAGGGCTTGCCAGTTTACAGTTACGTCAACTAAGCACCTAAAGCTCGCTGGAGGAAAAAAAATGCTTGAAGTACAAGGATCTAATGAGGCCTTTCTATAAGTAAACCAACAGTAAACAAGAAATCTGAGGCAGGAGACGGATATAAGCACATAAAGAGATTACTCTTAAGCAAACATTTGGGTTGGTCAAAATTTTGCATGCATTTGCATTCTAAGGACGTGTAAACAGAATATGGCCTTACCGCCACTGGCGTACTCCATTATAAGGTACAGCGTCTTCTCTGTTTCAATCACCTCAAAGAGCTGAACTGTAGAAGTAAAAATGCAGAGGAAGTCAGAGGGTGATTCAGAGAGCCAGTGACACACAAGCAGAACCACGGCAGCAGTGCCTAAACTTGGTCTGCGCTTTTAAATACACAGTACAGTCTATTACCTGCAGCCATAGTTACTGGCTGGTGAAAATGCGAGTGTAATTATGAACCATGATTCATAGTCCGTGTTCTTATACTGCAGATATACGGCCAGTCACTATTGATTATATTAAGAATAAAAACATTATTTTGACTTTATTTATATTAACTTAAAGCTCAAAACTTTGCTGAACAATAACATGACATAGATCCTTTTCAAAATATTACACTTAAAAAGATACAAAGACAGTCTCTGAAAACAATAAAACAAGTTATGTTTAATACTCTGAGAAAATGTGAAAAATTGTTATGCTACTTTGAGCCAGCCAGTCCATTAACATATTACCGCTGCACATAATCACTGTATAGCAGTGTTTAAGCGGAAATCTTCCATTTATAAATAGACAGAGAACCATCAGGACAATGATGCTAATTTTGCCAGTGTTTCTATGGGTGTTTTCTATGGAAATGCTAAGATAATGAGTCTGTACATTCCCTACCCACACTGGATTTAAAGCTGTCTAAGCCCATTCTACTTCAGACATTTGAAGCAGTTCAGTCTTGTAAGGCTTTCAGTTTTCATATAGTGTACTTAGTACTTTGCTCTACGTATAACTTGATCTGTAGGCTTCAGTTTTATCTTTTAGTAAAGCGATTATCATGAGACAAGCCTGTTACCGTGTCAGCTGTTCTGCGGAGAAGTAGTTAAACAAAAACAATTTTACTTTGTATATTTGTATAAGAAAACTTTTAGTTTGACTATGAACATACATGCATTTATGAGATTCTAACAGCTCCCCCTTGTGGAGAAGCTTTAGACTGCAAAGCACGGCTTCATAATGAATACCCCGCTAATCGTTCACACCATTAATCACTATGTTCATTCATTTACATTTCAGTTATTTTAATCATTTAACTTAAATATGATTTATTAATAATACTTGTAAGTGCAAGTACGACAGCCCTAGTAGAAATGCAAAAACAGTACATTAACAAACAATACTATACAGAGTGAAAACTGACGACTGAAGAATAACACACATTTAACATGTGCACAAACACACACATTACTTTAGATACTGTAGAGGCAAAGCCCTGAGCCTGAGTCAGAATTTGTAGCTCGGAGGATTGGAGGGAGTTTGAGTAAATATTTGCCTGAAACACAGCACTCACCTATGTTTGGGTGGTTGAGGCCCTTCATTATCCGTACCTCTCGAAAGAGCTGCAAGAGAAAGCAAGTATAAGTCAGAAAAACTGCCTGATTTAAAAGCAAGAACATTCTAAAAAGTTTGCATTAACAGTATCATTTAACCGAAATTTAATTTGCTTTAGAAAGCCTGTTTGCTGTAATCGACACACAGAAAGGACCAGCTGTTTATCTGGACGCTGCGTTTGATGCGTAACAGGCTGAAAGGCACTAATACAATTCGATATCCAATGTTCACATGCACACAGTATCACAGAGGGTCCAGGTGGTGACTGTAAATTAACATTCATTCATTCATAATGTGATGCATACTGATGAATAATTTGTGTACAGACAACCCTCCCCCCCCCCATACCCTCTGCCCACCAAACCCTAGCTCAATAATCACTCAGTTCTGAGGTCCTGAGGGAGCAGGAGGTGACAGAGGAGCACACATTTCCAAGAGACGAGATGAAAGAGAAACAGAGAGAAATAAGGTCAAAGAGAGAGAGAAAGAGAGGGAATTATAGAGGAGTAAAAGAAAATGTCCTGATGGCTGAAAGACCACATGTCATTGTTAAAGCTGATTCTTCTCTAAACACACACAGTCACCCTGGAAGCCAAACAGAGAGAGAGAAAGAGAAAGACAGAGAGAGAGAGACAGAGAGAGAGAGAGAGAGAGAGAGAGAGACGGAGAGAGAGAGAGAGAGAAAG
>JBBPDC010000001.1:19085148-19098702 GCA_037974485.1 Hemigrammopetersius urotaenia | reverse complement strand
CTCTCTCTCGCTCTCTCTCTCTCTCTCTCTTTCTCTCTCTTTCTTTCTCTCTCTCCCCCTCTCCCTCTCTCCCCCCCCCCCCCCCCCTTGGGACTGACACTAATTGAATTGCAGAGGAAAGCGCATCAGCTGTTCACCTGAGCTCTAAAGATAATAATCACATAAGACTGCCTGCCATAGCCCCTCCCTCTCTCTCACTCTCTCTTCCTCTCGCCTTGCTGGGGCTGTAAATCTATGACCTCACACCCATTTCATTTGATTACAACTGTTTACTTCAACCACTGAGTCATGAATCTCAAATTTTAGCATCATGCGGTTCAATTACATTATGCGTACACTGTTCATTCGTTTTCTGCAACAGCTTAATCCTTACTAGGGTCGCGGGTATCCAGAGACCCTCCCAGGGCCAACAGGCGAGCGGCAGGGATTCACCCTGGGCGGGTTCCGCTGATGCATATTAATTAGGGCTGCACAATATATCGCAAATTTACAGTCATCGCGATATCAACATGCACAACATACATATCGCATTTATTGACTGAACTGCAATAAATGGTGTTTTTCCAAAACTCTTCACCCAGTCCCACAGAGAAGAGGGCAAAAAAAGTCACTGGGCAGCATCTTCTGTGCTGCTGCTATTATGTTTACATTTATTTAAGATTTTAAATTATTAAATTCAATGGCTCAAAAGTTTTATGGGAGGCATTAAATGCTCTGTTTATGCAGAAAAAAAATGAAATGCAATATTTCCATTCCAACACTGGAGTCTCTGTTACCAGCAAATCCAAAGCAGAAAAACATTAACACTATAAAGGCTCGGTTTTTACTCACTTATCGCATGTGATATCGCCATCGCAACACTCAACTACATTATCGCATATCGTATGTTTTTCTAATATCGTGCAGCCCTAATATTAATATAATAGATATTTATTGTTTATATTCCAGTGGAGGTGGAGTAGAGCTCATAAAAACAATACACCAAACATGTAAACTAGTATGCATGTTAACATTTGCCTTATTATAGTTTGTTGAAATATAATTTGATGCCCTTCAGGATGATAAAACAGTAATGATTACGGTTGCAATGAAACTTTGGAGCAAAGTTTGGCGGCTGACTGCGCTCTGATCAAAACTTTTTCTTACTGTGTTTATCTTACTAGGATTTTCTATTACAAGTGATATATTTTTCATCAAAAAGCAGAGCCTCCTGGATTGGATGAAGATGAAGGGTGCCCTATTGAAGAAATCAGGAGGCCTGACTTCAGATACTTTATTAACTATTATTATATACATACAAGAAATCACATACAATATAAACATATAAAACATTATACAAGTTTGTTTTCCTTTTTTTAAATGCAATGATTGATAGTTGAGCTGATGTAAAAATTCAACATAGTTAAATTATAGCAACAATGTTCAAATATCAGCCTTTAATCAAGATAATTATCAATTATCAACTTCTAAGACATTTGTATTGGGATAACGCTGGTTCAGATGCACGTCTACAGTCTTACATATCCAAATCAAATCAAATTAAAATCCCTTTTAAAATGTGTCGCTGGTACACAGGTACAGTACATGTACCTGTAACATGTAACTGTATGATGTACAGAACATATACAGTGTAAAGTGTAGATTTGCTAAGGGTAGATTGAGCATATGTACAGAAATGTGTACAGAATATATATATAATTCTTCTTCACTTTCTCTTTTTGTCCGCCTCTTATAGATGGTTGGTTTCCTGGTTTAATTCTCATGCACTGGCCCCCACGCCACCGTTGCTATGGCTACCTGGTATTAAGGCCGGCCCCTGTCTCGGCCTGTGCTCCCTCTCTCTGTTGTCCCTCAGGGGCTTCTGGCAAGCCTGCCCTCTGTCTTTCTGTCCGTCTCTCCCTCTCTCTGTCTGGCTCTCTCTGTCTCTGTCTCTCTCTGTCTTTGTGTGTGTCTCTCTCCCTCTCTCTAGCTACATTAGCTGAAGGACAGCAGGGGCAGAGGAGGACACCACGACCCTGTCAGCTCCTCTCTTTTTCTCTCTGTGACTCCTAAACTAAGGTCACAGCCAGACAGTACTAATCAAACCCTGAACTGAACTTACCACCCCCCACCCCACACACACACTTCCCACTAGCGTGAGAGATTTACAAAAAGCAGCTTATAAAGTTGTCTCACTCTCTCTTTCTCTTTCACTGCTACCGCGGGTGGATGGGATCCACACAGGGGGTGTTGCCAACACAAGGCTGTATTTTTGTCTCGGAGCCCCCTCTCGTGCCTAACACCACTTAATCTGACCACAGCTTTGGATCGCTGGCTTCACAGAGCTTTGACTCAAATGTAGTTCGTTATTATACAATCAGGGCCGCTCGAATCGCTTTCAACATTCGTTTGGTGTCTCGCTGTGGGACGTTACCAAGCATGGAAGTACCAACGGCACCACCTGTCCATGAACAATCTGTCAATGGTCTTTGTCATGAAGGCCACAAACTTTTCTGAGGTTGATTTAGCTACTTTTAGTTCAGACTGGTCTCACTTGTGGTTCCCTGCTGGTGGAATGAGCTGCCAAAGATGACCAGGAGAGCAGAATCCCTCTAAATCTTCAAAAAAAAAACAAACAAAAAAAACTGAAGGCTTACACGGTTTCCTCAAATTGTAAGTCACTTTGGTTAAAAGCAGAAGCATAACTGTCCTTCACTTAATCCCATCTGTGTTGAATGAGTGGATGTCAAACATGTCCAGGCAGTGCTGGGTGACGCGGACAGCTGTGCTCCGTGCTACGCTATTCTGGTGAAGATGTTAGAGAGATGATCGCTTTGTTGAAAGATGATCCATGTGTGTCTGCCTCCAAGCCTCGACCAGAGCCTACATCCTCTTCACATTATGACTTTGGAACATGACTTACTGGCAAAAGGCATCCTTATTGTTTACCACACAGCAGGTTGCATGTATGACAGAGATGATGCAATATTTGGGATAAACCTTTCTCTCGTCAGGTGCCCATGAAAGGCTACTCTAAATTGGATGAGGATCACATATGTATAGGAGTTTGGAGTCCATGGGCCTTTTGTTAGAGAAGAAAAGTATCTTTGGCTGAACTGATCTAGCTATAGAGGCAGAGAAATACTGGATCTCCTCAATGCCCCTGTGGACTTCAAAGAGCCCTGACACATGAGAAAAATGTGTCCTGCAGAAAAAAGAGAGAAGCATTTGACTTCTCCCCGCCTTCATGGCACGGGTCGGACCCCCGACGCCTGTGAGGGAGTTCCATAAGGGGTTTAGACTGCGATTCTTCTTTCCCATCTTAGGAGCTCGGGTTTCAGATTCAGCTTGACAAAAAATATCTGCATTTCTTTTCATGCTACTCTATCAGAAAACCCAATTTCTGTTCTGCCTGTTCCATGGAGGAAACTCTGTCCTGATCAGAGCGTTTGATGGGTCTCAAGGCCTCCACTTTAACAGTGGTCCCCTTTGGCCTGCTCAGGATTTCCAGTACTGTGTCTCTGCACTACAGCTGTGTCACGTTTGTCATCTCTGTCGCAACTCTGAAATGTCTAGTAGCTTTCAATTGGTGGAGAACCTCACTCGTTTTTAAAACCAGCACTTCACTAGGCATAGTGTTGACTGTATTAAGCAGCTTTCAGACTGAACGCGGCATGTGCTTCCTCTCAAAAAACAGCGAGAATACGCTGCACTTGCCGCGGGGCTCAGCACAAAAGTAGGCGTGGGTTTCTAAACTCTCCTGTCCCGGCTAACAGAGTTAGCACTAGCACTATCTCTGTTAGCACCAATGGTGTGTCCAAAACTGCGCACTTGCACACTTGCACACTTTTAGTGCGTAGTGCGCTCACACTGAAAACCAAGCTAAAGCTCAGTCACTGAAAGAACCCGGATGCTGCACTGAAATCGGCCAGAAAACGCTGTGCATTTTGACCATGAAGCGGAGGGGGCGCTATATTTTGGAGAATCGCGAGCAAATGTTAGTCCGTCACTTCCGCTAAGTGCAAAACGTTAATGTTCCGTTTAGGATAGCACTGACCCGCAGCAGTGCGCACTACATAAGGCAGTGTGTAGAGCGCACTACGCACTAAATCTCAGTGCACTGACGGTAGTGCGCGATTTCGGACACACCCCAAGAGAGAATATGCTGTGGGTTTTGTAGATTCTGACTTTTAAGATTAGCTTTTCCTCCATACCCACTTTGTGTGTGTGTGTGTGTGTGTGTGTTTAGACGGGGCAGACCGAACACTAGCGCGCTTTGATGCTTTGATTCTATTGGTCGCGTGAAAATGCATCACGGCGCGCCGCGGTCAAAGTTCAACAAATATGGGTTTCAGAGCAAAGCGCAGCGCAGCTCATGCTGCGTTCGGTCCGAAAGGCCCTTTAGTCGTCTATATCTTTCCCATAGTAAGATACACTAAAAAAACGCATTAGATCACTTGCAATAACCTCAGATGTGTGGCCATCAGTACTTCCACGGTTTGGTCATCAGAAGCATTTCTATGTGATGCTTTACTTTGTTATCATGAGAAATGAGGTTATGCCTTTTTTTTTTCAAAAATCATCATGTGTTTTAAAAGCTTTCTCTCTCATTTTGCTTGTTCCAATCTGTTCTGGAATCTTTGAAAAGATCTGCATGTTTTAACAGTTTTCATTGTTTTTTTTAAACCTAAATATAAATATATAAACAGTACAATAGGGTTTTCACTTCTGCTGGTAATCCTGAGATGTTTTGGGTAAATGAGTAAATTAACAACAGGTTTCTAAACTGGAGGCAATTATGTTTTTATCATCAATGGAGGCTTTTTCAGCAGTAACTCGGTGCAGAAATTTTTTAAACGTACAGTAATACAACAAACTATATAAAAAAAAAGATTTTGAAAATTTAATTTTGAAAACAAGCCAAGAACTTGTTGTGTTAAACACTTGAGTGTATACTTCTCAAATACATAAACACACTGACTCTCACTACAACTGAACACTAATAATGTTCTAAAATAGACACAGTTGAATGGCTTCCAGCAGGTTGTGATGCATCAATGTATTTTTACTTTCACGATCCACCAAGTGCCACCTAGACATTTAGGCCACTCACGCCTACACACTGGCCTTTAGAGTCAGACATGCATGGAACGGATGTGTCACAGATCACCCAACATGATGTATGTATACATGATTCCGAGGGGGATCCCACATTAATTTATCATCTACAGTGCAGCACTAAAGGTAATTAACAATCCCCTGATTGCTTTAAGACTCCAGCCTACTAGAGACAAAGAACAAGATCACATGACCTGAGAATAACTACACCCTCTGTCTATTTCTAGCTCACACTGTTCCTTAGCAAAGAGTGTGTCTATGGAGGAGAAGCAACACAGAATACTGATAAAAACACTCTTGCAAACATGTATATTTTATCATGTTAAAATCATTATTCTATTTTTACACCATTGTAAAATACTCATGCTCCACCTTTTATACCTTTTCAGAACGGATGGAAATGATTCAAATGTCCTTGGGATGAAATCTTACATTGACATAAATAAAGATTTGAATATTTTCTTGTTTTCATTTCAGGAAAAAATCTAATTTGCACACAGTCGGAGTCGTCAGGTTACGCATTATTATCGGTGACAACAATCTATGATGACACAATACAAAAGGTTTGTCTCATTACTTCATAAACAAGAAAAAAACTGAGATTCTGAGAAACAGCTACATTCTAAGAAAAGCTTTTGGTAGTAAATGATGTACATTTTCTAGCTTGTTGAAAATAAATCCATACGCTGAATCTGTAGAATGAGACACATCAATAAGACATCTTTATTTCCAGTGATTACCTAGGGCTGGGCGATTTGGCCTAAAATCAAAATCTCGATTAATTGAACATTTTAACTCGATTACGATTAATGAACGATTATTTTATTTATTTATTTGCCCTCATAGTTCACTGACAAGTTTTGTACAGTAAATATGCTCACATAGAGATTTTTGAATGAAGGGTGCATTACTTGATTTTTAAACAATTGAAGGAAACACACCATCTACATTTTTAAAGGGAAAGTAATCGGAATAATCGACTTGGAAAAATTTGATCGATTATAGGTTCTGAATGTCGATTTTGATTACTTTTTGATTAATCACCCAGCCCTATGATTACCTCCACCTGCATTCTCCCTGAGCCTTAAGACACACAAGTTACTCCCAAAAACAGAGCAGAGAAATCACTCAGGTCTTTACATCTGCCCATTTCTCCTGCATCCAACACACTGGTTACAAAAACTGACTGTTCGCCCAGCATATAACAGCATATAATTCACAGCAGTATTTTTTTGGTTGTTATTTTAGTGTTGTCAGGTCTTTTCACACCGAGGCAGTTCATGGTTGAATCTTCGCTGGGTTTTTATTCAACACTCATGTAAGAAGAAAACAAAGACAAAGGAAAAATGGACCCATCGAAGGGTAACTTGAAGAGACACAACTCAACAAAGCTGCTATCAAAGACTGATGAAGTTCTGCACAAGAGCGGTGTGTTTGTGGAGATGGATGCTCTACTTGACCTCGGCGCTCCGTGCATAGAGGAACCTCAAATGACAGCGAATTACTGTGTTAATCTGCTCATTTTCATTAAGACCTTTTGCTTTGATCAATAATATTTACCTTTGATCTGCAAAACTTGATTGAAAACAACTTGGGCTTTGTAGCCCACATTCTTGCGCAAACAGAAACTGTCCTAGGTTTTACGGACTGTTACTGTAAAATACTGAAAATTAGAGCTGCACAATATATCGCAAATTTACAGTCATTGCGATATCAACATGCGCAATATCCATATCGCTAAAGACTGACTGAACTGCAATAAATGGTGTTTTTCCAAAACTCTTCACCCAGAGCCACAGAGAAGAGGGCAAAAACATCACTGGGCAGTTTCTTCATCTTCTGTGCTGCTGTTATAGTTTCTTCCTTTTGCTATTTTTTCCTGGCTAAGAACTTACTATAATTTAAATAATGTTTAAATTTATTTATTTTTAACAATCTTCAATGGTTCAAATGTTTTATGGGAGGCATTAAATGCTCTGTTTAAGTAAATTATTAAAAAAAAAAACATGTTGGAATGGAAATATTGCATTTCATTTTTTTTCTGCATAGACTAGTCAGAGTCTGGAGTCTCTGTTAGCAGCAAATCCAAAGCAGAATAACATGAACACTATAAAGGCTAAGTTTTTACTTGTGATATCGCCATCACAACACTCAACAACATTACTGCATATCGCATGTTTTTCTAATATCGTGCAGCCCTACGGAAAATATACATTTATATCAAACATTCATTTAATAATTTAAATGTATATCCTCTTGGGGTTAATTACAAATGTATGTCTTATTCGAGAAAGGCAAAGTGTCTGCTTACTTTTGAGAGGCACCTTCAGTAAATAGTATATACCGTAGACACACACAGACACAGACACACACACACACACACACACAGACACACTCTCTCTCTCTTGGTAGCTTGTTTTCTCAGGATTTGGTTCCTATGTCACAGTCCCTTGGAGGTCCCTCCCCACCCCCTCTGGGTCCGGTTGCCCCCATTGTTCGTCTGTCTGGAACACTGCTCCTGGCTGCAGAACTTGAATGAGAGATACCCTTCCCCCCTACTGCTTTTCACCCTGGCAGCCTCCCAAAGAGTCCTCTTTATTAAAGCAGCACTGCTATGATGGGGCCCATCAAAACCAGTATCACCCTGCCTGCCCTGTGTGTAACAGTCTTGTCTCTCAGGCCTCTCACAGCGGCTGGGAAACTCCACGGTCAGCTGATTGCGCTCGGCCTCTTCACACCTAAATGGGATTAAAGTGAGGGTCTAAGGAGAGGGGAAAAGGGGGAGAAAATGAAGCTGCTGGCCCACGTCCAGCCCTGTGGTTGTGTCAGATTAATGCTACCTCTAAGACTACACTAAACTGTAATGCCAGTTAGAGTGGGGCTGTCAGTCCTGACACTGACAGTGATGAGCTTGGTCTAATACTGTGACCACATAGGATAAGGGATGACCAGAGTATAAATCCTGAAAGTGCCTACTAAGTTCCTTTACCAAATTTATTTGTTCAACTTTAGTGCACGGACACAGCTGTAGATCACAGTATGTTTAGAGGCTTCCTTTCAAAATAGGTCATTAGCTAATTAACTTTTGCTTGCGGGGTGGGAATCCGGAGTGCAGGACGTTGCCGTCAGCACTGGGATATCGATGTCATATCATTATCAGTACTAGAAAAAAAAAGCTGATAAAAGCACTGATATTCACTGATATGGTTTGTATGGTTTATCAATAATAGAATGAAATCAGTCAGTAGAAGGTAGTAGATGTGAATCCCTTTCTCTGTTCTTTTCCTCTTACGCAAGAGTGTTCTGTTATCATCGACCTGGGAACTGAAACTCCAGTACTGGCTTTTTTTTGTGTGCACACATAGCAGCAGGTCGGCCTGTTGGTGTCTGACTAGCCAAATAAGGATAACGAAACTTTAATGTTTAGTCATTATGAATTCACAGAGTAGAGGTATCCTTTTACTGAACATTTGAATGTAAAAGATGAAGATAAAGAGGAAATGGAGTTAAGAATTAGCAACAATGACAAAAAATATATACTCACTCACTCAGCTGAAGCTCTGCTGCAGAGCTGTGAGTGTGTGGAGCAGTCTGAGGCCGTACTGCGGCTCAGAACATTAAAAGAAGTGAACAAACTATGAACAACCATAAGCTCTGGTTTTAAAGACAATACTAGTCGTCATATGGCATATGGGTAATAGTGGGTATCGGTATGGGGCAGATATGAGCAGAAAATGCTGAATGAGATTTTGGAGGATATTTTGGTCTGTGAAACTTGGACTTGGCTGTGCTCTCTGATTGTTACCGTTAAACAGTTACCCGTTTTCTGAAATGTTATCTCTTTAAAACCCCTTGTCAGTACACACATCACCAGCGATGCAGTTCTGTGTTTCAGATATGGTTCTCAGACTAGGCTACAAAAGATCAAGATACTGTGAGAAAGTACAGCTTCATGGTAGGCCACATCCAGCAGAATCTAGTACTTTCTAAGGCAACTGTACATTCGCACACCATGAATGTGTGGATGAGTGGGAAAGAAAGCACACGACAAAATGATCACCAGAGAGAGAGAGAGAGATGGTGAAGGAGAAAAAGCAAATGAGAGAGCAGACAATACAACAGTGTTAAAGGTGTTAGTGGGAGAGAAAGGAAAGAAGAGAAAGAGACAGAAATATGATTGTAGTGAGATACAGAGCAGAGTGCAGAAGAACTGTTTGGCTGAAGGGAGAGAGAGAGAGAGAGAAAGAATAAGAGAGAGAGAGGAGCAGCAGGCCAGAGAGAGAGAGAGAGAGAGAGAGAGAGAGAGAAAAGCAGCAAGCCAGAGAGAAAAAGAGCGAGAGAGAGAGAGAGAGAGGGAGAGAAAGAGAGCGAGAGAGAGAGAGTGGAGCAGCAGGCCAGAGAGAAAAAGAGCGAGAGAGAGAGTGGAGTAGGAGGCGAGAGAGAAAGAGAGAGAGAGAGAGAGAGAGAGAGAGAGAGAGGGAGAGAAAGAGAGCGAGAGCGAGAGAGAGAGAGAGAGAGAGAGAGAGAGAGAAGAGCAGCAGGCCAGAGAGAAAAAGAGCGAGAGAGAGAGAGAGAGAGAGGGAGAGAAAGAGAGCGAGAGAGAGCGAGAGGAGCAGCAGGCCAGAAGGTGTCACCTGGAGTGTTCTGCTCTGGGAATATAGTGCTGACGAGACAGCAGCCAGCATCACTGCAACACTGAACTACACCTCTGCAGAGCTCACACACCTCCCTGATCTCAGCCCCACCCTGCACCAGCCACAGCAACACACAATCACCCCATCACCTTAAAAACCCGCACTCCTGGTGTAATGAGTCAAAAGCACCCATAATGAGAGGCAGACAAAGGTTCTACACTACACTTAAATCCTAATCCTATTGGTATAATATGCTGATATTATGCAACATGTGTAACAGCAACTCAGGAATTCAGCTGCTATTACAAACATATGCATAGAAAGTGTATAAAAATCCTACATACATACATACGTGTGTGTGTGTGTTTATATAAGTGGTGTTTTTCTGCCTTTTCCCCCTGAATGAATAAGAATAAATGTTAAAATGTCTCATTAATTACTACCAAAATGTAAAACATACACGTTCAACCCTCTTTCCACCTAAAGCTAACAAAGGCCTTCTGTTCTGGAAGCATAGGAGACTTCCCTTAATGCAATATGCACTTATTCAGGGGAACAGGACGAGCAAAGGCGAGACTACAAATGCCTCTTTGGCAACAAAAGGATGTGAATGAAGGATGAGCGCCACTAACGGCAATTCTCACATCAGAAGCGTGAGAGTGACACACAGACACACACTCTCTTACACAACAACTAACACCCAACTGCCACTTTTTTTTACTGCACATTTTCCGGCCTGTCACTATTCTTACAATTATTATCTATCACTACATTTGCATTTTTGCACACTTAACACTTAACGACCTGACCGCGAGAAAACAGTATGTCATAATAGTCAAGTCAAGTAGATTTTATTGTAATTTCTATTAGGGCTGCACAATATATCGCAAATTTACCATCATCGCGATATCAACATGCGCAATATCCATATCGCGAAAAAATATCCATATTGCGAAAGACTGACTGAACTGCAATAAATGCAATAAAAACTCTTCACCCAGAGCCACAGAGAAGAGGGCAAAAACATCACTGGGGCAGTTTCTTCATCTTCTGTGCTGCTGTTATAGATTCTTCCTTTTGCTATTTTTTCTTACTATAGTTTAAATAATGTTTACATTTATTTAAGACTTAAAATTATTACAATATTTTCAGATTTTTTTCAACAATGTTCAATGGTTCAGATGTTTTATGGAAGGCATTACTCACTTATCGCATGTGATATCGCCATCGCAACACTGAACAACATTATCGCATATCGAATGTTTTCCTAATACCGTGCAGCCCTAATTTCTACCATATACACAGTACATAGTAAAAATGAAACAACGTTCCTCCAGGACCATGGTGCAACACAAGAGCAAAACAGGACAGAGCAAGAGCCCTAAACGAGACGAGGACATGTATAGTGCAAATGACAATGGCTACATTGAGGATAAGTCCAGTATTTGACCAGGACTGTAGTTTAGCAGCAGAGATGTGCAAGAGTGCAAATGTGCAAGAGAATGCAGGACATCAATAAATAAATGTGCAATTTAAAACGGCAATAAATAAAACTTATTCAAACTTGTGCTGCATCTGCTTCTGTTGAATGCACTACATGTTGTTTTGTCCTGTTCTTCGGTCGCTCGTGATTTTCTTGCACTCTCTCTCTTGCTCTCTTTGTGTCCAGTCTGCTCTCTTGTGGTGTTTCTGTTTTTATTCTTGGGTTGCACCGTGGCCCTGGTGTTACATTTCACCATGTCCTGTGCATATGGCTGAAATGACAGTAAACCTACTTGACTTGATAAGGGTGAGGTTTGTAAGGATATGATCACAGTGCATACAGTTGACACCGTAGTGTCAAACAAATGTGAAATGATAAACAAACCTACTAAGACCAATATCCTGGAAGAAACGGCTGCCGGTGGAACAGCTGGAAGAGCCTAGCAACCGTTAACAGCTGACGATGAGAGCTTTCTGTTCCGTACAGAGGAATATTTAACGCCGAATAAATGCTTGAATTCATTAACAGTGAGAGAGAGATTCTAATGTGTATTTAAATCCCTAAGCAGCACCTGAGCCAACCCTCTATAGAAACCTGTCAACATTAGCTACATGCCTATTATACCAATTCAGTCAGTGCTGGGCTGGCGTGGAATATACTTTGGGTTTACTGTAAGTACTGGAGCTTAAACTAAGCAGATAAACGCATACAAAACATATTTCCTTCTCTTCCATCGAGCTGCTCATTTCATCCGAGACAACATTTAACCGTGGATTAGCATTTAGTCCATTTAGCATCAGTAAAAGTGAACACAGCCACAGATTTCATGCAAACTGGAGATATTAACAATGCAAATTATGCAGCACTCTGACAGCTCCAGATAAAACAGCAGCGCATCACTGAGCAGCATCTCAAAGCAGCCATCAAAGCAAATGTATTGCTGTATTAAAAGTACGGTCAGGGCTTCCAGTCACAACACCAGGCCAAAGTTCACACTTTTAGAGGCAGTCTCTGTAAAGTATCGACCAAAACAAGCCTCTGATCCAGACCTTGTGATTCAACACGAAAGCCTGTTGCAACGTACACAGCAATATATTTTACATTCTTTGCGTTCTTATAGTCTTATAGTTTGCTGCTGTATGGTGCGAGCTTCCCACTGAACTGAAAATCCCATTTTAATGCAGCAAGAGAAGAAAAAAAAAGCTTAAGAGAAGCTGAGTCTTACCTTTTGAAGGCTGGTTGGGTTGAGCTGGGTTTTGTCAATAATCTTTATTGCAACCTGCAAAGTGCATAAGCACGGGTCGTAAGTGGTTTAAAGGGACTGACAGTCCATATTTACATCTACATTGCATATAAAAAAGGTCACACTTAGCATTGCTGTAAAAGCTACAGTAACTAAACACACCCCACATCGCTGCTGGCTTGATTATTCTTGGTCAAAGTGTAAGAAATCTGGGTTAGGATCTTTAAAGATTTTCTAGGCAAGCCTCGACTGTCTCACTTCAAAAGAGAGATAACTCCACTATAGATGATCAATGTGTGGTGGGTCAATACTATACACAGTTTAAAGCTACTCTGCTATATACACTGAATTCAGCGAATGAAGAGCTTGGTCAAATTAAGATACGGATTTGATGTATAAAAACACAAAGAAGTTTAAAAAAACTGCATTTTTTACTGATAACCGTGTGTCATACACCATCAATAACCAAATATGCAAGACTGAGCTGGTCTGAAGCACATGTGATGATTTGGACATGCATTTCCATTTTTTTATTACTCAAAAAAGCAAACTTTAAGTATCAATTGTGTCTAATCTGTCTCCCGATACTCAATGTAAAAGCCAGTGAACTGTACAGTGAAGGGATGAGGCCCTATGAACAACACCAAAAATGAACTAGGAAAAGAAAATGCTATGCTGTGCAAGTCTGACCTCTCTGCCAGTCAGGATGTGGCGTGCCAGCTTGACTTTGGCGAAGTTGCCCTTGCCGATGGTTTTGAGCAGACGGTAGTTGCCAATGTGGGGATGCTCGTCTGAGCAAGAGGCGATGGAGTTCCGGCAGCGAGCTCCAAGAGAGCGGTTCGACCAGGCTGAGCCCTTCTCTGAGCGACTGGCGGAGAGAGAGGCATGCTGTGGAGGGAGACGGAACATATTTTTAGAACATAACCAACTATATTTACCGTCATCGCGATATCAACATGCACAATATCCATATCGCGAAAAAATTATACATATCGCATTTATTGACTGAACTGCAATAATTGGTGTTTTTCCAAAACTCTTCACCCAGAGCCACAGAGAAGAGGGCAAAAACATCACTGGGGCAGTTTCTTCATCTT
>JBBPDC010000001.1:19029803-19040102 GCA_037974485.1 Hemigrammopetersius urotaenia | reverse complement strand
ACGGAGCGGGGTCACGTGACTCCACACGCGGTAGTGTTTTAAAGGGACAGTAATCGAAATAATCGACCTGGAAAAATTCGATCGATTATAGGTCCTGAATGTCGATTTTGATTACTTTTCGATTAATCGCCCAGCCCTCCTTGAGTTCTTTACTTTCCCTCAGCGAACATACAACTGTCTTTCCCTCTCTGTTACATTTATGTCATTGTTTGGTAAGGTAAGATAAAAAATGCCCTAAAAAATTGCTCATGTCAGTTTTTTTTTAAACTAGGCCAGTTCTTTCTGTTACTTTTCTTTGGAGAGTTCTTTGATTTTTGCCTTTTATTTGACATTTCCTTGTCTCTGCATAAACACTTCATTGACTCTATTGACTGTAGGTTCCAAAATGGGTCTTGGCTTGGACATGTGCTTCTGGGAACACCTTTCATTGGTATAGAGGTTCTTCACATTCACACTTATCTTATAAAAATGGTTTTTAGACAACTATCATTTGGAAGTAAAAATGAAATTGCTATTGAGAGGTCTTGAGGGACTTCCAGAAAACATTTTAACTCCAACCGTATGTTTTGGTAGATGGAATAAAGCACATTTGTGGATGGGATGTGATACCCTGAAGCCTGTAACCACTGTTCGCTCAACATATATTCTTTTAAGACTGGACTGATGCTGGTTTATGCATTCCTTTAAAAAAAACAAACAAACAACCACACTTAGGTGTCATTTATGCTGGGGACATGTCCCCACCACTTCTGTCACGGCTCATTTCGTCCCTGTGCAACCAGCATAAAAATATACAGCCTATCGTCTATCATGTCCTCCATTCCACGATTCCTGAGCTATGGCCCATGACTGTTCCCCCTTTGAACAACTTATGGTTTAAAGGTGGAGTCAAAGTGAAAAGAAGGGAGGAAAGAAGCGGAGGTGAGGAGGGAAGAGGGCAGTGTTTCACTGTAAAGAGAGAAGGCCTGCTCTCAAGATGTGCCAGTGAAAGAGTGCATTGGCCTGGGCTCTGGCATCAGGCTTCAGGCGCTGGCTGGAGGAAAAGCCCTGGAATGTTGGTGTGATCCCAATAAAGCCCTTGCACGACTTTCCCTGAGGGATGGTTTATATGCACCCGAGCGATAGAAGCATATGACCAGGCGCTTGTCCAGCACTATGGCTTAGACTCAAGCAGTGAAAACAGTCTCTTCACTGCATTTCAAAGGTTAAAGAGTTCTGCCAGCTATATGGACAAAAGTATTGGGACACACCTTACTTCTAGTGCAAGTCAAGGGCAGTCTTAATACTTCAGCAGACCAGGACATTTTGGACATCACCATGCTTCCAACTATTTGGGAAGAACCGTTTCTATTCCAGCAGGACTGTGTCCCAGTGCACAAAACGAGCTCCATAAAGACTTGCTGGAGGAGTTCAGTGTGGAAGAACTTGACTGGCCCACACAGAGCCCAGACCTCAACCCCATCCAGCACCTTTGGGATGAACTGGAGTGGAGATTGCAACGTCTCCTCGTTCAACGTCAGTGTCTGACCTCATAAAAGCTCTACAGAATGTACAATTCCAAGAACAGCGGAAGCTGTTATAGCTGCAAAAGGGGGGATCGACTCCTTATTAAAGTCTGTGTATTTCAATATAAGTGTAATGGTCGAGTGTCCCAATACTTTTGTCCATATAGTGCATCTCTGGTGCTTTCATACTAAATAAATGAGATACATAACACATACATAACACATTCTGTATACCACTGTATCCACTTCCCCAGCTATAATTGATCCGTCAGGAACGCTGATCCATTATACTGGATATTGGGTTATTTTTTAGTGTCATATTACATTTTGGTGAAATTTTGACTCCTATTACTGCCAGTGTAGGTTCTCAGACCAAGCAAAAAAGCTCTAAAAATTCAGCTAGCTCATGTTAGCTTTGTGAATAGTCTGAGGGCTGGAATATGCCCTGCCATAAAACAGATTTTTTCCATGACACATAAGATTTCGCAAGGTTATTGCGGGGGTAAATCTTTAACTGTTCGTTAGTAGACCAAGGCCTAGATGTCATTAGAAAAACCAAGAAGGGTGAAGGTTTCTTTTCTCTGGTAAAGGAACAAAAACGTCTGGGTCAGCTCATTTAGATTTCAATTCCCAAAAGCATTATTCGAGACGACGGCCTGCACTCAAGAGTATTACAGCTGATCCAGGGTCAGATTACTGACTGTTTCTATTGCACTGACACTCGATCTGGAGTCAAACTGAGAGCTTTTGTGAATGACAGCTCAGCTCAAAAACGTTTTCCAAAATAAGCTTGTGAAAGATCATCATTTTGGAGAAACTGTATCCACGGTCTTTATGGAGTTTAATTGTTATCCGGGTTAATCCTATTCAACCAGCTCCAGCAATGAATACCAACTGGAATGAAGAAGGGCAGAAACCCTGACCTTGGTTGTACTTGAGAATAGACTTTAGAGCAAGTTTGTGAACTGATTATTTAAAAACCGCTTCCTTATTTTATATTTTTGTACTTATTCTGGAGCAGCTTCGCTTTAATTCAGGTGAATGGAAATTTCCCACCGAAATCTGAGATTTAATCCAGGAGCACAGAACGGGCCCCATGAATCGATATTATATAATATATCATTCTAGAGTTGGACACAGCTTCTCATGACCAGTACTGACACTTTTTTGATCGTGCCCTGTACAGTACTACATCTTATTTTAGCTCCTTCATTCACATGCGCCTCACCTATCCTTCAGTTTGAGAGAAAAATGCTGAGCACCGCAGTCTGACACTCAGAAGTCTGAAAGGACAGAACTCAGTAAATTAGCAGTGAACTTACACAGCCCATCCTGTCCATGGTTGCACACCGGGATTGAGACCAGAAAGAAATGCTCTCCAGGACGAATGCCAGGCGTTTGGAGCTCTTCTGTGAAGCTCCTCTGTTCGGATCCTCTGCGAAACTCTTGCGTGAAGCTGTTGCGCAAAGCAGCCGCTCGCCGCACGCGCACTGCGCTTTTATTTGGGTGGGTTGGCCCCAAACCCGCAGTTTCTCAAGACTTTCAGAAGCAGAGATCTGGCTGATTTCAGCCTCTCAGTTTTAATCCGAGCTGCACGCCAGAGTGACTTCAGCGTTTTGCGCAGCTTTTGGGCTTCTCAGCCTTTTCAGGAGTGAAGAGAGGAACTATTTAGACAATTCTGACGCGGACTAATTCATTAAAGTAACCCGAGTTCACTGCTCTCTTCAGTCTAGTTTGAACAGGAACTTAACTTTAAGGCAGACTGTCCAGAAAAAATGGACACCAGTGAAACAGGGCTCTTCTTGATGATATAGGAAACTCTTTCTGCCTGCCTGTCTGTCTGTCTGTCTATCTATCCATCCATCTATCTATCTGTCTGTCTGTCTATCTATCTATCTGTCTGTCTGTCTGTCTGTCTGTCTGTCCGTCCGTCCGTCCATCCATCCATCCATCTATCTATCTATCTATCTATCTATCTATCTGTCTATCTGTCTAGTTGGATTTTTGATTTTTCATAAAATATTGCTAATACTCTTAGTGAAGGATGATGAGAGAAATATGGAACATTCCTTGTTGACTGCACATAAAACATAGAGCTTGGTTCTCAGTAATGTTGAGGCCCTAGGCTCCTCCTACCATAGAAAAAAATAATAAAATGTGCACTATTTTACACAATGGTTGATCAGTCAGGAAATCCAGCCTGTGCTGAAGCTAATAGGTTCAATTTCTAACAAACACTAGAAGTCAGTTTTCACCCACATCCTTTCTAAAAAGATCTCATCTCCAAAACCTCTCAAACTCCCTCCAGTTCATCACTAAGGTGGCACAGACATGTCTGTGTGGTACAGTGTACAGTATGACAGAGCAGAACTGGACAGATATTGCAGATGACACAAGGACTGGTATTCAGAAAGCAGTCATAAAACTGATCTTGGATCAGATTTCTCCATGTTAAGTACAGCCATGGCTGCACATTGTTCGGCTATGCTTTGACATTTTGTGTTTATTTTTGCGGCTTTTCACTTTTTCATCGTGCCACTTTAATGGAGGTCTGGATGTTCATGTTGGAGAGAGGGTTGTGTAGTGAAAGTGTGTAGTGAAATTTTTTGGGGGGGGCATTAACCTAATAACCTTACAGCTAAAACTAAAAATTTGAATACCAAACATGTTTTCTCTAATTGCGTATGTTTAAGAGGACAATTGTGTAAATTCAAACCTTCACCCAAACACAGTAACCCCCCAGTAACCCCCCTTTCTTTAGAAGCCAGTTTTATGTGGAAATCCCCACAATAACGCGGAAGCTACAAATATCCAATACATTGTATGGCAATACATTTTTTCTGGATGTTTTTACACAAGGGGACCCATTCACCTCGCCCGGTGTCCCAATACTTTTGTCTTGCATATCTCAGCGGGGAAAGCATTCAGACACTTCAAACTCCACAGGAGACCTTTGAGCTTAGACCCAATGAGCCCTCATTTGTATTTTTAGCCCGAGTAGCTCAAGGGTTATTAATCTAAAACCAGTCACATCACCACGGTGTCCCAATACTTTTGTCCCACAACCTTCTGAGTTGCATATCTCGACGGGGAATTAAAATTTAGGCGAATATGGGTTTACCTTTACATTTTCTTTAAGGATAATGCAGTAAACTGAGTGTAAAATGACATTAAAGTGTTCTGGGTGCAGATTTGGGGCATATTTAGGGTTTACACTATAAAAATAGGCATTTTTTTACCAAATCACAACACGCTTTTTCACTATTCGCGGGTGCTCTTGGAACGTAACCCCTGCGAAAAGCGTGGGATTACTGTATTCCTCTATGGTTCATTAGACTGGGTGATTAGAATAAGCATGGGGCCTCACACCTTTTACTGTCTTTCCACATTCATGTTATTAGGTTTTTGCAGTCCAGACAGGCCGGACACGTGGCAAAAGGAAGCCAGCCAAACACCTATCAGCCTGTCCCGAAACACAATAGAAATGGCAGCGGAGTGCGTCACAACAGCTACATTTCAATCGCATCAGCCTAAAAAAAAGAAGGACATTGTTTTGCGACTGCACTGGAGGAGTGTGTGTCTCTCCAAACACTTGTTTCCCTTCGAATCCTGGCAGCCAGTACGAGCTCGAAAAAATTGCTTTTCCTTTTGTGATAGGGTAAACACTCGAGGAAGGCTTAGCCGCTGATTTAGGCTGTAAACAATGGATGTACACCAAGGTCTGCCCTCTCTGGTCTGATAGCAGGCAGTGGAAGGTCAAATCTCCCAGCAAAAATAGCTTGGTTTATTTGTAAACCTCGGATTTAATTCCGTTTTGAGTCTGGTTTTGTTTTCCATTAGTCTAATTTCTCAAGTCCAAAATCCAACTTCTCTAAAAAAGAGGAACGATCTGGTTGTTTACTCATTAACCTGAGTAAGGAAATGAATGGAAAAATGTGGTCGCCTTTCCGTAGTCTTTCTTTAGTCTTTTGTATCTTGATAAGTAAAGAGTCACAAGTCACATTCCTGCTTTGAGCTTGACTTAGAGTCGGGTTAGCGCCCAAGATGACCGCAGACGCTGCTCTTCCCCATGTATCTTCCACGATAATGAATTATGGGCCTCGGACAGCCTCTATCTGAGTGGAAACAGAGCGAGGACATCACACTCTTGTTCCTGTTGATTGTCATGGGGCAAGCAGAGCGTCAGGGAACTGGAACTGGCGCCACATCTAAGACCAGCGGCAAATAGATATATAGGTTGTGAGGCGAGCTCTGAACTGGAGTATATTCCTGGCTGTGGGAGCAGGAAATAACACTGCATAACATTAAGGTTTCTCATTGTTATGTGTGCTCTGAGTCCCTACTGCTGCCAGCAAAGGTCACCTTGGCACCACCTCAAAATATTTCCTAATACTTTGCCAAATGAGAAAGCATGCCGGTCCCTGTTTGCTGGTTAGCTTGTTTGTTTGTTTGGCTTTGCCCACACCCTCAGTGTATATATAGTTCTTGAACTGGTGAATAATTCCATTGTTTTTTCAAATGTTTTGCATAAGGCTATTATTAAGATGCAAACAAGGTCATTCAGCCACAACCAATTGCACACAACTGTGTTGGCAGGAGCCAGTTTACCACTTTTTCACCGATATCAACGATCATATTAATAGGATTGCGCAGTAAATATAATGTCTGTGTTGTAGATATCAACACCTGTGTTTCTTATTGCTGCCACGCAATGACTGTTTGCATGTCGGTTATTACATTATGTAGAAAAACTGTCAGAACTCGCCTTTAAAGCCATCTAATACACGCGGAGCGAACACATAATGGTTCATACGATGAACTCCAGGCCAAGTTTTATTTCTTTATCTGGCTTCGCAACAACAGATACTGTGGAAAGAAGTGAGAGAATAGGACTAATGTACACAGCAACTGCTTAAAACAGGTCCTGGTTTGCAATTACATCTGCATTTTGAATAGTGGTGTAGTTGCCAGCAGTGCAACTAGACAAATAAATAACATTAATATTCCTTGAACGTAATTATCAAGAGTATGGCCCATTCTTTTATTGTGCACTGGGACCTGTAAGACAGTACTATTTGTGGTTGTTTCTGCAGAATTCCTTTGTAGATATGAATTGAAATGCACTGTTCTCCTCTCCGCTGGCGTTGGAACCATGTCCCTGTTTGTCACTGCGATTATGCAACCATCACTTTGCACCTGTGCACGAGGGACAGCAGGGAACGCTCCAGTCATAGCCTGCCTGCATCCTGCTTTGGATGGCCCTCCACAGAGCCAAAGGAAATGCCCCCTTGGTCCTGCCATCACCCTTCGTTGAAAAAAGGGGCCCTATTGGACGCTCTCAGAGCAGGAGTCCTGCCCGCGCAGAGCAATCTGCCACTGCCCTGCTGCCTCAGCCCAGAGCCCTGACCAGGAGAGGAGGTTCAGTGGGGTTATCCTTTATTCATGCTGCCTGGACCTGGTAGCATCCTGGTGCCATTTGGCAGCAGATAGGGCGTCTGTCATCCCTAGTAGGATGAACACTGGTTAGACGTCATAGAGTGGCCTTTAGCACTGTCAGGGGCGCAGGTTCCTGCTATTTTGAGAAGTTTGTAGCGGAAGTGGTCAGTCAGTACAAAACTCAATTTGTCGTTTGAGGAAGGACATAGTATACAGTTCCTATGTTTCCTACAGTTTTATGGTTTATCTGTTTGCACTCAGTGCTGATTTGGCTCAGTGGTTTATCACTTGGTCCTGATTCAGCAGTGTCCTTTATTTTTACTGTGCCATAATATACTCTTCTAAAGCTACTATATGGACTCTGGTAATGGTGCTGGCGAGTAAGTGCTTTGAATTCGAAATGTGATTGGTTCTCAAAGTCCATTACATTTAATGGACTTTGAGAACCATGATTTCATGTTATTTTTCAAATGGCTTGACTATTAAAGACCTTTTGCCGATATAGAGATAGCTCATCATTGACACCTGAGTAGTCTATATTATAGCCAATAGTCTTTTTTTTATAGGCAAAAAACTTGTGCGCCAGAATTCTGTATTGTTAAATGCATTAAAAAAATATAAAAATTACGTTCAGATATGTCCAAGTGTCTTTGACAGAAATGGATCGACATTCAGCCGCAGATCACAGTAAAGTCTTGGGTCATTTACTGGCAAAACCTGGCATTACGGTTTGTTGGTGCTATAAATGGTGCAGCGTCCAGGACGTTGCTTCTCACAGCGACGACACTGGGTACTTGACTGGTGTGTGTGCGTCATAGGCATGCTCAAATAAACAATGTGCCTGACATCTTTGTGGAGATTCCTTAGTAACGGACTGATAAGGATCTCTGAATCATCAGGAGAAGCACTTATAGAGTCATTACATACTCATAGATGGACCAAATGGACAAAATTTCGTAATCGTCATCAGATCTTAAGCAACTGTCATTAATTGGCCTTTATAGTTCAGACAAGTGTCAGACACCAGTAAATGTTTATGTGTGTATGATAGTAAGCTTTCCTGATCTTGCTTTCTGTTCGTAGTTTCTTTAGTTAAACCAGTCAATAAAACAACATACAGTGGCATTTTCTTAATAACACATATCCGCCCTATTCGAAGATCAAGGTGTCGCAAAGCTGGGATACAGAAGTATGTTTTTCCTTTCGTCAACAGTGATATCCCAGTCAAACCATGAAGCTCCGTGCTCTTACCTTGTTTATCAGCTGTACAGTGTCCGGTAAGTGTCCAGTAGTCTTAAAGCTGGGACATTCCTGTGCCTCTGAGTTGACGTCTGGAGTGTTGGTCAGTATACTGTAAGTGCTGGTAAAAATGAGTGACTACTGTTTCTGCTCCAAGCCAAGGCACATCTGAAGCCCGAAGCCGGCTGTGGAGGCTTCCTGAGCTGTTTTGCAGCGAGAAGCCAATGCTTTTTCCTCAGGAAGCCGGCCATCCTCTTTCCTTCTCACCAACCGAAAACCACCCCCACTCCCTACACCCTTGGGACGCTGAGAAGCACAGGCTTTCAGATAACACTAATTAGCCTGGGAAGAATCGTGATGTAGGGCTACCCTTTATAGAGCACTTTCTTCTTCATTTATTTATTTACTGTCTCTTGCCAATGGCCCTGATCGATAAGGAAGTCTTGTGCCAGAGCCCATTGGCTGGTTCATGGGTGATGCAGTGGTGTGAGGGAAGTGAAGTTGAATGGAGGCAGCGCTGGAGATTGTTTCGGAGCTCTCTGTCCTGCTTTGAACCCCTTTTGTCTGTCCGAGTGTTTGTTGATGCTTGTCCTTAACATAAGCCTCCCACGTCTGATGCTTGTTTCCCACTGTATTGGCCGCACCGGCCTGCCATGAACCCTCCGACTGAAGCCGGGCTATGTGGTGGTGAGCTAAGGCCGGGGTCACTGGGTACACCTGCATGGTCTTTACAGGAGGCCTTTGTTTGTTTTTCCACAGAAAGACACAGTGGTGTATTGGGTCTACAGACCTATAGACCCAGGGCTTTGATCACCACTGTTGTAATTATTGTCAGGGAACTATTTATATTTTGTAGGTCTTAGGAATGAGCGTAACGTGTTATCACTTTTTTACGCAGGGCCTTTCATCATAAAAACATAGACGTCAATGGACTTTGGTTCATAGTTTGGCTTGAATATGAGTAGTACATCCAATAATGGCTCTAAATATAGTTTTTTATATTTAAATGTGTAACAGTTCTGAAGGATGCTGAGTGCTGGTGAGATTGTTAAATACAAAATGATGAAATGTATGTTTGTAGTAACAACATTACATTTTTAATTTTATGCATGAATAACAAAAAATATTCAAATGAACAGATGCTTATTGGGTGCTGATACTCGGTACTATTATTAGGTATTTTCGGAACCTGTGAAGAACTTGTTTTGTTTTCTTTCCTTACAATTACACCAAAGGGAAATGTCCCCAGCAGGGGAGGCTGGTATAAAAGGTCTATTGGGCCAAACCCTCTCTCTCTCTCTCTCTCTCTCTCTGTCTCTCTCTCTCAAAAAAACCCAAATGGCTCAAAATCAGAAAACTTAACTGATCCCAGATGAAACTGTTTTTTTAGGAACGAAATTTTACATGCTGTTACCAAACATATAGATGCTGGTTATTTTGGACTCGACTTATAACTGATGGCCAAAGATGGGGCTGATGTAGAACTAGCCCAAGCTGCAAATTCAAACAGCCTATCAGTGATTAGGTGTGAAATACCCTTCGTAGTGAATAGTCGCTGTGTAAAGTCGTTAGACATCTGGGCAATTTCTTAAAACCCACATCTCCCATATTATTTTCCACACATGGTCTGCCTTGTTTGTCTTTGAATTTGAAAATATACATGAGGAGTTTTGGTGGCAGGAGTTCATAGCAGTGCTTAAAAGCAGTTTAAATTTGGGCTTCATAAGATGATATTTATCAATTTTATGCCACTTCTTTAATGCTAATTTGTTACTATTTGTTTAAAGTTGGTGGTGAACAGAGGTGACAGTACAGCTATAACTGCTTTTAACACTGCAATTCGTCGGCTCTGTACATGGGCGTGTACTCTGCACAATGACAATAAAATTAAATCAAATCAAATGAACATTCAGGGAAAAGGTTTAAAACAGCCCTGCAGTTACAACTAGGGATGGGTATCGTTAAGGTTTTACTACGGTATTACTACTTCTTTCGATACCACTTATCGGTACTTTAACGGTACTCTTATCGGTACTTTTTGTTGTTTTTTAATTAAAAAAACAAAACATATTGAGAACAGAAATAACACTTTATTTTTTAAATGTAAAATAATTATCTA
>JBBPDC010000001.1:19016033-19028067 GCA_037974485.1 Hemigrammopetersius urotaenia | reverse complement strand
TGTGTACATGTATATGTATGTGTGTGTGTGTTTGTGTACATGTATATGTATGTGTGTGTGTGTTTGTGTACATGTATATGTATGTGTGTGTGTGTTTGTGTACATGTATGTGTATTTGTGTGTTTGTGTACATGTATGTGTGTTTGTGTGTTTGTGTACATGTATATGTATGTATGTGTGTGTTTGTGTACATGTACATGTATATGAATGTGTGTGTTTGTGTAAATCTGTATTAATGTGTGTGTGTTTGTGTAAATGGTTATGAATGTGTGTGTGTTTGTGTAAATGGTTATGAATGTGTGTGTGTTTGTGTAAATGGTTATGAATGTGTATGTGTTTGTGTAAATGTATGTTTGTGTGTGTTGTGCAGAGGCCTGCAGTCCCCCGCCTGACTCTGGACGATGCCGTGCTGCTTTCCAAATGTTCTTCTTTGAGTCCAGCTCTCAGTCTTGCAAACCCTTCACATACGGTGGCTGCGGTGGCAACAAGAACCGCTACGACAGCGAGGAAGAATGCATGTCTAAGTGTGCTGGGAAAAGTGGTAAGTGGACCTGTAGTTTAGAGTTTACACTCTTTATATGAAAAGATGCCATTATCAAATGCAGCATACGGTATTACAATAAAGCCTTTGAGTTTTACGCACATGTTAAATAAGTACTTAATCGATTTGAGATATTTAACACCGTACACAAATATCTGATCTTCATAGTGTTGTTTCTGTTTTTGGACCAGTAATAATACAAAAGTATAATACTCTCTCATCCAGAAACGTACTTCTGTGTAAAAGGAAAATGAAATGATTTCACATATAAAAATGTACCTCGGTTTTGAAAGATGGTCATAGCTACTGAAAGACCACTGGAATGTATAACCGGAGTTTGTTGGCTTGTTGTGTTTGTTTTATGCTAGTAAATGTTCATTCTTTGTGTAGGGAGCTTTGATGGACATGGACACAGCTCACGCTCTCACTGGACTCCAGGTAACACAAAGAATGAGCTCACCATTAAACACAATGGGTTAAAGATATAAGTAAACAGAAATGTCACGCACCTGATAGCAGCTAGGTTTTCAGAGACAGGGATTTTAATGCTTATTTATAAGCAATTCTTTTATATTTGCATTTTTGTTAGAACATTGCATATAGCATGTTTGAACTTTCTTCTCAAATGATCTGTTCAGACATTTAAATCTTAAAGTTTTGTCTTACTTTTGTTTATGTGCAGATTATAAGTTGTTTGGACTACAGAAAGTTTAATGCTGTTTTGCACAGGTCACATTTTGTTTGCGAAATCTTTCAACAATTTGATCGTTTCAGGCCTACTGCAGCTAATACAAGGAGAACAGAATCAACGTTTTTTTGTTGTCTTCTATCAGATTTAGTGACTGTATGTTAGATCTTGATGGCTGGAATGAAAACAGTGGAAAGATTGGCTCTGGTTGGACCAAAATGAACCAATCTGGGGTGGTAGCCTAGTCGTTAAAACGTTTGCCTGTGAACCCAATGACCACATCGAAGTTGTGGGTTTGAACCCCCATTTTCTACCATTGTGTCCTTGAGCAAGACACGTTACCCTAGTTGCTCCAGGGAGATTGTCCCTGTAACTAATGATTGTAAACAGCTTTGGATAAGAGCATCAGCCAAATGCGGGTGTGGGAAGGTTACTTACCTGAGCAAGACCCCGCGGGAGACTGTCTCCTGTAGTTAAGGAATGGAAGTCGCTTTGGATAAAAGCATCTGCTAAATGCCGTAAATGTTTAAATGCCTTCTTTATGTCAGTGCATTTGACGGAGCAGTGTTATTCTACAGCTTGGGCTAGTTGTAAATCAGCCTGGTTTCATTCCATTTATAACCTCTCCCTCTCTCCTCTGTTTCTCTCCAGCTTTCTTCCTCATGGCGACTCTGGCCGCCATGTCAGTGGTGCTACTAGTGGGTCTGATCGTGATCTCCTCGCGCCGCGCAAGACAGCAGCTGACCTTCACGCTGGACGACAAGCAGGAGCTGCTGCCCGAGGAGTACCTTCCTGCAGACGAGCTGCCCAAACCAGTCATACAGTAACTCCCTCATAGCCCCCCTCATCCCCCTGGCTGCTGAGCACCACTGTAC
The DNA here is from genome assembly GCA_037974485.1 of Hemigrammopetersius urotaenia. NCBI lineage: Eukaryota > Metazoa > Chordata > Actinopteri > Characiformes > Alestidae > Hemigrammopetersius > Hemigrammopetersius urotaenia. Next base: position 19,025,963 of record JBBPDC010000001.1, on the reverse strand, counting down.
ACTCCTATACAGCCTAACGACTTACTGCTTTGGGGAAGACATTTAGGAGATGTTGGAGGAAAAGAGTTGCAATATTACAGACACTTTAGAGACCCTTGGAAATAACGTAATCTAGTAAGATGCTTTCCTAAATAAATGACAGCAGGAAATTGAATCAGATTCATAGAGTAGGAATAATAAAATTCTGGTTGGAGCTGACTATTGTCCTTTTAAAATACTTAGTACCTGTTGGCTTTTGCATCAGCTGTCCCATCAGATCAAACGAGGAGCTGGTACTACCAGGGTAGAGGAGTTAGCTCTCCTTCATGCAAGGGAGCATTATAGAAACTTGTCTTTGATTTATTTACTGTTCACCTTTGTGTAATTCCACAGAAATGAAGCGGTGAAAATCATTCCTTTCTATGCCTATGGCTGTGCATGTACTAAAATGTGAAATGGTTTCTTGTCTTCATAACTTATTTAATGGATAAATGATCAGTAATCTTTGTTTGACAATCATATAAACGACGATGTATGTTTTAATGCTACACAATAAGAAATGATTTTGTCGACAGAAATATAACTATGGTACACTACAGTGATCCAGGATAAACTCAGCACATAGATTAGACCTTGTCTACATCTCCAGTGTAGACTCAACCAAGTTTAGAGCACGCATGACATGTCAAGTTTGCTGCTAATCTGCACTGCATGCAATAGGAAGAATTCAAGTAATTTTTAAGAATGAAGTAAATACCTATTTGTTTTATTGAGATACAGCGATTACACATATTTAAAAAAACTTTACACTGGTGGTTATTCTACACTTTTTACTTCTTTTTTTTATTGCGGCCTAAATATTTGTTCTTGGTTTTGTCGGTGAGATGAATGTGATGTTCCTACTGAAATGGGAAATGTCAGCTACTGGCTTTTTAAAAACTTTTCTACTCTACATTAAAGAGAATTTCTACAGGAATGAAGGAGTCTTTATTTCTTTTCTTGATGTAAGAATGTCATTTGGAGTATGTTGTACATAAACATTGTCATTTGTTATGCAGTTTTGAGAGTTAATTACTCGTTAAATTGTGTTCTCCCAGTGTTTGACATTTGGGAGCTTTTTAATATACTACTGTGTGTGTGCGTGTGCGTGTGCGCGTGTGCGCGCTTTTATGTTTTAGTTGTCAGAACCGCAATAGAATAAATAATCCTATAAACATTGAAAAGCTATACCTTTGTAAATATGGTTAAATTACACTTTTTGACCATCACAGTCGGTTCCATAATTACTGGCGCCTTAGTAAAGGTGTGTAAAATAGAAAGGGTCATTAAAATGCTTTTAATAAGCTGAAATAAATCCAGTATACGTCATTTGATGATTTTGTCAATACAAAAACTTGGGGTAAAATATATATTTCATTAAAATGTCAACTATTAGCACAAATGCATGTAGTGTTTTGTATTTGTTCCATTTCCCAATTCAACAGCAGTGAATCTTCTCCCATAATGTTTAATAAAATAGAATATAGAATATAAAGAGAGCAATCGGAAACCACTCCTCAATCCAGAGTTTGTCCAGATCCTGCAGGGTTCTAGCTCCTGTCTTTATTTTTGTGTTTATTTCTGACCATAGCAGATATATGTCTCCTCTTCCAGGCAGGGTCGCTACAGCTCCACAGCTGGTTCAACTTTCACTTTATTCCATAAATGTAAATGTGGGTGAAGGTGGCTCAGTGGGTAGGATGCTTGCCTCCTTGCCTCCAGACCAAGAGGTCATGGGTTCGAATCTTACCTCCAGCACCACCCTGAACAAGACCCTTGACCCCAAGTTGCTCCAGGGAGAGACTGCCCCCTGTAGTTAGGGAATGGAAGTCGCTTTGGATAAAAGCGTCTGATAAATGTAAATTTGGCTGGCGCTCTTATATCAGTGCTTAAGAAGTCCACAACTGTTTCTTACCTGAAAAACAGCTTAAATCCACGTCAACTATTTAACCGAGATACTGCAGTCAGAGCATCTATACAACAACTGTCAAATAATAATTAGCCAACGCCTAACCCAACAGTACATAAGCCCTAGAGAAGAACAACGTAAGTCATAGAAGTCAAGGGAAAGGAATTTTTTAAATAAAGAAGTAAGCTGTAGGAAAGGGACACAGTTAGACTAGATACACTAGTTACACACTTAGTTACACTAACTGTGGACCTGGGTACTCCCAGCCATTTAGCTAATAGCCTAATGACGGGCAACATTCTTTCACCTACATTCTTTGGTGCGTTCTTTAATCTCCATCATGAGAATTTGGCCTCTGTGCCACCTTGATTTTATACCCCGGTGAAGCAGGAAGTCTTGAACCCTCACTTAACACCCAGTTTTAAAGTGTTTAGGAGCTTTTGAGTGAGCATTCATGACGTACTCTCTCTCCGTGATACAAATATAAGGTCCAATTCATTTCTGTGATGTGTTCCTGGCTTTCTTACAGTAAATTTATTTGACTTAAAATAGGTATCTCACATTTTTTGTTGAAAATCAAAGACATTTTCAAAAAATTATGTTTAGTGAGGAAAACGGTAATTATGGCACTGACTGTATTTACTTTTCTGTGTGTCAATGAGTTTGAAAAGAGTTTGCAAGAAACGTTCCACGAAGAAGCTTAAGATGGTCTGTAAGCAGTGGCGCAAAAATGGGGTATGCGGTATATGCTGTGCATATGGACGCACCACCAGGGGTGGGGGCGCCAAAACAAGGGAGGGACAGCAAAAATATCATTGGCATTTATGTTTTATAACTGTTCTTGTGCTTTTAAATCATGACTATGCTTAAATCATGACTATGTTTAAAATATTTAAACGTAGTGCCTGGCCACTGCCAGTAGATGTTATGACCAGCAATGCTGCCGCGACGGGGGATGGGGGGTTGCGGGGGGCGTTGTGTTGGGGTGGGTTGCATACACCCCAAAAAGCGAGTAGTTGCGCACCTGTCTGGATTGAATTCTCTAAAGGTGGCTTGTCAGCTGTAATGGTTTGTTGTGCCACTAGGGGGCGCTGATGGTTAATGAAAAATCTTGACTCTGCCTGCAGAAACTAAACCTAGAGAATTTCGGCTGTTTGTGGTTTGCATTGTTGTTTTATTGCACAGTTACTTATAGACCATCAGTTCCCCTTTAAATGTTAGCATTTATACAGATTGCAGATTTTTTTCTTTTTAAGCAGATTCGGTCATGAGTGCAAAGCGAGGGCCAAGGGCACAGTGCGTAAACAATGCAGTTAAACTGGCCCCTTTGGATGAATCCCTTTAACACCTAGTAAAAAAAAAAAAAAGAGTGAACCGGCTCACTGCTCATCCAGTGTGTTCACAGTGAGCCGCAGTCACAAAGCCATCGCAGTGAAACTGACACCGATCAGGGGGGGCTGATTTACAGTCATCTGTTTCATCCATAGCATAGTTTAAAAGTAAAGTGTGTGTGTGTGTGTGTGTGAGTGATTGAGGGAGCCTGACACAGTGAACTGCTTGGCCCACTGAGTTTCTTCCTTTGTCTCTGCAAGCTGAGACTCCTGAAATTAGGTCATAAAGACCAAACCATTAGCTCATTTCCCAGCCATGTCCAACCAGCCCCTCCACTCTCGCAAAGTCGAGAGGCGAAGGAAACCCCGAAACAAAGAGCAAGTGAGAGCGTTTGTGCTGGGCATTGTGCTTTAGTAGCCTGCACTTTTACAAACACAGGTGCCAAACCAGACCCTTTGGAGTGAAGCCATAGGAGAGCCAGTTTTGGTCAAACAGCCATTAAGTGGGTGGTTCTTTACTGAAGCATTTTTGTTACCTTCACTTGAAGATAAAGGGTTTTTTTCCTGCACTTTTAAAAAGTAAAGATGCCAAATGCATTTTTCTGGAATGATATCAAAGGCACACTTCTCTGAAGGACCTTCTGAGTTGAGTGTTAATATACAACAAAATGCATCAATTAAAAGGTTAAACTAAAAGTGGTTCTTCCGTGTCATGGCTTTAAACACCTCTTTTTGCATATTTATTTGTAAAAAACAGATAAAAATAAGAGATTAATGCTGCATGTAAACACTGCTTAAGTTTTGAAATTCACCCCTCCCAGCCTATACAGTTCATTTATAAAATTCATAGAAAATGAACCGAAATTAATCTACAACAACACTCCTTGTTGTCATGACAAACGACTCCTTTATGTAAACAGAACCTGCTTATTCCGCTTCCTGTGGTTTCAGCTTCTGGTTAAAGGTGCAACACAGGGCAGCCAATCAGAAGAGAGGATATTTACATACAGTTTATCACTCTTAAAGGCATACAATTACAAAAAGAGCCTCTGTATTCTAAGACAGGGGGGTAGGGCTGTAACGGTACATGCATACGACAGAGAAGACGTGATTGAAGTAATACGGAATCACTGAGGGACCAAAAAGTGCAAGTAAATCATAAACCTGGGTCGTAGTGTGGTGCAATAGTGCCACTTACTGGCGTAACACTTACACATACAAGAAAATATAAGCAAGAGTGTGTGTTTACTGGTTAATACACTGCTGTTTATTTAAAATAAACGAAAACAGACCAAGCCTCATTGTTTAGAACTTTTTGTTGCTTAACTTTACTGTATCGTGAACCGTACCGAACCGTGACCCCAAAACCGAGGTACGTACCAAACCGTGACATCCGTGTACCGTTACACCCCTACTGGGGGGGTGTTTGGCTAATGGTGTGGTGGAGTGTTTTTGCTTCACAAAAGCATAAGGGGACCTCAGGGAAAGAGATAAAATGCATGTAAAATTAAGGATAGGGACTCTGGCTATGAAAGTGTGGGTCTAATCCAAGAACAATTTTCGAGATTTTGTTTTAAAGAGCAGTTTTAGTTTTCAGGCTTTCGCTGGGGTTGGGGTTGGGGTTGGAGCTGGAGGTGTAGTTATGGAAAGAGGAGAGCTGAGTTAATGTGTGTGAGTGAAAGTTCTGCTGAAGCTGTTCCTGCTGTGTCAGATGAGAGATGTGACAGAAGTGTGTCCAAGAGTGCACCGCTAGTGTTTGAGCCATGAAAGCGCAGCGTTTGAGGCTCAGTGTGTTTATGGAGTGGTTAAAGTCCTCCCCTACAGATTCCCACAGACTGGTGGGACATGTGTGTATGTGTGTGTGTGTGTGTGTGTGTATGCTAGGTTTACCCTGACCTTCCTAACCCTAGCGTGTTGTCAGTGCCAGTGGTCATCTGGTTTCTATCCTGCGTAAGTGTAAGTGTGATTGTTTAGCATGACACCCGGCTCCTGTCCCGCCCCTCACACAGCTGTCTGCTTAAGCTGCACAGATACTCCACATTCCATAGACAGGAGGATGAAAAGACCCCCCCCCCCCTCCCAACATTTATTTGTGCAACAGATTCTGAGCCTTATCTATTGTGACTTTACTCTAAAATTTTTATGCACTACTGCAAAGGAGTAAAAATTTCTATTTATTATAGTGTAAAGGAGTCCTCCAGCATTGTCTCTCCTGATGCTCTTTCTAACTGTAGCACACATGCAGTTATAATAGACAAGCACTTCCAAATGTTCCGCTGTACTTAGCAAAGGAACAGAAAACCTGATGACAGGAAAAATGCTGGTAAAAAGACCCACTGGCTTGCATTCTACGCGTGTTTGGTGTCACTGGGTTTTCTCCCTATTTTCTGAGTACACAGGAAACATGTTGAAATAATTGTCCGTGATAATTGATGGTTCACTGCGGATGTGGCAAATAGAGATTGCCTTTAATTATCAAAGCAAAGTATTGAGGAACCACACGTATACACAGTAATCCTCCACTTATACGCAGTTCAGCGGTCGCGGCTTCAGTCTCTCGCAATTTTTTCCGAAGAACCGCACTACTTCTTACAAAGTTAGTAAATTATGTTTTTCGGAACAATTTGGCACAATAATGCATTAAAAATTATATATTGCCACGAAAAAAAGTTGTGATGTCAGGGCCTCATCCTCACGAGGGGGTCTAAAATATTCAGGAAAAATAACGGTACATGTATTCGTACCGAACCGTCACGGTACATGGGGCACGATTCGGTACATGATGTTTTTCGGAGAATACACGGTACGACGGAGAAGACGTGATAGAAGTAATACGGAATTATAGAGGGACCAAAAAGCGCAAGTAAATCATAAACCTGGGTCGTAGTGTGGTGCAATAGTGCCACCTACTGGCGTAACACTTCTGCTGCCTTACACACACGTTAATACACTGCTGTTTATTTAAAACATCTGTGTACCGTTACACCCCTATTGTTTACTAATTTTGTAACAGAAATATTAATGTATATTGAGCTACATGTCCATATATAAACACAAAGAAACACAAACAATGTGTGTCTTGGGATGATGAAACATTGCTGTACTCAGAGGCTGGAGGTTTGAAAGTAGCCAATCCGAGAATGTTATTTATTTTTCCTTGCTGCTGATTGGCTGCTGCCATTTGACCAATCCCTTGCAGCTGCAGTCTGGAATTTCCCCCCTCGGAGCATCTTGAGTGTTCTCGTGTTTTTCGTTTTGTTCTTTTTAAAGCCCTTTATTGTAATTACTGTAAATTAAATTCATTTATTACTGTATTTACTTGCTCATACAAAAGAAAACAGTCTATTCAGGGGTAACATCCGTATTTACATTCTAGCACTGACCACACAGTACACAGTACCTTGTAACTCAGCTACAGTGCAGTAATGACTGCTGTGAGCTGTAGTACTGTATTGTGTCATTTGTAATGGTCTGCAGTAGTTATTAGTCTTCCTTTCGTTGATAATATCTGTGCTGTGTTGATCAGTGGATGTTTGTCTTCCTCTGAGGTGTGGTGAGCCCTCTAACCCGGCAGCCCTGCAAACCCCTCCGCCACATCAGCACCTCTTTAGCAGAGCAGGCAGCCCACTGACCCCCCAGTATCCAGAGCAGAGACACGTACATTAATGCTTTAGGCCTAGACCTCTAGGCCTGTGGTGATTCATCTTGTGCCTTATTTTTCAGTAACTTCTGACTGTTTAGTAACTACTACAGGTCCCTTAGGGTTTTTATACATTTATAAAAAATAAATGCATGATGTAGTACTCATGGAAATGAATGTCTGTTTTGAACTGACTGTTTTTACGATGTCACATAAAGCAAAGCGCCTGCATTCATTGCCAATTTAGGCTTGGACAAAAAAAGTTGAGGAAATGGTCATGTAAAATAATGACATTTTTGGTACATAAGTCAGAGTAAAGCGACTCATAGGCTGGAAAGAAGAAAAAATCCTGAAGAAAGGTGATAAGAAGTGAGGGGGATGAAAAAGTGGGGAAAGAGCGCGAGTGTGCAGGGGGTGAGGGGCCGAAGGAGACGCACTAAGCTCAGGCTGAGGATGATGTCATAACTCCATCTGAGTGGAGCGTGGAGTGGGCGTGGACTGATCAAGACTGACGGGGGCGGGAGGGGGGGGGTGGTGGCAGAAGGGGGACTGTAATTCGAGTGACCGCCGTCTAAAATTGAAAGCAGTTGTGAATCCTCTGGAGGGTGAAGCTTTGCAATCCAGACTCCACTCGCAGTTCCCACGACACCAACCGACCTCCTTCTTCCCTCTTTCCTGACTCGCAGCCCTTTCTTTTTCTTTCTCGCTCCGTCCTTCCGTCGTCAGTCTCTGTGCCTATAAATGGGAAGTCTGGTGGCATTTCTGAAGGCCGAACTGCCCTGAAAAAGGCAAAGGAAAGGAGAGAGGACTGCGACAGGGTCAGGGTGCCTGTATTAAAAGCAATCTCAAGCTCTAAAAATGCCATAACATGGAAAAATAGCTCAGATAAAAAGAGAATGTTCACGCAGTTATTCTCCATTCCACGTCCTCACCCCCAATCCAACTCCGTCGACTGTCTCAAACCCTCTGTCATTATTATATAAACTGACTACCTTGTCCTTATCTCAAAGACAAAGGCGTTTCTCTTGGACCTAATTTGAAATGCAGAAGCAGCAATGTTTTAGAGCTTAGCAAGGGAGCTGTCTTACAAAGATCAAATCTGATAAGAAAAATCTGTATTGTGTGGGGGGGACTAAGACTTTTGAGTTTTATGATTTATCTATGGAATCTCTCTTATCCTAATTCGCAGCCAAGTTCTGGTCTGGCATAACTAAGCCAGTAGAACATGATCCAACTAATCAGCCCATTAATAAGCCTTTCCTGAGCTGAGGTAGGTGTATCAGAGCAGGAAAACACTAAGGGTGTACTCACACTAGGCACGGTTGCCGTGAACCAGACCCGAGTACGATTGTCCCCCCTCCCCCCTCCCCCTCTGGCCTGCACTCACATTGGGTTTCAGCGTTTGCGCCGGAGCACGCTTACGTCATTATGGTGTGACGGTTTCAGGATAATCAGGAAGAGCGGCGCTCTCTCGCTGAACGCAATGGAGTCTATCGCTCTGTTTACTTTGTTGATAGTAATTCGTTTGGTGCGCAGTCGTTTGGTCCGCGGTGGTCCACAGCCCTCTCACAGCCTGTTGCTAAACAGTTCTATCGCTTTTGTGCCACGAAAAATGGTTTTGGAGCATCACAAAAACGTGGCGTCACGTGTCCTGATCCGTGCTCCAGCACAGTTAGCGCTCACCGCGCCCGGGTCCAACTGAACCGTGCTCTGGCTCACCTCTTCCAAGCGGGCCAGGGATGGCTAAACGAACCGCGCCCGGGCACGGAGCACTCACACTAGTCAAACCAAACGCGCTTTGGTGCTCAAACGCACTCGGGCACAGTTCAAGCCTAGTGTGAGTACACCCTAAAAGGTGCAGGACTTTAGATGGAACTGATTTACCTCTAGCCCAAGCTGCAGATTCATTAAGTCTTGGTCAAATGCTATAGGTTAAGTTTCCCCCTACATTTATAATCAAATTGATCTCATTCATTTATTTTCTGTAACTGCTTAATCCATACTAGGGTCATAGATACCCGGGGGCCGAATGATGTGGGGCCAATTGGTGCTCACCGCAGGGCACACACCCACTCATGCGCAAACTCAATTCCCAATTAACTTGGCAGGCATGTCTTTGGACTGTGGGAGAAACCAGAGGCCCTGCAGCAAACCCATTCAAACTCCACACACACAAGCCCAGGACCGGGATTCGAACCCCCAACCCTGAAGGTGTAAAGCAACAGCGCCACCATGGGGCCAACATTTTTTTCTAAAACTCCAGATCCACCTTCCTGTAACCCAGGCAGGCAGGTTCACTCAATGCCACTGTAAAATACTTCACATTTACTACAAATGTACATTTAATTTTATTCACACATAAAAATTGGGGGCATGTAATTACAGTTAAAAAGTCAGAGTTTATATTATTTACACCACTGCAATTTCTGAATTCTTTTTTTAGATTTGCTGTATTAGGGCTAATGGGAGTGCTGTAGCAGCTGTGCGTAGACATTTGAAGCTTTTAACACATTTTAAGCTTATAAATGCATGTAACAGACATTCAGGTAAAGTTCTGTTTACTACTGAGACCATTTAGCAACTAGATTTCACCGACAAATAATCAGGAAACAGGAGTGAGGTGGAAAAACACTGTTTTTTCCGATGAATGTCTGATTTTTTTTTGTTACAAAGCCTTATGGTTTGCTGTATTAGTCGCTCTCTGTTTTGGGGGGTGGGGAGTAGGGGGAGTTGTTTGGTTCTTATTGTCAGATTTTTGTAATTGCACTTGTGTAATTTCGTATTTATTGAAAAAGAAATAAAGTTTACAAGTAAAAAAGAAATAAACTTCAGTCTTCGCTGATTGTCTCCATCTGGAATAAGAATGTGGAACTGAAGAATGTAGACGTTTTTTAATTTTTTTAATTTTCACCAAACTTGGAGCATTTTTGGTAAAAGAACCAACCAACCAACCAACAAACGCAAACACACACACACACACACACACACACACACACACACACACACACACACACACACACACACACACACAC
>JBBPDC010000001.1:18997632-19015446 GCA_037974485.1 Hemigrammopetersius urotaenia | reverse complement strand
TTTCGTTTTTTTTCCCCTCCTCTTGTTTTTTTTGGCCCCCCCCCCCCCCCCAAAGTCCTCCCCACCCCCCGAGAAACAAATAACACCCCATTGTATTTTTGCAAGATAGAATCAGAAGGAAAGAATGTTTGGTGCTGATTCAAAAATGTAAATAGCATTTGGAAATGGACAAAAAAGAACTCGTACGTCAACTGAGCGAAAGAATGGAGCCATGTTTTCCCATTTCTCATTCTTAAGTGGACTGTGAATTGATTTGTTACATAACAGCGCGCTGAGATCAGATAAGGGCCATTAACGCGGATCTGTGACGGGCGGTTCGTGCCGTTCTTTCATGCCGAGCTGAAGTGCTCTCTTTAATTCACCAGCGCTGATTATAACCTCTGCTGTGTGTTTCTCCTTCAGGCTTCACCTGTGACTGGGGGCATCTCAGCCCTTCAGTGCTTTCAGGCCACGGGACCTTGGAACCTCATTACTTCATTATGAGAAAAGACAGATTCGTCTCATACTGGGTCTGTCTTTTCACTGATGAACCTTCCCCTTGGCTGAATAAACAGTGATGATCTGTAAACTGGGGCTCCCTGGAGCAGGAGTGAACTGTACAGCTGAAACTATTCACTACTATTTGTTTAATTTTACCTTCATAACACCATTATGCCCATCATATCATGCCATTTGTCTCATACATTACTCCATCCGTTATATTTACATCTACAACTGCCAGACAGTTCTGGAATTTGGTAAATATTAGTCATTTACTATGGTTGCTGGCGGCCTAGTGGTGAGGGAGCTGGCCCTGTGATCAGAAGGTTGTGGGTTTGAATCCCAGGACTGCTAGTGTCCCTTGAGCAAGGTACCATCCCCACAAACTTCTCTCAGGGTGCCCCTGGCAGCCTGCTTCACTTGGTAAATGGGTTAAATGCAGAGAAAGAAGTTCACACTCTGTGCTGTGGTGTGTTCATGCATGACTATAAGGGGCCACTTTTCTTTATACAGCTTGTTTCAAGGACCAGATCCAAGACCTCAGTGTTGCCAGATGCAGCTGACCAAGCAAGCTGGTGTCCATCCATTAAACACCATTCTCTAATGGACAAACTGGACTACTTTAGACTGGAAAAGATTACAAAGTGGGAGGTGATCAAGGGACATTCTCATTTTATTTCATGATTAGGCCTCATTCATTCATTCATTCATTCATTCATTCATTTTCTGTAACTGCTTATTCCTTACTTGGGTCATGGCTACCCAGAGGGTATACCGGGGCCAATGGCAGGAGGCAGGGACTCACCCTGGGTGACGGACTGGGGAATGACTGGTACTTCACAAACTACATCAACCTGTTTCAAAAATTGCGCAACAGTCGATTCCCTTTAAGTTGTTTGTGTCCTGGTAGTGTTATGCTGGTAGTTCATGATAGTTCATGGTGAACCAAGGACATCCTCGCAGGCCCGATGCCCTAACGACACACTAATCATCGGGACACTCATTTGTACCATTATTTTGTTTGGACGCCTTGCACAAGCGAGTGTGACACGGAGAACACAACACATGTCCCAGCTGGAATGCTTTTGGTTGGAGGTGAATTGTTTCTGCTCTCATTACCATGTTTGGTGATCGCACTCCTCTTGGGGCATGTCAGTGAGATGTGCCATTGGTCCGGATCCAGTAAGTAAATCCAGTTTTTGCTGGATAAGTCTTACTTATCCAGCAAAAACTGGATTTACTTACTGGATCCGGACCAATGGCAAGAGAAGTTGAAGATCCGCGACTTGATACAGTTTAGTTACCTGCAGTTTAAAGGCTTCAGTGTTCTGTAAATGAGGAATTTCAAGATTGATGCTACTTTGAAGCATGCTGTCCACCAAGCAAAATATTTACCCTCGCAAATACACTTGCAGGACATACTTGGGATTATTTTTAGCAGAGATAAAAGCAGCGATACTCTCTTACTCAGTCATTATATCTGCCAGGAAGCGGCGTGATGAAGGCGTCTGAATTTTGGACCACACTGAGCCGGGCCTACTGCATTTGATTAGTGGCTTCGGAATTAGCCTTATAATTCTCTTATACTCAGAGTGGGTGTTGTCAAAGCGTGCGTGAGAGAGATAGAGAGAAAGTTTAGAAGCAATATGTTATTCATTATGATGTTTGCCCTTCTTGCAGTAAAGCTCTGGAGCCAAGTGACGAGAAAGAAGATCTGTGTGTTGGAGAAAAGTGATCTGGGAGTTTAAGAAAACTTCACATTCTTACCGGATTCACATGCCAGCTTGACCCAGCACACAAAAACAAACAACGCAAGACAGTCATCTGCCCTTTTTAATCGCATCTTCACCGCTCTTGCCCTCGTTATTCATCTCTTCCTGTGGCCTTTTCCCCTTTTTCCACTGCCAGTCCGAGAACGTGACATCATACTTCGAGCATCCTTGCCACAGCGTATTCCAGACATGGAGTCATTCAATAGCTTACGTCTCATACAGGGTCTGTCTTTTCACTGATCGTGGCAACCTTTCCCTTGGCTGAAGAAACAGTGATGATCTGTAAACTGGGGCCAAGAGTGCACAGCTGAAACTCACAGTTACTGTAACTGAAAAATCTATTCACTTAATTTAGCCTTTTTAAGACCATTATGCTCATCATATCATGCCATTTGTCTCATATGTGACTCCATACAGTTATACTTAAATCTACAACTGCCAGATAGTTCTGGAATTCGGTAAATATTACTTTCTATACAGCTTGTTTCAAAGAACCCCCTAAGGGGGACCCGGACCCCAGGTGGGGAACCACTGCTCTAATGGACAAACTGGAACACTCCAGACTGTAAATGATTACACGGTGGGATGTGATCAAGAGACGGCTGCATTTTCAATTCATTTCTTTTAGTAATGTGACTGAAACGACCCTGAATGGTTAGCTAAACATGACATTATCATGTTTTGCTCTGTGTGAATGGGATTTTTGTGGCATACCAGCATTAAGACTATGAAAAAATGTATACCTTCAACCAGCATAGCGCCTTCTGACACCAGCACTTTGGAACAAAATCTTGTTTAACTTTACAGGAAAATGAAAATAAATTAGATCATTTATTTGGATCCATTTATCATAAAATTTTCACACAGTGTAAAGGTGTTGCAAGGTTTGCCTTTATAAGACCATTATGCCCATCATATCATGCCATTTGTCTCATATGTGACAGTTATGAATATGAGCCCCATAGAATTCTTTAGTTTTTCAGTAAAAAACATCATGACTTTTATTCTATAATGAAGTAAATGACTTATTCACTTTGTTAACTCTCTGAAATATATTCTTTTGTGGCTACTGTGGAACTTTACGGGTCACTGGCAAATACTTCATTTGGTATAATAAATGAAGCCCAATGTCTTTTTCTCGAAATAACTATGACTATAATATACTTCTTTTGTTTGCCTATAAAAAGCAACACCGTAAGAATCAAACGCATTGTTTTTTTTCTAGTTTAACTGAATTAACGACATCTATGGAGGACGTTTTGTTGTTGTTACTTTCTGCCTGCCTTGTTTCAGTTCAGAGCCGTGTAGTCAGCCTCTGTGCATCACAGTTCTAACTGAAAATGTGATGTTATGTAGCCGCTTTAATCCAGAGCTGTCAAACTGGGGTCCCGCTTCTGATAAGTTCAGCTAGCCTTGCTAATTAGCCAGTGGCTTAAACCATGTGCGCTGAATGAGAGGGAATGCTGACGTCTGCAGAGCTGTGGTCTGGAAAGAACCTGCTTTGACAACCCTGTTTAAAAAACGATAACTGAAAGAAAAGATAATTTTCCATCATGGTCTGGGGGCCATTTTGGCTCTTTACTTTAGAGATTAAAGACATAAAGCTTGTCCAATCTTGCAACATTCGCTGAATAACAATGCCTTTCTGGGTAAAGTTAATCTAAGGTAGCCATAATTATGGGTGGATCGCTATTAAAGCACAAGGGAGCAAATGGGCCTTTCAACAGGCCTCATTTAGACTGTATTATCAGTGATCCCCCCCAATCTCCACTGCCAGTGGTGCTGAATGGATGTAATAAGTGGAAAAACTCACCTCTTCTGGAAGCTTGGAAGCTCCTTTTCAACTTTCAGCTTAAAGTAGCTAAAACCTCCAACGCTGTAGCACTGAATTACTACTTTGGTGTTTAACGGACTGGCATGCATTTGTCAATCCTTTTCTTCTCCATAACTGCCCAAATATTCCAAGCATTCGTTTACAAGGAAAGTGGACTCAAACAAAGTTACTGCCACCAGCTGTGGCAACACAGCACCGCCCCGATCCTCTGCTACCACAGCAACAGGTGGAGAGCCAGGCCCTGGATTTCACTGAGCCTTCGGGCTCCACTGGGATCGCTGGCAAAACCACAGACAGCAGCGCTTTCACATCCGTCGTGTCCAACCCACGGAGAGACAGAGACAGGATGCAAGCTTGATGTTTACTTTCTCAAAGGCTCCAGTCGTTTCCTGCTGGTCGTTTGGTCACTGAACGCAAAAGCCTAGAGTTCAATGCATTGCTGCACGTCTACCCGTCACGCAACACTTGCCTTGAGCAGTCCTTGACCATAGATTAACTGTTCTGTTCTGTTTTTTCACTTTATAAAGTTCCCATCTGAAGGTTTAGACAAGGTTTTTGTCAGAGAAATGTTCAGAGATATGGTGTCACAGTCAGGCGAAGTTGTAGGGTTGTGGGTTGTAGAGTCTACTCTGTGATTCAGCTGATCAGATCATTATCAAGGGTTAAATAAGGTGGCCCAGATCAGGAAAAAACGAAATGATAGTATTCTGTGGCAGTATGAGGTTCCAAAGATTGTGGGATTGTGAGTTAGGGCCTTTTATGTCTTTCGATTCAGTGTACGATTTCGATTTATGTCTTTCAATTCAGGCTGGATAAAATCATGCTGCATCGTTTAGAGAAGGGAAATTCCACTGATACTTTAAATGTGTGGTTAAAATGTCATTCTAAAATTGTGCCGAGTGGTTTGACGAGAAACGCTCGATTCTACGGAATTGTTCTGAGTTAGAAATGTTCACAGCAGTTGCGATAGGAATGTCTCTAACAGCTATAAGTCATTACCTGAAATGACCATCATACACTGCCTAATGCCTGAGACGCTGAATCAGTCTGCCTAATGTCTCTGCCTTCACATAAATCTAAAAGACACAGACTGAAATTATGTTTAGGTAAAGCATTATTACTTTAAAGCATAATCACTTCATACATCATTGAGACACACAGCAATGAGGTCGTTAATGGAAAAGGCCTAATACTGAAGCCCCATGCTACTAATGCCTGTTCTTGCAAAACACCTCCATTATCCTAGTTAGCCCCTTAGTGAAAAATATGTAAGTCAAGCATTTCTAATTGATGCTGATGTGATGTGACTATATTTCAAAATGGTGATTATACTGATGGTAATTACTGATACGAAGGCTCTACTGTTAAATCTACTTCACATTTGTTTCCCTTGAGAAGGGAATTGGGCACCAGACACAAAATGAAGTGAATAATGACAGTAGTGTTCCCATGGAAAAGTGATCTCTATCATATTCAGATCATGTCTGGCCTTCGTTGAGTAACGCCTGTATACACAGCTGCATTCTTGCATCACCTCTCATCCTCAGGCAAACACGAGAGAGCTGAATTATAAAGGTACAAGGTCTGACGCTGTGGTTCTCAGGCTTCAAAACATGTGCTTAACAACAAGGTCCCAACCTCCTGCATAGGCTTGTAATTGCTCTCCACCAACAGGGGCCCTCTAAAGCTCCACGGGTGTATTCCGTCCCTCCTACTGCGTATATGAATCATAGGCCATTCCAGCTTCGCGAAGACAGTGCCACTTTTCTCACACTGACTCACAGTTAAAGGTGATTTAAGCTTTTAACTCATCCAGCATCGCTACACTGGAGACGTCATTGTTGCCCTCATGGATTCTGGTTCGTGTTCTGGACAGAAGCAATCCAATGATTAGTCATTTGTTCACCTATTTCAGTGGTCCCCAACCTTGAAGGAGTGGCAGATAAATAAACGTATTTATACAAATAAATGATACACATAAAAATGGGGATATTTTAAAAATATAATAATGGGGGTATCTTTAAAATATAATAATAAACGTAAATCCAATTTGTACTCGCAGCTTTATTAACAGCGTTTTCATAACAACGAGCCGACAACAGAACACGGGTAACATCTACGATTTTTTTTCTGTGCAGCCCGCGGACCGGGGATTGTGGATCACTGACCTATTTGTTTGAGCCCCAGTGGAGAGCCTGGGGTTGGGTGGGGTTGATATCTGTAACCTCCTCGAGACAGAGGTGAGGTGGCTTGGGCCAGTCATCGTCGTCTGATGGGGGTTCAAGCTGTTTAACTGTTCCTGCTCAGAGCCAGTGAGCAAGCTTCTGTAATTAGAGGAACCAAATAAAGGTTCTCCAGCGGTTCCTGGTCTGGATACGTGGTTGTGGGAAAAATCTCAGCGAAAATTCAAGTATGTATATAGAGAACCATAAAGGGTTCAAAGAGCACCTCAATTTTAAAGACTGGAGCCTTGTGCTTTGTACCCCAGGTCCTCCGGGTGCCTGTAAACTTGGGGCCAGCCCCATCTCAGTATATCTAGGTCAGTGGGATGTGTGTGGCTTGGGCATAGAGCACTTAATCTATGGGCTTTCTCCAGTGGAGTGCTTTCAGGGCAGTGGTTTTGCAGCACGGCAGCTCGAATACAGAACAGGCTGCACCGAAAGCAGCAGCTCACCGCCCCATTGTACTTTTGGGCCTTTTTTTGTGTTTGGGTGATGACTGGTTCTGGGACAGCGATACTGGAACGTCTGCCCAGGAATGCAGAAGGGAGGCATGGAAAAGCCTTCAGGAAGCCCCCCGGTCGTCCGAAATCTATTCACCAGCCCTACCCCGAGCACAAAACCGCTGCTTAGGCCATCATCAGAGGAAACCATCATACAACTACTGTTTGGCCTTCAGCCCCTGACTTGTGCTGAAATGGAGAATTTCTTTAGAGTGACTGATGTTCCGAGCTGCTTTTTGGAAAAGCTCTCTAGCGCACACTCCGTAAATCTCCACAAGCCCAGGTTCCCATTTTAGATTGAATTCCCTGGCACACAACAGGGGATCGGGGTTTCCTTCAAGATTTACCTTTACATGGAACATAACTCCGAACGCCTACAGGGACCTGTAACTTCTTTAGGGGTCCCAATGCATAACGCTGTCAGATAAAGTCTGCTCAAGCTGTGAACTTCAAGAGAGGGAAATTAAGAAAAGTAAAAGTCGGGTTGCCCAGCCTAATAAACGAAAAGTAGTCAAAACACAACAGCGACGTTGATATGGAGCCACAGGGCGGGAGAAATTATTATTGGACCAATAATTCGAAATTCAACTGGCCAATAATAGAGGTGTCATATAATACACATAATAATGGACACCGGGAACAGCCACGATATAGGAGTTCCTGACACTTTAGTGCACAAACTGTTGACCTAAAGCTGAAGTGAGCATTCTTTGCATTATGCCCCCACCCCCACACACTGTGGAAGAGCGTTGCCCTCCTGACTGCCGAGCTCCTAAACGCAGTCTATTTGTTTACTTTGAATTTGGAATGTCTCCTGCCCCGTCTCCTTTCACTCTCCATTCTCCTAAATATCGCTGTGTGCAGATTATCTTTCTGTGTTTGTGTGTGTGCATGTTTGGAATGTTACCCTAACTGAATAATTCTGACTTTGGGTTGTAGAGTCTAATGACAGAAACATCAGTTCAGTTCTAACAGGATGGATCCAAACATTCGCAGAAGATTTGTTTGTACAAGATCCTCCTCCATTCATATGATGAATTGGTAAAAGCACTCATGTTGGAGGATTAATTCTTGATTACATGTGGCACAAGGGCTCACTCAAGGGAATATGGATGGATTGAAGACTTCAGATGATGCTGTTTTGTGCTTTATAAACCTCTATCATGGGAAAGCGACCATGGGCTCGGTTGTAGCCACTTCGTCGTTCTATTGGAGATGTTTTTCAGTGGAGATTACTTAACCCTCTATGGCGTGGTGTTGCCTTCAGGCAACAAACCATTACTTTGGCCCATCCACTGCCCCATTAAAAAAACCCCAATAAAACATCACATTAAAAGTCTGATGATTAGTCTGGGACCAATAAACTTTGAAGTGGGTGGAGGTTTGACCTTTCGTCTGGGGGTGGAGCAATCCTTTTTCAGCCAATAGCTGGGTTGGACACACTGCTAGCAGAAGTTTAGATACATTTCAGTTTAAATTGAAATAATTTTTGCATAAAAAAGCTGCGATGCACATGAATATGTGAAGAAGCATATCTGATTGATTAAAGACATTTTTTGTCTTTATTTATATACTAAAATCGTAGATTTTCATTTGTTGCCTCAGAGCAACATTGTGCAGTAAGACCACTTTTGGTTTGTTGCCTCAGGGCAACAATATGCTACAAGGGTACTAAAACACCAAGGTTTATACATAAATACATACATGTATATATATGTGTGTGTATGTGTGTGTTTATATATATGAACACAAACACACTGTGCAGCTGTAACCCACTGATTGATAAAATAATTGTACCTGAGGTTTGTTGAAATAGAACTTGTTGAAGTGTTTGTTGTTGTTGCAGTAAAACTAATGTATTGAATTCTTGTTTGTTCCTCATTCCATATAAAATTCCTTGGCATTTTAGTACCGCTGTAGCATCTTGTTGCCCTGAGGCAACAAACCAAAATCTGTTAGGGGGTCTTGGGTGGGACACATTTTATGATTAATATATTATCAAGGACCCCCAAGCTCCCAAAAACTAGGGTGAAATATTTTTTCCCTTAAAATAAAAATGCATGCCATAGGGCAGTGGTCCCCAACCCACAGGCCGCGGACCGGTACCGGGCCGTGGGTCATGTGGTACCGGTCTGCGGGCTGCACAGAAAAAAAAACTTGGTTGTTACCTGTGTTCTGTTGTCGGCTCGTTGTTATGAAAATGCTGTTAATGAAGCTGCGAGTACAAATTGGATTTACGTTTATTATTATATTTTAAAGATTCCCCCATTATTATATTTTTAAAATATCCCCATTTTTATGCGTATCATTTATTTGTATAAATACGTATATTTATCTGCCACTCCTTAAAGGCCAGGCCGTGAACATAGTTTCTGATATTAAACCGGTCCGTGACCAAAAAAATGTTGGGGACCGCTGCCCTAGAGGGTTAAGCTATATGTGTGTAATTAGTTTGCTGGTTCATCAACTGTGTACCTTAAAGCAGCAGCATTCAGGTAACTGGGGTGTCTGGATCCTTTTGGGCATATTTTGGAAATATCTTATTGAATATCTGCTGGATCTCAAGAGTAATGTTACTGTTTCATGGTTTGGTTTGAACAGAAATGAGAGTAAAAATGTGTGCCTTCCAGTTTCAGAGACATATTGCACATTAAGTGATCAACTATAGACTGTGGTTAAAGTGTAAATGATCTCTCGCTGCTTTAACATGGTCTGCTCCATGATCTAAATGTTTCTGGAGGTAAAATCCAGCCGACTGTGTCTGAAAATACAATTTCTGAGCTCCCCCTCTGACTTTATGCTTAACTAAATGAGCAGCCGAGACGTTAACCACACTGGAAGCGTATTTCATTACATGAAACCAAATCATAACAGCTTTATAATCCTTTCATGATAATATCCATGGATTTATTCGCTGAGCCGTTTTATTCCCAAAAGCGCACTCCCGTCAGCACAAAAGGAGTTAACTTGTGCAGGAAGTTCAAGAAGTCTGAGGCTACTAAAAACACATCAATTCTTCCCTTCCTTGGATCGCGGTTTCCTTTAAGACGTATGTCATAGGATTGCTCAAATGTAACTGCGATTACATGAATTCCACAACGGTCCAGATCTCGTTCCAAAAAACTCAAGCAGTGACATGCCATGTCACACCGACAGCAATACAAACATCCTCCTTACAGGGAAGTCGCTCTTGGGGTATCTTCTTGCAGATTCCAAGTAACGTTATTTGGAATTCATAAAACCTCTTATATACTCTTATATGTATTGCATGTAGAGATATAGAAAGGAAGATACGAACCGGTAAAACTGCTGTTGCACAAAGTGACATCGCCAACATGCATAAGGGCATAGTGACACTGGACTGGGAGAACATGCGAGGAGACCAAGACCAAACTGAAGCTGTTCAGGATATAAATCTATTGTGATGCCAGTTAGGGAGAGCTGTGACCAGGAAACATCTTGGAAAAGAAACGTTTTACCTGACTTTCCCAAAGCCATCCCTCCCCACTAACACTCTATTACAGAATGTCAGTCCTCTCGCTGCTTTGAAGGGCAATCGCAATGAAGGCAGAGGTTATGAATACACGGGTAAACTTTGAGACTACACTCTCCAGTTGAAAGGGGAAGCAATCGGCACCAAAGATACAGATTGCAGCTTTGCACGCTTTAGCAGATGCATTCTGGGATTTTGTGGAAAAGCCTTTGTGAGAAGTCTTAAATGCTTATCTAAAATCTTTGATTAAGGAGGAAGGTGTTTGACTGCATCCCACTAAACATGTTGTGATGTGCCACAGTGTTGCCATACGCCTACATTGGTGCAGTTTGCTATTTATTTTAGAGTAGCACTCAGTATAGTGGGTGGTTTGTCTATAAATGCTAAAGAAATGAAGACACATACTGGCACAAACTACCAAATGGCATATTCCCATGTACAAACATAGTAAAACAGGCAGCGCCATAAACAATGAACTACGGGAGCCAGAGGGGCTCACTGGTGTGCAAATAAGGTAAACGCACTCAACACAGGAGCAGTGGCGCCGCAGGGATTTGGATCCGGTGACAAATGGCTGATCATGGAGTTGCGTGCTACATGGGCCTCTATGTTCTTCAAATGCTGTCCATTCATAATTCCTGTCTCATAATTCACTTAAAAAGTGTAAAACAATGTAAAAAGACTGAAACTGCTCAGGTGCTACTGTATTGCAATAATGCCTACACAGAGCCTAGCAAAAAGTTGCATTGTTGTAACAAGAAAAATTAAATAAACCAGACTTCTCAGAGATCCCGTGCTCTGAAGAAAGAATATCCTCATGCACACTAAAATAAATAACAGTCTGTGAGGAAAGCTTACTTCAGAGAATGTTGGTGTGCTACTATGCCTGGTCGAGTGATCTGACCTATAGACCCCTCTCAGTAAGATGTGTTCGTATTGCAATTCTCACAAGCTGCTCCAGCAAATGCCCTACCAGTGAGTTTACTACTAGACCCTCACAGACGGCTCAGAAAGCAGCAGCACGGCTGGTCTTCAATCAACCCAAAAGGTCGCACTGCTAATTGACCTGACTGGCTACCCACGGCTGCCCAAATTAAATTCAAGTCACTAACTCTTTCTAGCTCGTTCTTACATCTGGTTCTACACCCAGCTACCTTAATCCTATTATTCAGCCGTACAGTCCTACTCGCTCCCTCCACTCCTCCAAGGAACATCAACTGGCTCTGCCATTATTACGCAAGGTGTGTGCCAAGGTGCACAAATACATATTAAAGTATATGTATGTGAATGCAATGTCAATAAGCCCCTGTTGGTGTAATGGTCACTGGTTCCAATACTCGTGTCCATATCGTGTGTCCTCTTTCACTGAAGATTTTAGCACTTAGAGCCCTCTAAGTGAACCCTCCACACCAGAAATGTGAGTGTATGAGTGTTTGTAATGTAACACGACTCTCAAAAGTCACAACAATACTGTAACCAGTGTAAATCTAACACATTTTAACTGAATCTCTTATTTGGACGTTTCACCGGATTGTCTGAGTTGCATAGAGGAGGAGAACGAATCAGTGAATCAGTTTAGTCGGTTCAAAAGAGTCATTTATGAACGAACGAATCACTCTCGAGCCACGCAGTCCTCGAGCATCCAGCGATCCGCTCGCCGCACGAGGAGGGCAGAAGCACAACTGCTCTTCAAGTCTGTCCAGATGTTCTTTAAATTACTGATTTTTTTTCGGTTCTAAACTTTGTCTCTGGAAAAACCCACTGCTGAATCGACACAGACGGACTCGCAGAGAATTGAGATAAAGAATTCACGTTTTGATTTTACTGCATGTCACGTCTGTGTAGGCTGTAAGGTTTTCGGAGAATCTTCTTCCAGCGTTTCGTTTTAGGAGGACAACTTTTTTCTCCTTCGCTGAACTTGTGAGTGGCGTGTTAGCATTTCTGGCGTGTGGTGGTGAGTCACAGCAGCAGCAGTCCTGATGTTCATGTGGGGAGCAGAGGAGCTCTGAGTGAGGAGCTCTGACGGAGGGGCTGTGGAGAGCACTGAACCCTGAGGAGCATCGAAACGAGCTCAGTCCAGATGTGACCGAGTCCCACTAATGCCGAGCTGCACAGATTATTCGTCCGAGAGACTTTTTCGCGCTCTTCTGGAGAAGGAGTGACTTTCAGTACATTTGATGACTCCACTTCAAACACCTGTGAAGGTAAGTCAGGACTTTGGAACCTGAGCAGAACTCTGTCCATCTTGATAAAACTGGAGAAATCATTTATTACCGATGGGCTGCTGTGAGTAGTGTGTATTTCCTCAGTCCCTTTTGTCAGAGAGAATACTCAGGGATACTCCGGGAGAATAATTTTAGCAGCTAGTAACTTTTATTCCCATTGATTCTGCGTAAGATGTGCATCAACAGTATGTAAACATAAACGTTTCCTTATATAGAAGGTAAGTAAAGTATATGCCATTTTTTATACAGTCGTATATCCTGTCATTGAGTTAATTTTATTCACTTCAGACATTATTCTGTATTAAATCAGTTAACTAATATAAACTCACAAGGCTCCGTTTTATGAAATAACATGCCTGTCGTTGACTCCTCATTGTTTACTCTCATGGCCTCTCAAGCTATGTAAGAGCAAATAGGCATTATGGAGCATCAGGCAATGTATGATGCATGCATGTCATAGACACCCAATGAAAAAGAGATTTGTTGATTAAATTCCCCTCCGAAAATGACTGTTCTAATTCGTTTAGCCCATTTACAGAATCCCTTTCTCTCAGTTTGAAAGAACGCACTGATGAGGATCAGCCGAAACTGGATTAAACCGTTTCTTAAAGTGTCCCTATCACCTGACGGGCCCCTAGTGCTCTGTATGCCTGTGTTCTCCAGTCTGTGGCCCGGCACATTCTTCTCGAGGTGATTTATTACCCCGGTCTTAGCTCACAGTGCTGTAAGACATTTCACTGTAGAGTTGGGGAGGGTTGGGGAAATCTCTCAGCATCAGATGTGCTGTTAGATAAACGTGTGCTTAGCACTGGCTTTCTCTCTGGCTCCTCAGAGCCCCCCCCCCCCCCTTTCTTGCTCAACCAACATTATTTTCTTTAGCAACTGGAATGCTGAGTATTCAGAGTGGACAAATAAAACATGGCAATGAGTCCCGTCTGGTCTCCATTCAGTCCCTCATTACTCTGGCCTGGACTACAATGTGTTATTAGCTGTCATGCCAGGGATGTCAGTCATTTACAACCTGAGCATCTGCAAATACAATAGGCCTGTGATTTAAACCAGGCCTCGTGCTACTGAGATGAGAGATCCTGCGCGAATACGGAGCAATTATGCTGAATTGGGTCATTTGTCAGAATTAGACAAAAGATTTTATGCGTGTTCTCCTCACTATGCTGGTGCGCTTGTGCTATAGCTGAAGCACACATGCTGTGGGTTGACGTATGCGGTCAAGTGCTGTTTGCTGGAAGAGCAGGCAGCTCCTGTTTATTTTCAGTGTAAACCTGCAGCGGACCTGCTGGACACATGCATGTAGACCTTGGCTAAAACATTGCGGGGCCGGATTTTGGCCTAGCTTTCCTCCTAATATCTCTGTCGTAGCAAAACAGTGGGCCTGATTTCTACAAACATGGACTTACAAGCCCCCCCCCCCCGAAGGGACTTCTGTCTTTTCCCAACTAATTGTTGCATATCCCAGGGAACAAAAAAAAAAATCTGTGTTAAATATCAGCTTTGGGAGTTTTTGTGGGCAAAGGACATTGTTTAGTCACTCAGAGTCTATCGTGGAGAAGAATGGGGCTCGGAATTGGTCATGCAATCTGAACGGAGAGACAGGAAGTTAGACAAACCCTCCCTCTGAGTGTTTGGAGTGTTGAATGTGAAGGTTACATGCTAAGCTCTGTTTGCTTTGAAGACCGGCGTCCTTTTCACCTCTGCAGAGGGGAAAGTGCCGCCTCGCTTCTTGCTTCTTCATCCGCTTTCGGAGAGTGACCCCCTCTGCGGAGCACGCATGGGGAATAGCCCTAATCCCCGTTTCCTTCACTGGACCCCGGCTAGAGGCCTGATGAGCTTCACAGGCTCTGTCTGCATGAATCCAGACTGTATGCATCTGGATCCCCAGTGTATCCCCACATTACCTTTATCGGGATTTGTATCTGTGATCCCGCTCTAGACTGTAGACTCTCGCCTGATTCTCAGGAGACTGTTCTCAGTTTTTAGGGCCTGTTTACTGCATACAGTGACTTCTGTTTGTGCTATTTAAAGGATTATTTAACAACAATACACTGTTTCCAAAACAATGGCGCTCCTTTTATTAGAAATTCTCGCACATTTTCGTAAGAATTAATGTAGTTTTGGGAGCAACCGTTGCTAGGTTGGACAAACTTTGCAGAACTCTGGCAAGAATCCCATTGAACCTAATAAATGTAGTTAGGAGTTTAGAGCACCCAATCAAAATGCTACACTATCGTTTATAAACTACTTTTCCAGCATGGTAACTTGATTATGTGACAAAAAAAAAAAAACGACTCCAAATCTTAAATCTTAACAATTAGACCTTTCAGACACACCCTTATAAAGTATAATATGATTTTCTGTAAAGCTGGTCCAAGCTAGCAGCAGTTGCTGGGAAAGAATGCATTCGTGGCCAGAGCACAGATAGATCAGTTGTGGGTCTTTTGTGAAGCTGTTTTAGAGAAAGTAAAAGTTACAAATGTTGGCAAATTACTGTAATTTAACAGTTGCAGCCCATTTATTACGCTAAGTGCTGTTTAAGTGTAAAAATCCCACTCCCCTGCAGCAAAAAAGTCTTGTTTTTGTGAGGATTACAATCGTGCTTCTGTCTGTGTACATATGATCTTGCAACTGGAGTATATATAGATATTACACCCTATTCCCCTACAGCTCCATATAAAACAAACAGATCAGCGATGTGTGCATCTGGCAGAAGTCCAGGTGAGTATTTAAATGAAGGCCGTTTAACGCAGCTTCAGACTGCTTCCCCCTGACTCTGACCTCGCAGAGGCCTCCAGCTTCATCCCCAGCGCGGCACTCTAGCAGTCAAAGCCTTCTGTTTTATGCCTGTCTCCTTCGCGCAGCGGCATTTCCGACCCCGTAATACTCAGGCGGCCCGCAGGGGAGGTTGGCTTCAGTTGAAAGGGTGGGCCAGGTTGGATGGAAGGCCTGGGGGCCTTTGTTTGCACAAAGTGTTTGGATTTTCTTTCTAATTTGCATTGACAAGTATTACACAGACAAGTCAGACGTTAGAGAAAATAAATTATTCTGTTCTTTTTGTGTTAATATACACAAAGAAAGCTTTTTTTTCCCACTTTTACAGGGAGCAAGAGTTGAGTGTGCAGCAGTAAACCCTGCAGCTGAGTTTGTATTCCTCAGCCCAGGTGTGTGTATGTGTGTACATGCGTGTGTGTATATGCGTGTGTGTGTCTGCTGACTCAAAAACAACACTGTCTCGCAAATGAGTCATCTGTCCCATCTCCCGTCCTGTTCATTTTGATGCGTGCACACACACACACACACACACACACATACTCTCACACACACATGAGAACTTACTGACTGCTCCCTGTTGTTCCCTTATGTGTCACTCGTTTTAGGTCTCAGACGTCTCAGTCCTGTCATTTCTGAGTCTTCTCTTGCTTTGTCTGGCTTTCACCTATTTATGAATCACAATTCAATAAGCCTCTTCCTACTCACTGCCCTTCTTATCATTCACATCCCTCTGTCTTTTTTAGGCTCATTTCTTTTTAAGCAGCTCAGCAGACACTGTTCTACATCCCTGTGTCAGCTAGCTAGTAGCTAGGGCTGGGCGATTTGGCCTAAAATAAAAAAATTTTGATTAATGAACGATTATTTAATTTATTTTTTATTTTTTTGCCCTCATAGTTCACTGACGAGTTGCTCATTTGTCTCAGTGTTTAAGCTCTCCATGCTCGACATGTCGGCGGAATAACGGAACATAACGGAGCGGGGTCACGTGACTCCACACGCGGTAGTGTTTTCAAAGGGAAAGTAATCGAAATAATCGACCTGGAAAAATTGGATCGATTATAGGTTCTGAATCTCGATTTCGATTACTTTTCGATTAATCACCCAGACCTACTAGTAGCAGTGGAATGGTTTCATTTTTGGATGTAAAATAATCTGATTGAGGTGAGTGTGCGGCCCCCAAGTGCAGTGTTTCTTCCAATTGTTCATACACCCATGGCTGTCCCTAGCAATTAGGCTCCACCACAGTCATGACGAAGTGCTAAAAGTGCATACTGCTCCGTCTCCTTACACTTTAGATGCAGACACTTACGGTTTTATTCTCCTCCTGTTCCCTGAGCACAGCTCACCCGCTATATATAATTAGTCACTCGTGGAGAAACAAAGGGAATTTCCCTGGCAGTGGAAGGCTCAAGTTGATACTGTTACTCCTCCACCCCCCCACAGTTTTTTTTAACAGTCTCATTCTTTATTGCATCCGATGACATGTTTACAATGCCTCGGGAAAGTTAGGAGGTTGCTGGTTTTCCCGGTCAAACCCTTTTCCCCTCTTGCGTTCTCGAGGGTACTGACCGGCCTGGTGTAAAATTATGACACGTCACACGCAAACAGCAAACAGCACCGGACCTTCTTCCGAACCGCTTATCATTATGTCATTAGGAGGCTGCTCTCCTCATCTAGGCTGTCTGGGAATACCCCGTTCCTGTCAGGACAGCGGCCAATTGCTTATATTTCCTCGCTAGGTGCTCGCGTTCTTGTTCTTGCATTAGTAACAAATTACTGAAGCACACAGCTGCTGTTTTCACTCAGGAGTCTATCACTGTAATTTGTGGTCACAAGTGTGGTCCAGACCTTCGCAGCTTCACAACGTCCAGTTTAGGATGTGCTGAATAGGATGTCCTGAAAAATGTAAACCACTGGTTCGTAGGGTGTTCAGCAGATGTTCGCTACAGTGTATTCGAACTGGTTTGGCGAAGGAATATGTTTTCATGCACAGAGCTCAATAAGCCTATCTGTCATACTCATAAAGAGATAACATTTTTACTGGAGAGGATTACACAGGGAAGCTAATTGAGCCGTAGATTTTCGATGCGATAGATGTGCTTTCTGCTAATCTATAAACAAGAGATACAGCCCACATCTGTTGTAAGTTAGAGACAGTATTTCCGAGACAAAATAGTACTGGTTTTGAATACCGGTGCTAAAAAGTTTACTTTGAAAGGTTCACTTGGGAACCAAATGCGGTTCTTCTGTAGCTATCACTCCTTCATCACTTCATCACCCTTGTTTCGGCCCATTGAAATTTTTCTTCGGCGCTACTTCAACTCCGGAATGGCTCATTCTTTAGCTCATGAGTTGAATCAGGTGTTTTAAAGAAGGGAAAACACCAGAATGTGTCACGACAGGGGGGTTGAGTCCCCTGTCGTGACTTACCTCGGGGCAAACAGGGACACGGCAGGCAGGCTTCCATGCTGGTGCTCTCTTTATTTACACGTGAAAACAGAAAA
>JBBPDC010000001.1:18977920-18989791 GCA_037974485.1 Hemigrammopetersius urotaenia | reverse complement strand
AGTAGGTGGCACTATTGCACCACACTACGACCCAGGTTTATGATTTACTTGCGCCTTTTGGTCCCTCTGTGATT
This sequence comes from Hemigrammopetersius urotaenia, assembly GCA_037974485.1. Taxonomy (NCBI): domain Eukaryota; kingdom Metazoa; phylum Chordata; class Actinopteri; order Characiformes; family Alestidae; genus Hemigrammopetersius; species Hemigrammopetersius urotaenia. The sequence continues at coordinate 18,989,717 of JBBPDC010000001.1, read as the reverse complement.
CCGCATTACTTCAATCACGTCCTCTCCGTCGTACCGTGTATTCTCCGAAAGACATCAGGTACCGAACCGCGACCCATGTACCGGGACGTTTCAGTGCGAATACATGTACCGTTACAGCCCTATTGAACATAAAGTTAAATGTTTAAGAAAATGATAAAGTATGCTAATTGGCCATTTAAGCTTTGTTCACATGGCAGGGCCAAACAGAGTTGTTTCTTAAATCTGGTGATTAGACATCAGCGTTCAGTGACCAAATCCAATTTGTGTTATCAAATGATACTCACAAGACTTAACATTTGTACCAATGTCTTTAGTGTCTATAATCTATGACTGTGCTGTATTTCAGCTACAACAAAATACAGAATGTGAATTTGATCAAACTGACTCATGTCTCCTGAGAAATGTAGCTTGAATTCATTTGGAAAAGTGACTTTTTTACCATTCAGTCCTGCTCAAATGAGATATGCTGTAAAATCAGAGTCTAAACAGGACTTTAGAATTTACCCAAAACTTGTGTGAGTTCTTTGCTGAGTTCACTGAGTGTGTATTACTTAGAAACTACTTAACACTGCTGTGTGGAACCACTTGACATAACATTTTAAATAAATCCAACTTTTTTTTTTTTTTGCAGAACCCACACTTAATTTCTTTAATTTGTTTACTGGAAAGTCACTATTCATGGTTTCACTTCTGCAGCGGTGGTTTGGAAGAAATAGCCACAACTTGAAATACAGCAGCAAGGCTCCAGTAGATGCTTTCAACATAAGTAATGTTGTTAATTGACTCCAAAATCACACATCTGATGTCTGATAGAGTTAAAAAAAAAAAAAACACCACCAGTTATGATCATATCGCAGTGCTGATGGTGCCATGCTCTTTGTTAGTACCAGGCTGAGGGTGTGCACCAAACGCCTTTAGAGACAAACACCCCTTTTCTGGTTTGACCACATCCTCACAACCAGGTGCAGAGTATCACAGCTCTGCATCTCTACGTCTGTGCAACGTGCGAATAGAGGAAATAGAACCGTGCGCACACAGATATTAGCGGCACATATCAGCAGGTGCTCACTATGAACCTTCATTGTGAGTGTATATTGAAAGGCAAAGTCATCTAGTAAGCACATAGCTATAGCAACATGATTCTTCAGCTTCAGCTTTTTGATATTTGATATTCTTCCTGCGAAATATAAGTATCCGTAGATATGAACTGAGATGCACATCTGTATCTGCGTCTCCGTTCTTTGGGTTTAGGCCAAAATATATTATCAGATTGTAGATATTTTAATGAAAGTTTAGGGACTTTCATATAGTCTTTCTGGTTTTGCAAGGCTGCACACCAATATGTGTTGAGGCAGGAAGAAACGGGGTTTGGGTGTGACACACAACACTTTCTGTTTCACTCATCTCAGTGGAGCCGTTTGTCGGGCAGACAGGTTGTTTGAAAGTGGTGCGGACTGGTTGTCCACGATTGGAGAAGAAGAAACCACTGATTGTAATTTGTTAGTTTGGCCACGGCTGTTGTTCATTGCTCAGTGGCAGTGCAGGCCGGTCTTTGGATACAGTTTTGAACTCTGGAGACAACTTTAGTAGCTGGAGGTCATGATCAGCTTTGGCTTCTGTGGTGGATGATCTCTGAGTCTTCGCTGTGAATTTGCCCACAGCTATCAGGTTAGTGCTATTGATTTCTTTGGCCTCGTGTTCCCGAGAATGCGGCATTATACCCCAAGCAGCCAGATCTAGTAGCTTTATATTAGGGATGCACCGATCGATCGGCCAGTGATCGGAAACGGACGATTTTTGGCCTGATCGGCCTGATCGGGGATTGCAGATTTCAAACCGATCTTTTTTTGGGGGGGGTTATTTATTTAAAATTGTAAAGAAAATTTGTTATGAAAAAAACAAAACAAAATTAAACAAAATTTTTGTTTGTATTTGCTGTAGAGCTGCCACTATCATATGTCTCTATTATAAAAGTAACCAGTAAACGGGGAAAGTAACTACCATGTTACATTAAAAAAGTTGAAACCCATTTTTTTGTGTCGTTGTCGTCGACTACATGCAGCAGCTCTAATTTTCTGCTATCTGGGGGAAAATGCGGTATCGGTAATCAGAATCGGCCAAGAAAATTGCAATCGGTGCATCCCTACTTTACATCATTCTTCTGGGTGCTTTCAGATTGACTGTGAGAACATCTTACTGCTTTGAGTGTCTCCTGAAATGTTCATCTAAGTGTTAAAGATAGTTCTGTGTTTATAAGTAGTGGTATGCGACTATTTTGGAGGAGGTTATCATGTTAATTTACTGTCTGCGGAAAAGAAAATACTCTAAAATAATCAGAAGAGAACATTACAAAAGGGTGCTTGGGCAGTTGTGTACTGAGAAGTAAATTTCTGTTTTGCATCCATAAAATGTGGAACTCACTGTATGTTACTTAGAGGACAACAGTTAAAGAGTGGGGTTGCTTAGATATGGACCGGCTGAAGCATTTTACATAGATAAGAAATGCATGATCATCCATTTTATGCAGTTAATTGCGCTTCTTAACGTAGCTGTAATGAGGTTTGGCTTGGATGGTATCAGTGCCACATCAGATGCTCCAGAGGATGCATCAGGTTTACATTGTCACGCCTCATGCAGTCGTGCAGAAAAATTTATTTCAAGCTTTGAAACGACTTGGCCAGGAGTTGTTTTCTCTCTCTGTCAAAGAACTGGCGGTTTAGCAATCTGAGCTCGAGCCGAGCCGACGCTAATCATAGCCGCCTATCTATCTATCAGTGACCTTTGCTTAGCTGTGGAGGGCATTACTCGCTTCTTCTGCTGTTTTTTTCCTTCCCTTTTTCGCATTTTTTCACGTGAGACTGCCGCCATATCACTGTTGATCTTGGGGAAGGGCCAGCGAAAGATAAACACTTGCTTTCAAGCGGTTTATGAGGGCGCCTAAATCAAATTTAGACAATTGATATTGCCAAAGTACTTTCAAAGCTTTGGAGCAAGGGAAAGGGTTTTTTTTTTTCTGTGAGCCATTCCAGCTAGTGGTAAAGTGGAGAGCTTGATGGATGAGAGGCAGACATGGCTGGTGAGGGAGAGAGAGCGCAACAGTCCACTGCATCGCCCTGCTAGGTCAAAGGAAGTGAAGGATTGTTCGTCTCTGCTGGCCTCAGCCCTGTAAATGGGCCACCATTGTAGGAGCTGGAGCTCCACATTGAGTCTCCAGACAATGCCCAGCCTTTCCTCTACAATGACCTGTTTCTGCTGGCCATGACGGCGAGACATGTTTTGTTTGCACCCATGTACAGTATCTTTTCAGTTCCAACGTTGCTGTGCTGCCGAGGATACACTGGCTGACACAAGGACCGTTCTGTCTGGACGATTTGTGTGTTTGCATGCTTGGTCATCCAAGAAATTGAGGACAGGAAGTTGTGATTCCTGTTTCCCGTCTATTCACCGTTTTTTTTTTCTTCTTGCCTTTCTGCACACCGCTTCCTGATTGGCTGCCTGAATTTGTGGGTTCTGCTAGAGTGTACTTTTGCTCAATCACACCTTTTTCAGGCTTCACCGTTTCCTGAGCAGCCGTTCAGAGGAAGTGTCTGCAAAGCAGCATATTAAAATATATGAAGACGTCTGACGAAAATGATCATAGCTAGCGGGTTTATAAGTTCAGAGGAGTTATTCACACATACGTTTGCTGTTTCACGCTACTGTATTATTTCACTCTTATATGTCTTCTTTAACGTAACCGTCAAATCATTAGCAGAAAGCCAGGAAGCCAAACGAATTTTGTAACATTACCAGAATAAGGAAGGATCTTTATGGTTCCTTGGTAGAGAATGTTGTGTGTAGCAGCAGAAATTAAGTAACAAACTCAATGTCCAGAATGCATTAAGATAAACCTGTATTAGCCCCACAAGTGTATGTCAGAATTACGCTATTCATCATTTAGTACTTTGTTATTTCTGGCACAGTGCTTTTGAAAATAAGGATCTAAAAGTGAATTTTGAAGTCTGGATAATAATATTTCAATCTGTCTTGTTTACTCATTTGTAAAAACAAATAATACGTTTGATCATTTTAAACACTTTGATGTACCTGCTTTTGAATAGGACTGATGCAACAGAAAAAATGGTGAAAGTAATTTGCATGTTGAAACTGACTTTCACTTTCTTCCACTCTCATGTGTCTCTTTTGCTCTGTCTCACTCTTTCCATTTCTCTCTCTCTCTCTCTCTCTCTCTCTCTCTCTCTCTCTCTCTCTCCATTTCTTTCTCTCTCTCTCTCTCTGTCTCTCCATTTCTGTCTCTCTCTCTCTCTCCATTTCTGTCTCTCTCTGTCTCTGTCTCTCTCTCTCTCCATTTCTGTCTGTCTGTCTCTCTCTCTGTCTCTGTTTCTGTCTCTCCATTTCTGTCTCTATCTCTCTATTTCTGTCTCTCTCTGTCTCTGTCTCTCTATCTCTCCATTTCTGTCGCTCTCTCTCTCTCTCTCTATTTCTGTCTCTATCTCTCTTTCCATTTCTGTCTCTTTCTCTTGGTCTCTCTCCATTCCTGTCTCTCTCTGACTCTTTCTCTCTTTCCGTCTCGCTCTCTTTCCATTTCTCTTTCTCTCTCTCTCTCTTTCTCTCTCTCTCTCTCTCTCTCTCTCTCTCTCTCTCTCTCTCTCTCTCTCTCTCTCTCTCTCTCTCTGCAGCGGCTAAGCGGCCCTCCTCCGTCTCCTCTCTGAGTGGGATAGTGAGCCGGATGGCCTCATCAGGGGGCGCGTCCCGTGGGAGCTGCACCTCCGTCAACACAGTGTGCTCAGACAGCGACCGTGCAGCCAGCCTCAGCTCCTCCGCCTCCTCCGCCTCGCTGCAGGACGCTCACTCCTCCTCCTCCTCTTCCTCTCTGCCCTATGGAGCCATGCCCACTTACACATGCCCCCAGCGCCAGGGCTCCGACATCAGTCTGGACCTCACCCCCCTGTCCCTGCTGCCCGGGGCCACGCCTCCAACACCTCTGCCCAAACTGTCCCGCCTGCAGCGGGTGGCGCTGGAGATCGTGGAGACAGAGCAGGCCTATGTGAGAGACCTGAAGAGCATAGTGGAGGTAACCACGCCTTTAACACCTTTATCACCGGGGTATAAGAAGATAAACCTTCATTTGCAAAGGCAGGAGCTGAAAAACAATAAAACAAAAGCTTTTCAACACAGTACAGTATAAAAAGTACAGTATACAAATACTACAGCAATATAAATATGGACATTTGTGTGTATGCAAATATATATATATATATAATATATGTGAACACAGTGGAGTGTCCTCAGTTGTTTGGTAGCAGCAGGCAATGAGAAAAACAGTAATAATGCACCAGACAAATTAATCATTGCCTGCAGTAATATTCCACCCCAAGAAATATTGCACCCAGGAGAAACAAAAAGTATTTTTTTGAAAAAAGTTAAAGAAGCATCTCAGCCCAAAACTAGTGTATGTGCAGCAATGTGTCACTCAGCTTCTGCTTTGTGATATAATTCCATTAATCCCTTCTCACCACAATAACCATCATGCATTACACCAGAACAGCCCCTGGGAACCGCACCCCCTCCATGGTGCTAAAGAAACCCTGTCTGCTAGCTGAACCAAAGGCTGATAAATGCAGACATGATATTCCTAACATTACAGCTGGCTTTTAGACCTTTCTCTGCATCGGCCACCTAGCAAGGTCTGAGATATATGCACCAAAGTTCTTACAAAAGGTCCTCCTGTCTTCAAGAAACACTTTATGGACAAAAGTATTGGGACACACAGATTTTTTAGTGTTTGGCTAGGCCCCAGTAAGGGGCAATCTTAACGTTTCAGCAGACCAATACATTTTCGACAACACCATGCTTCCAACTTTGTGGACACAGGTTTAGGGAAGAACCTTTTCTATTCCAGCATGACTGTGTCCCAGAGCACAAAGCGAGCTCCATAAAGACATGCTGGAGGAGTTCAGTGTGGAGGAACTTGACTGGCCCAAAAAGAGCCCTGACCTCAACCCCATCCAGCACCTTTGGGATGAACTAGAAGTCAGGCTTGACTTCATAAATGCTCTACAGAATGAATGGGCACAATTTCCCACAGAAACAACCCGAAATCTTGCGGAAACCCTTCCAAGAAGAGTAGATGCTGTTATAGGTGCAACTTCTACTTCAACTTCTGTGTATCCTAATGCAAAGTCCCTTTTGGTGTAATAGTCTGACGTCCTAATACTTTTGTCCATATAGTGTAGATCACCCAAAGGGTGTTTCTTATTCTGTAAGGTGAAAAATACCACCCTAACTACGGTTGGAGGCAAATAAGCAGCGTTACAACAGGCAGCGAGAGTTAAGACTTTTACTTTGGCCAGAATGCACTTTTTACATGGTATGAAGCAAATGTGATGATTTCAGCATTTAATTTGCATCAGACTAATCTGGTGCCTAAATCATCACGCTTTGCTGGTTTTATCTTCAGTCCCCAAAAATGTCTCCTCCACTGCATTTGATTTTTGGTCAAATTGTTGCTGTAAAAACATTTTTTGAGCTACATGTCCACAAACCTTTGACAGGGTGTGTTTGCCTCTTGCATGGAATGCTTTGAAGTGTAACATATTTCGCTCACGCTGAACCACTTGGACGAGAGCAGGCACCTTCAGGAGAATTTTATATCCACCCCCGTCTCTTCCCAAACTGTACGTGCCTGAGGCGTCCGCACTGAGCTCTAGGAATCCAAACTGACACAAAGGCCTTTATTTCTGCATTAATGGTATCATATTTACTTCAGACGTAATATAAGAGCCATGTAGGCGATAGCTGGATATTTGGCTCTGCCAGGGGCCATTTTCTCCTGATCACTGTGAGATGTGGTGGTGCCATTCATCACACTCTCAGGTGGAGTGGAGGACACCGTGGCAGCGGATGAAAGCAACAGTAAATTTAATCCGCCACTTCAAAAGCATTATTTGCACTATTTCTTGCCGGGGTCAGCCGACCCCGGACAATGAGGAGGCTGTTGTTCATATCTTACACACGCGCGCGCGCACACACACACACACACACACACACACACACACACTGAATAGCATAAGAGACTCTTTGTAGAGACTCTCAACATATTTGTCATGACTGATGTGGAGCCTCCCAGCAGAAACGCCGAAACACTGAACTCTGCAGAAGCTTCTGTCAAGACAGGTAAAAGGTGAGTGGCTCAATAAACACCTTCTCTGAGAGTGAGGCCTCTGAGCAGGGTGGCCAAACTTAAATTAAAGCAGTAAGCCTCTTGACTGTTGTATATAACGTTATAGATAATGTTCATAACCGCAGTTTTACAAGAGTTGAGAGGCAGATAAATCACATATCATTCATTCTTTCATTTTCTGTAACCGCTTAGTCCTTACTAGGGCCGCGGGCACCCAGAGCCTATCCTGGGGGGGGGGGGGGGTGCCAGCCCATCGCAGGATGCACACACACACACATACACACCCACATTTAGAATCCACGTTACTTTGGACTGTGGGATAAACCCAGAGACGGCGGAGGAAACCCACACCACCCCGAGGAGAACATGCAAACTACCCTCTGTGCCACCTTGGGGCCCCAAATCACTTATTATAAATGCTAATCACATTTCCTCTGCCCGGGAGAGTAGACCAAACATTGCTGATTTGCCATATTTCATGTCCTGGAACAAAGAATGTTGTGAAAAAAAGGAAAACATTCTGATATCCTGTGAAAACGCTGATAAAGTTTCAAATCTCTGTGCAGTCCATATACGGAAACTAAACTGCAGAACTGACACGTTTACGTACATCTTCATATTCAGCTGTCAGAACTTTAGCCATTCCAGATCACTCTCAATTCATAAGCAGTGTTTCAGTCTGGACTCTTTTTGAATGAGCTACAGTACAGGAAAGCCAATCAGAAAAGAGATAAATGACACACATCAGTCTTAAAGGCACAGTAATGAAAACAGCCTGCGTGCGATATATTATAAATGGACTTGGGGAAAAAACGTGGTTACATTGTTTTTGGAATGAACCATTAATGGAACATCTTTCAAAGGACTGTCGATTTTTACGATTATGTCAAAAACAAACTTCGATTCTTAAAGTTTGGTGACGTACCTGTACCTATCAAACTTTAGCTGATAGATTAGGTGGTCAGTAAAGACGTCTTTTACCACCATACGTCTTTTATGGCTCTCATTTTTACACATTTTTCATGGCAACCCTGGCTCTGGGCCGGAAGCGTGGATGGTCCTGTGGTGAATGAGAAGGTCATGCTGACTGGAGCTCATTCTGAAGAATAGGATTCTTACTCAGACTTGTTGCTTGTTGCTGGTTAACGTGTGTCTGTCCTGAGAGTGGTGTTTAGAGTCGTGTGTGTGTGTGTGTGTGTGTGTGTATAAAGGTGTGCACACACACCACCATGATTGACATGGAGGTATTCAGTCTTTTGTGTGCGAAGACCAAAATGTATCGTTTTTCCCGATCGCTGATGGGTCTTTTGAAGTTTGGGCCGCTTTGTGATCCCATAAAAAGAAAAGGCATGCGATTGAGGTCTGCCCAGAGAAGAGATGCCTTCAGATCTGATGGCCATAAATTGGTTGCTGAAAGAGAAGTCATGAGCAGAGGAGCACTGCTGTTTCATCAGCCTGAAGCTTTAAAACAGGACGTATTTGTTGGGTGGGGGTTCGTGTGACACACTGCTGACTCTGGGATTTGCACATATGATTGGTCTGGAGCCCTCGCGGAGCTGATGTTAGTAATAGCCGTCTGGTTTTGATAGAAAGCCCAGCGAACGATGATGTCAAACCTGCTTGAAAGAGCCTTCTTTTGTGCGCATATGCGTGTGTTGTGCTTTGTATGAGTATTTTTTTTACATTTGTGAGTTTTGTGAGTGTCTGCGTGTGTGTGTGTGTGTGTGTGTATGTGTGTGTGTTTGTGTGTGTATGTGTGTGTATGTGTGTTTGTGAGACAGAGAGACAGAGAGGGAGAGACAGAGAGAGAGAGAACGAGAGAGGGAGCTTTGGGGAACTTTTTGGGGAACAGACTTAGTGAAGCCCCCTTTTCCTTTATGCTGTATCGCAGCCAAATAGGACAGGAAATTGAGGGGGGGGGGTGATGTGGGGGCTTTGGCTGTAACCCCCATTCTGGGGCACAAGCAGAGGGGCTCGCTCACAAGAGAGGGACACACTCCTTCTCCTCCGAATTCTGACCTAGTTTCTCAGACAAAGGTTCAGAGAGTGTGCGCAACTCTCAGCGACTTTCCCTCCTTCTCCCTCCCTCGTTCTGCTCTCCTTCCTTTGTCCACCTTCCTCTCCAAAACCCCCCCAGTGCAGTTTCTTTCTTTCTTTTTCTTTATTATAAGCTCGTTCTTCTTCGCCCTCTCTTGTTCTTGACTAGTTTTAAACGTAGTTTTTTGTCTTTTGCTGTTAGTACCATGAAAGTTATTAATGTGTCTATTTGTGAGTCATGAACACCACAGCGCAGCACACAGTGTGAAATTCTTTCTCTGTATTAAACCCAATCAGCAAGAGTGAAGCAGAGGGTAGCCAGGAACACAGCCCCCGGGGAGCAGTGTGTGGGGACGGTACTTTGCTCAAAGGTACCTCAGTGGTTCCACTAGCACTCTTGGGATTCGAACACATGACCTTCCAATCACAGGGGCAACTCCCTAACCAGGCCACCAGCTGCCCCAGGATACTGTTTTATACACAAGCCTCATGTTAAAGCACCACTTGAAGGGGGCACCCTGATTCATTGACCAGGTGCTTTCAGGCTTCTTTTACTCTTGTAATTTAATGATAACTTTAATTGAGTAATTTAATGATAACTCAATCACTCTGCATTGTTTCCTTAATAACACTTTGGATGCAGACCAGAGACTCGAGTCGCAATTAATTAATTAATTAATTATTTATGTATATCTCAAACCGTTCACCTTTCCCCAGTGTCCCATTACTTTTGTCCGAGGTGAACGGTTTTCAGCTAATAGCGGTTTTCGAGGGGTCGTAGGAGACTGCCCCCTGTAGTTAGAGAATGGAAGTCCCTTTGGATAAAAGTGTCTGTTAAATGCCGTAAATGTTAATCTTTTGCCCCAAATGTGTTTCAAACAGCTGATGTAGCATATTGTAATTAATATAAATTTGGAGCGTCAGAATCAAAAAACTGTACTGATCCTGGAGGAAATGGCTCAGAGACAAGAACAATATAAAATATGAAGTCTAAATAAAATCTAAAAATGCAGAAAAAAGTGTATGAAATATACACTGGTCTATATGCAGAAATGCTGAGTATTAAATAGCATGATTAGGCCAGTTCAATGCTTTTCAATTGGATGATTATCTTGTTAACGTAATTATTGCACAGCCACTTTGAGCTTAAGCTGCAGAAATAAATCACAAACATGTCCAGTCAGATACCCCCCCTTACTCTTATCCTCATGTTTCTCTCTGTCTCATGTTTTTCTCTTTTCCCTGACTCACTCTGACATTCCTCACTCGTCCCCTCGTCTCCTTCTCCCATTAAGCTCCCGGGCGGCACCAGTGTCGGGGGAATTCTTTCTGGTCCCTGGCAGACTGTAAATCAGTGTAATTACAGTGGCCTTACTTTGTCTTTGCCTTTAAAAGGTGATGAATGCATCAGGCCCCTCATTTTCCACCTCATTTTGCCCCACCTCAGGCCTGCTTGCCTTCCCCAACACCCCGGTGGCTCTGGAAACAAACATGGTGCAAGAAAAAGCGCCCCATTACGCACTGCAGGAATGCAGCGGGGAGCCATAGGGAGCGAGGGGGGGGGCACACAGACCGCCATATTATCTCGCAGGGCTCAAAATGTTTGTTTGTTTATAGCTATTTATTGTAGCAGTCGAGTCTGGAGCCTTTTGAGTTTGTTTTGTTTTTTGCATGGTGGCCCCTTGTCCTATCAGCTCTCAGTCCAGATTGGATCAGTACTTAATGCCAGCCGCGGCACTTCCAGTTTTTTCAGTCCGTCACAGTTCAGGAGGCCCATCTAAGGGGTGTGGAATTATCTGATGTATTTGTTTGTGCTAAAAAGCTGCCTAATTACAGGTTAATGAGGCCAAACAGACACTGATAAGGTCCGGACAGATCTCCCTGATTAGCAGTGCTAGCCGGGGTAAGCTGCGGCGCAGACTGAGCCGCTGAGCTGAAGCTAATGTCGGCTACTGGCCTCCGCCATGCTGAAATACGGTATTGTAGAACAGTTAGTATTTATAGATGGCAATAAGTGCTTTGATTGCAAAGTCTGTTTTCCACATTAAGCCGGTAAAGGAACTGGATCACAGCAGCGCTATTACGTTTAAAGGTTTGCTGGAACAGTTAGAAGAGCGATCAGACTTTTTTACTTTAACATATGAACTCTGAGCGCAACAGTGAATTGCAGCTCCAAATTACAATGTTCTGACCTGATGTGCTTACATAGCCCAGTGTTATATACCCTGCCTGCCAAAAACATAACTTTTTCAATTGTTGCAATAACCCTGATGAATAGAAAGCTGCTCTTTTATTCTTAGCAAAACAATTGAAGGAACCACTGACAATAGCACTACGAGCGTCGAGACTATGCTCATATATCACATATACAGGGCCCTAGTGCTTTCAGCCAAGGAAGACAGTTTGATGAACTTGAAGCTAAGTGTTGCGAGACTTACAAAAAGTATTGTTAACAAAAACGTTCATAGATGTTTTTTCACTCTTTATTGACCAGTGCTCCATCCTAGGGCTGGGCGATTTGGCCTAAAATCAAAATCTTGATTAATTGAACATTTTAACTCGATTACGATTAATGAA
>JBBPDC010000001.1:18933981-18945007 GCA_037974485.1 Hemigrammopetersius urotaenia | reverse complement strand
TGTGTGTGTGTGTGTGTGTGTGTGTGTGTGTGTGTGTGTGTGTGTGTGTGTGTGTATAATGTTAAAACTTGGGGTCCACAACTCCTACTGTTTCATGCAGTAGCTTGTAGAGTAGAACACATCAGAGATCTGATTCCTATGAAAACGTTTCAACAGTGATGGATAAGCATAGCATGTGAAAAGTAACAGTGATATTTTAACGTTTTTTTCTTCTCATGTAGTTTCTATGGAGGATCAGAGGATCTTTCTGATGACATCACACAGCAACAGTTGCTCCCAGGAGTCAAGTAGGTTCATTCTGTTTCTAATCTTTATCAAACTGAGTGAAACAGTCAACACAAACCTGTACAGAAACTGTTTAGACTGTCAAATCATTTTATTTCAGGGATCCAAACTTGTGGACTGTCAAGTGTAAGGTAAGTACTGTTCTAGAAAATTGTAGTGAAGAAGTAGTTATTGCACTGTATCCGTCATTCACACTGAGATTCCCCTGTAGATTGGTGAGGAGAGGGCAACGGCCATTTCGCTGATGAGGAAGTTCATCGCTTATCAGTGCACTGATACGGTAAGCTGTGTTGACTGTTGTTGTGATTAAGCATCTGCTTTAGAGAATCATAGTCCAGATGCAAGTATTCGATAAAAAAAAGACCTGAAATGTTAATTATTCACTATTTATCTGGCATCAGTGCCTCTGTCAGTTCTGTCTCGTTCCAATTTCTGTCCCCTTCCTGCCTCCACACAGCCACTTCAAATCAAATCAGTGGTGGCTCCTGAACATGTGAAGGGTTATATCTATGTTGAAGCATATAAACAGACCCATGTCAAGTCTGCTATCGAAGGAGTTGGCAACCTCAGAATGGGCTTCTGGAACCAACAAATGGTGCCCATTAAGGAGATGACGGACGTCCTCAAAGTGGTCAAGGAGGTGACCAATCTTAAACCGAAGTCTTGGGTCCGTCTTAAGCGTGGCCTGTACAAAGATGACATTGCCCAGGTAGGTTATAGGTCCAAGTCTGAACAAAACCATAAACCAAGGTCAAAGTATGAGTGTGAATAGTGCACACTTATTTATGAATGTTTGTTTTCTTGAAACTATTGAATAAATCCTGAATTGAATTGATTGAATGAATCCTGAAACACTGAATAAAACCTTATTTTTTCCTGAATGCTATTGTTTGTCTCCTCAGTTTTAGCATTTTATATACATTTTTCACTTTAGGTTGATTATGTCGAACCAAGCCAAAACACAATATCGCTGAAAATGATTCCTCGAATTGACCTGGACCGGATCAAAGCAAGGATGAGCATGGTAAGAACTATTTCTTTTTTTATTATGGCAACTTCATTTTATAAAAAAAGATTTACATGGTTTAATGCCTTCTTAATGATTACTTGCAGAAAGACTGGTTTGCTAAGAGAAAGAAGTTCAAGAGACCTCCTCAAAGGCTTTTTGATGCCGAGAAGATCAGGTAAGAGAACATACAGCACCCGGTAGTCTCCTTCCCTTTATTCTCAGTAGTAATGTTATAGTATTTGCTTGGAGACATTGTCACCGATTATCCCTCTCATGAGTAAACAACGTGCGTTCCAGGTCTCTGGGAGGAGAAGTTAGCCACGATGGAGATTTCATGATCTTTGAAGCCAACCGCTACAGCCGTAAAGGCTTCCTGTTCAAAAGCTTCGCCATGTCTGCTGTGGTAAGATCCCTGAATGAGATTCTGGAGTGTTTGTAAAGGATATGAGCGATTGTGTACGTTTGTGGTGCAGGACAAGGTTCTGTGAGAGCAGACAGGAAAAATACGGAAAACCTCGATGTTAACATGTTGTCTTCACACCTGTGTTCAGATCACGGATGGAGTTAAACCAACTCTCTCAGAGCTCGAGAAGTTTGAGGATCAACCTGAAGGCATTGACCTGGAAGTCGTCACTGAAACGACAGGTCTGAGAAACACTGAAGTGTGTGAGCGAAAGAGAGAGCGCTTGGTAGATTGATGATGACTCATTTTTGAGACTGATCGAAAGCCTTTGTCGATAGGTAAGGAGCGAGAGCACAACCTTCAATCAGGAGACAACGTGGAGGTGTGCGAGGGCGAGTTGATCAACCTTCAAGGAAAAATTCTGAGTGTGGATGGGAACAAGATCACAATCATGCCCAAACACGAGGACTTAAAGGTATGTTTGTATTGCAGTATGTTTTTCTCACGGCACAACTAAACTACTGGTCACTTGTGCCTGGGAAAAAGCTTAGACAAGCTCTGTAGTGTATAGTGCTGTCTCTGTCACTGGCCTTATAGGTCTCCCTCTTTCTGTTCTCAGGACCCATTGGAGTTTCCGGCTCATGAGTTGAGGAAATACTTCCGCATGGGTGACCATGTTAAAGTTATTGCCGGCCGCTATGAAGGCGACACAGGCCTTATTGTGCGAGTGGAGGAGAACTTTGTCATTCTCTTCTCTGACCTTACCATGCATGAGGTGAGCTGCTTTACTGCACATTGTTCTTTTAGTGTAGTGTCATACTATTTAGTTTCCCATTGCAAAGCACTAAACCTGTGTCCCCCAAAGGCATTTTAATGCTGTAATGTTAAGCTCATCTAAGCTGTCAGACTACATCATGGTAGTGATGATAGACTACATCATAGCAAACTGTACATTTTGAGGCTATGAAAGCATCATGTTGAACCCAGCAGAACATTCCATCAGGGATAAGGTTCTTTCATGCTCTAGCTGTGGAGTAAATCAGATAAATGTCGGAGGCCAAACGGTTCGAGTGACTTAGCTGAAGTGCATTTGGTCTTCAGCAAAAGGCCAGATGAAAGCATTCTTGGCCCAAGAGATATTGTTTGCGCCTCATCCCTTTTTGGCAGAAATGCTATTTGTCACACGTTGTCAGTGTTTGTTTATGCTTTTATAATGTGTGTTGAATGTCTAATGATATTTTTATTGCATGTTCCAGCTTAAAGTATTACCTAGGGACTTACAGCTGTGCTCAGAGACGGCCTCTGGGGTGGATGCTGGAGGTCAGCACGAGTGGGGGGAGCTAGTTCAGCTGGACCCTCAGACTGTGGGTGTCATTGTCCGGCTAGAAAGAGAGACCTTCCAGGTAGTGTCAAGTTCAGCTAATGAAGCCGTTCTGCCTGAATTAACTTTTGATTTATTTGGAATTCATTCTGTGTCAATGTCGGTGGATGTGTAAAGCAGTGTTTAGTGCTTTCTAATCCTGTAACTGTTTTTGTGGTGGTGTGTGGATGATCCCAGGTGCTTAATATGCATGGGAAGGTGTTAACGGTACGGCATCAGGCAGTGAATAGGAGGAAGGATAACCGTTTTGCTGTTGCTCTGGACTCGGAACAGAACAACATCCATGTAAAGGACATTGTCAAAGTCATAGATGGACCGCATTCGGTAAGTAAGGATGGGTCAGCTGTAGTCATTATTGACCTTAAATACAATTCGTAATAATTCTTTTTGTTTATCATATGTAAATATAAACATGTGGGGTTTTTCTTTTTTTTCTTTTTTTCTTTTAGGGTCGTGAGGGGGAGATTCGACACCTTTTCAGAGGATTTGCCTTCCTTCATTGTAAGAAGCTGGTTGAAAATGGAGGCATGTTTGTATGTAAAACACGCCATCTTGTGCTGGCTGGAGGTTCAAAGGTATGTGTGCAGATGGTTTTTCAGTGATGGGTATTTTGATGGTAAAAATGGTCTATTTAATAGCTAATGACTGTAGAGGCACACAAGCTTTTTTCTATAGCATTGTGCAGAAGTTACTGCCTTATACTAACACTCCTTTATTCACAGTGCTGTTCGTTTTAAGGCAGAAAGACTAAAAATAGGGTTGTACACATTTTCATATTGTTTCCAGTAGTTTTCTTTCTATTAATTTATTCTTCCCCCTTTGCTCTCTCAGCCTAGAGATGTGACCAATTTCACCATTGGTGGATTTGCTCCCATGAGCCCACGAATCAGCAGTCCTATGCATCCTGGAGGAGGGGGTAAGAGTTAACGTTTTTCTTAGAAATATTCTTAGCACCTTGATTAAGGCCTTACAATACAGAATGTCATTGAAAGTCAATTAGTTAAGATTCAGTGTACAGGAATCCCCGCTTATACACGGTTGTTCGTTTGGACGTGGGAAGGCAGTCGGATGAACCTGAATGGAATGAGCCTCTGCTGCTCAGCATTGCACCCAAGAATAAATACGAGGACAAGGCGGTGTTGCGGACGAGGCCCGATCGGCACCGTTTTTTCGTAGCAGTATAGAATTTTTCATGCATTTTAGTGCTAAATTATTAAAAATATCATTTTATTAATTTGTAACAAATTACTGTAAATTCTGCTACATTTCCATATACATTTTTTGGTACGGTCCAGAGAACACAATAAACGTTCTTGGGACAGTGAAAGCAACCAATCCAAGAATGTTATTCATTTCTCCTTGCTGCTGATTGTCTGGTGCCCTGTGACACACCTCGCGTGAAGCGTCTCGAGTGT
Organism: Hemigrammopetersius urotaenia; assembly: GCA_037974485.1. NCBI lineage: Eukaryota > Metazoa > Chordata > Actinopteri > Characiformes > Alestidae > Hemigrammopetersius > Hemigrammopetersius urotaenia. The sequence goes on along the minus strand of JBBPDC010000001.1, from coordinate 18,940,514 downwards.
TTGAGTGTTGTTGTGTTTTTCATTTTGTTGTTCTCTAAGCCCTGTATTTTTATTACTGTAAATGTATTTATTACTGTTTTTACTCTGCTTATATCAAAGAAAACGCCCGTGCATGAATTACAGTTCAGTCTATACAGTGGTAACATCGATATTTACATAGTAGCACTACGAGAGACGGCTGCTCAGTGTACAGTATAAATACAGGTTTACCTTTACATTTCTTAAACGTAATGTAATACATTGTTTAAAATCAAATTGAAGTGTTTTGGGAGCATATTTGGGGGAAATTTTAGGTTGTACACTATAAAAATAGGCATTTTTAGGCTTTGTGCTCTTGGAATGTAATGCCCACGATAAGCCAATGTTTACTGTAGTTCACTTAAAATGTAAATGTGTACTTCGTATAACAAAGTTAAATTAAATGTATCTGATGTTTCTCTTCCTCCAGGTCAGATGCAGCGGGGAGGAGGTGGAGGTGGCATGGGTCGTGGTCGCGGTAGACGAGACAATGACCTAATTGGACAGACAGTCCGCATTTCCCAAGGACCATACAAGGGTAAGAAAGCTTTTATATTTTTGTTAAAAGTTCATCTAAGAATTTTATGGCCTGATCTAGTTGCATAATTATGTAACACATTCAGGGTACATTGGAGTGGTAAAGGATGCTACAGAATCAACAGCAAGAGTAGAGCTCCACTCAACCTGCCAGACCATTTCTGTGGATCGCCAGCGTCTCACCAGTGTGTAAGTAATTACTTTGATGATCTCCAATCAGATATTTTGGCCTACGCCTTACAGAAAGCTTACGTTGGAAAACAGTGTGTGGAAAACATTTTCAAAACATGTTTCATTCTTTTCATTCTTTTTCTTAGCCAGTTTCCTTCAACTTATTTATTAAATGCTTTTTTTCCCCTTTTTTATAAATCAGTGGTGCGAAGAAACACGGAGGAATGACTTCCACACATGGACGAACCCCAATGTATGGCTCTCAGACACCTATGTATGGGTCCGGTTCCCGTACCCCCATGTATGGCAGCCAGACGCCTTTGCATGACGGTGAGACTCAAAGCAGTGCAGTATCAGTAAACTGTATTTAAGTTAGTATTTTGATTGTATTAATTGTATTTGATTCGTTACAGGAAGCCGCACCCCTCATTACGGCTCTCAGACGCCTCTGCACGATGGGAGCAGGACGCCTGGGCAGAGTGGAGCTTGGGACCCCAACAATCCCAACACACCATCACGGTAATGGGCACGAGTAATTAACGGAGTAATTGTTGTTAGATAACGGTGGTCTATGTCCTGTTCTGTCTGTGCCCTGACTCTCTACTCACCCTTTGTAGGCCGGATGATGACTATGAGTTTGGGTATGACGATGAGCCTTCTCCGTCCCCTCAAGGCTATGGGGGTACACCTAATCCTCAGACTCCTGGGTACCCAGAAGTGCCCTCTCCACAAGTCAACCCACAGTACAACCCACAAACCCCTGGAACTCCTGCAATGTGAGGGAATCTTGAGTACATGACTTCTATGTAAAGTGGTTGGATTTAGTACAGAAGTTAATGTGCTTAAGTTTGATTGTGCTTCAGGTACAACACAGACCAGTACTCTCCATATGCAGCACCCTCCCCACAGGGCTCCTACCAGCCTAGCCCCAGCCCTCAGAGTTACCATCAGGTGGCTCCCAGCCCTGTGGGCTACCAAAACACACACTCCCCAGCCAGTTACCACCCTACCCCATCGCCCATGGCATACCAGGTACCACAAAGGTTTTTATTATTATTAATGAGCAGTTGTTCATGATGTATCATTCCATATCTGGGCCGGTATAGATCACAAAATCACATTGTTTTTCCTGGTTCAAAAGGTATTCATTTAACATCGAAGCAGGAATGCCACAAAGTGCATGAGTGTTGTTTTCAGTCATTTTGCAATTTTGATTTACTCTGACCTGCAGGCCAGTCCAAGTCCCAGCCCAGTAGGTTACAGCCCCATGACACCCGGGGCTCCATCTCCAGGGGGTTACAATCCCCACACCCCTGGATCGAACATTGACCAGACGTCCAGTGACTGGGTCACCACAGACATCCTGGTGCGTGTGAAGGACACTTTCCTGGATGCAGGGGTTATTAATCAGACGGGTGTCATCCGCAGTGTTACTGTAAGTGAACCTTGAAGTGCTCTCTCAGCTTGTGTCTCTCTTGATTGAAATATTTTCACAATGATTTTCACATGTTTTTTGCCTTAGTAATGTGGCCTGGATGTTTCTGCCCTGACAAGTATGTCTTGCGCTGGTTCTCGATTTGCATATTTCTTGATGTTATGAAGATATTCTTTCAAAGGCTTAGAATGACTCAATAGCCCAGAGGACTCTTTTGTTTGGCATGTGATGACTTACATACTACTAAGTATGGGCTGTGACTTGTATATGCAGAGTCACTATTAAATTTGCTGATGTTGGAATCCTTTGGAATGTGGGTCTGTGTGGGTGAGATTTGCTTCATTTTCTTATTAATGGTTTCATTAATAGCAGTCATTGGGGAAACCAGTATCTATTACAATCAAGTCTTAGTGTGTTTTTGTTAGGAACATCACAGATACATGTATTATCTATCACTTTTGTTCTGTATAACATGTTATACATGTGTGTAAATGAGAGGGACACAAGTGGACCGGTGATGTTGCAGGCAGTAGAAGTAACGAAGGTGGAGGACTTTAAGTACTTATGGTTCAAAGCAATGGAGAGAGTGGAAAAGAGGTGAGGAAGCATGTGCAGGCAGGTTGGAATGGGTGGAGAAAAGGTGTGATGGAAGGGTTTCAGCAAGAATGAAAGGTGTAAAAGACGGTGGTGAGACCAGCGATGTTGAAGATTTGGAGACGGTGCCAACGAGGAAAAGACAGGAGGCAGAACGGGAGCTTTCAGAGCTCATAGGGATGGAGATGCTTTGGAGATAAAGTCAGAGAGGCCAGACTGAGATGGTTTGGACGTGTCCAGAGGAGAGAGAATGATTACAGAGGTAGAAGGATGCTGAGGTTAGAGCCTGAGCAGAAGACTAAAGAGGAGATTTATGGATGTGGTGAAAGAGGACATGATGTTACTTGGTGTGAAGATGCAGAAAACAGGACGAAATGGAGACAGGTGACTCACTGTGGCAACCCCTGAAGGGAAAAGGTGAAAGAGAAAGAAGATAACACTGGAAATGGTGGTGGTGGCCTAGTGAATAGGATACTTGCCTCTGGACCAAGAAGTCATGGGTTCAAATCCAACCTTCAGCACCACCACTGGGTCCCTGAGCAAGACCCTTAACCCCAAGTTGCTCCAGGGAGAGACTGCCCCCTGTAGTTAAGAAATGGAAGTTGCTTTGGATAAAAGCGTCTGATAAATGCCATAATGTTGGTCTACCAGATCCCTAATGCTGTCACGCAAGAACTTACTGCTTTAAGTTATAATATCAGTAAATATGTCCACTGAGAGAAAGTTTAATTAGATCTGAGCAGTGTTTTGCTGTGAGTTCGCTATTCTCGGCTGCAAAGTCTCCAAATGATCGCGTATTGAAATGAGTGTAACAGGGCCCCTGCATTACTATCGCGATTTAGGTCTCATCACTGTGGTTCAGGGCTATCCAACCATGTTGAAACATTATAAAATCTCATAGACCACCACCACTGTTCTGTCAGCATTACCCCCTGTTAGTATTTCTATGTTGCACAATGTTTCCCTCATATTTGTGCACAAAGCGTTCCAAAATGTTTCTGGTTCAGGCCAGTTGAGAATGAGAGTGATCCGGTGTGCCCTGAGGACAGGAAAGATAAATGCTGACGTTCGAAAATCCAGAAGTATGTGTTCTTATGTTGGAGCTGATTTGCCTGTGTTGTAAGAGCAAAAGGAATTGTGTTCTTAGGTTTTACTGCCGGGGGAAAAAAAACACAAGCTAGAACACTAAAAGGATCTCTCTGTCGGCTTGTGTTTTGCACCCAGGGAGGAATGTGCTCAGTGTTTCTGCAGGACACAGAGAAGGTGGTCAGCATCTCAAGTGAACACCTGGAGCCTGTCACACCAACCAAAAACAATAAGGTACCTCCTCTCGTACTGCACCCCACAGCTACTGCTCAGGTTTACACCTCAGTATCCCCCCATTCAGGCTTTAAAGGACACAGAACGGCTTTACAAAAGCGTGACTACTTATTTGTAAATTGCTTTTTATGCCATTTTATACTGCAGCAGTTATGCAGTATTACATGTGGTTAGTTTTATCCGTTTTGAGTCGAGCACAAAAAAATTCAGCCCTAGAGAAACAAAAATAGCTCCACATTAGGGCTGCACAATATATCGCAAATTAACCGTCATCGCGATATCAACATGCACAATATCTATATCGCGAAAGACTGACTGAACTGCAGTAAATGGTGTTTTTCCAAAACTCTTCACCCAGAGCCACAGAGAAGAGGGCAAAAACATCACTGGGGCAGTTTCTTCATCTTCTGTGCTGCTGTTATAGATTCTTCCTTTTGCTACTTTTTCTGGCTAAGAACTTAAAAAAATTTTAATCTTTAATCTTTAATTAGTATAATTATAGCACTGGAGACAGCAGCATTGAACAAAGTGCAGGAAATGACAGTTTTTACTCACTTATCACAGGTGATATCGCCATCGCAACACTCAACATTATCGCATGTTGCATGTTTTCCTGATATCGTGCAGCCCTACTCCACATTACACATTTAGACAGTGTCTTTAAACCACTTCTGAAAATGTGACTCACTGCTGAAAGTTGGTTAATGTCCATGTCTAACTAGCCATGTGTCATCTCAACTGTCAGAGTGTAAGTGTGTAAGATGGGTGAACAAAGGATTAAAATTGGAGCAGCCAAAAGCTGGATCAGTTAAAACATTGGTTATGTAGGCAGCTGTTGCTAAGAACCATTCTTTGGTTTTTTGAAAGCTATTAAGGATATTATGGTACGGTAAACATTTGTGTTAATGTTGTAATGTACTCATGCTGCCTTTAGGTGAAGGTGATTTTGGGAGAAGACCGAGAGGCCACAGGTGTCCTGCTCAGTATCGATGGAGAGGACGGCATCGTTCGAATGGAACTAGACGAGCAGCTCAAAATTCTCAATCTCCGCTTTCTCGGGAAACTGGAGGCGTGAGCAAATGCACTCTACACAACAAAGCAGCATCATGTCGAGCTTTTCGTTTTTTTGTTCTTTTTATTTGTTTGTTTCCCCACTATAGATCTCAATCACAGAGTAATTCATGTAGTTTGCATTTTACAATATGTTTTTTATTATGAGTCCAAGTTGTTTTAGTGGATATAGCTCATCGTTGGTGTAGAGACTTTTGGGCAAATCAGTTCTGTCAATAAAATGTGAAATTTGCAGTGTTTGACTGCTTTCTTTCAACATGAATTTATTGCATTAATAATGCAACATTGTTTACTTCATTGCTACATATATTATCTGCTTAAATTCTAATCAGAATTAAGATTTGATGCATTCACTTTCCAAGCTGAAGCTGGTGAACAGCCATATTCAGGCACATGGGTGTTTGGGATTCTTGTGGTCTATTGGGAAGTAGAAGATGGTGGTATTCTTAGGACAGGGGTGTCCCAAAGAAGTGTTTGTAGCTTTGGCAACCTGGAATAGGGGTTCTCTTTCATCTTTGTTGCATCCAAGAGTGACGTTTTTGGAGAAGTAGATCTTTAGCTGCACCCATGCCTCGCGATCCTGAAATGAAAGGGGTTACAGTTACTGACTGTAGCCTCTATGCTGTGGCACAATTTATCACTAGTTTAAAGTCGTCAGAGTCACTGACTGTGAAAAAACAACCATGGCCAGCCGGTAGTGCTTCTATTATCAGAAACTGACTATGGACGAAAAGCTAATGGACTAAATGTATGCATGTAAAATGACCTGCAGTTTTCAACTGTACCCTCATTAAACATGCATCAAGGTACCTGACTAATAAATGTGGGACAGGTTATATTAGTGAAATGCTAACGTGCGGAAAACTATCTGTTACCTAAATAATACCTGGTTAGTGATTTGTGATCTTTACTGTCCTGCTTCCCATTGATTGATAGTATAAAGAAAAGACTGATAAACCGGTGACAACACAGTTACAGTAATTATAGATGTATAAACTGTACATGCACGGCACATGTAACTTATGAACTGGTCAGTGGGTTGTCGACACTTTCACACACTATTTCCAAAATGCAGATTGCACCCTGTAATTTCACTGGCCTCTTGGTTGGAGGTTCAAGGTTACTTTATTGTCAGCAGTTGGGATGTTTCTCTACGGACCGTAGCGCTGCATATAGCAGCATTTAACGAGTTCCTAATGAATAAACTAGTGGTGGACCGTTATTGGCGTTAACGTGAGACTCTTATCGGGCGATAAAAAAAATATCGCAGTTAATCTATTCACAAAGTTGGGTTGGGAGCTGGGTCTATGCTACACAAGCGATGATGACTTTCACCTTGATATTTTAGCGCGGATGTATACCGAGCCGAATTGCACTGTAGGGGGCG
>JBBPDC010000001.1:18906851-18929361 GCA_037974485.1 Hemigrammopetersius urotaenia | reverse complement strand
TGCAGGAGACACTACACACAGATCTGAGATCAGCATGAAAAACACTACAGAACCCACAGAAACTGATCTCTGATGATTCTGGCCTGTGTTATAATAGGAATGTTGGTTAAAAAAAGGTGTAGAAATGTCACACATGACAAAGAAACACATTACAAATGGACTACAATGACAAAAGGTGAAGGTGAACACTGTCCTCCAACATACAATATTCAAGTCTGTATTCTTTTTTTTTTCTTATTTTATATCACCTTGTGATCTGCAAGTGCTGAGCCATTTTATCAATTCAGTATTTAATTATGAATGTATATATGAGCCTCCTTTACACACTGGTACTTTAGCTAAACTGATTTTACAGGGGCCTTGGAGAAGGTAGCTTTGTTTGTTAGTTTGTTTGTTTGTTTGTTTGTTTGTTTGCTGGATGAATTTTTAAGGATACCACGCCAGAGGAGTGAGGTCATGCTGGTAAAAACCCAGTGATCATCCAGGTTTCGCCACTAAAACTAGGGAAATTCTGATACTTTGATCACTTTTCTGGCACGAGAGAACTCCCCTCAAACTGTTTGTAATCAGGTTGTTATTTCCTGCGTTAGGGACTTCAAAACAATTATCCGAGGTCTCATCGAAATAACAAACAAACGGAGAGACATGCGTAATTCCCCTCTTCAATTTGAGCTTTATTTTCAGTAATTGCTCATTCACTTCAGGCATGATGCAGGAAGGAACCAAAAATGTCTAGCTAGAGCCATTTTGTTCAACAGTTTACCTTAAAAATAAACAACTTTGGTTTCCCAGCAAGAAGATTGTCATCGAGCAGGCAGCGTCTCCACATCTTTACTAAAACGAAACGTCCGATTAATGCTAACGCACACTGCGGCTTTGGCTTTGTAGCGTCAAACCACTACAAAAACTATTTTTTACCTTATTTTTTAACCCTGAAAATACACCAAACCCCTTCATTTGAATTAAGAGGCCATTCATTTGTGAACCGATCCCTTAATTTTACCTTAAAATTCGATTTAAGGCATGAGTGTGAAACTCCTTAATCTTAAACATAAGGTATTCATTCAGGAGGTTCTATTATTTAAGGGGCAAATTTGAAATTCAGTAGTTTTACCCCTTAATCAGCCTTAAACTGTGCACTTTTACCCTTAATTTTCCTTAAATTCCTGGAAGCTGAGGGGTAAAATTAAGGGGTTTGGTTTTGTAGTGAACAAAACTAATTATTATGTTTAATGTATTACAGACTACCAATATTTTAACCCAGGTGTAAACATACCCTTCAGCAAGCCGTCCACGACTGGTTACATGTTGCTAAAGTGGGCTTTTTGCCTATTTATGATTCATAAAAGGTCAAGTCAAACAGACATTCAGAAGATGTTGTGTTATTTTGTCTGAACCAAAGAGGGTTTCCTATCCTGAATGATGAACAGCCTGTAAACCTTAAAGTATTCTGTGGGGTCTGTGAAAATAAGTGCTCACTGTGACGTCTTGACGGACCGTTTGGTTATCAAATATGGTCCGACACATCATTAACCCAGGCCTCCCTCTGCCTCGTTACGGCGCCCGCTGGGGCTTTTCAATACGCATCCTGTTTTGCCTGTGCACAGAGTTGTTTTGCCTGTGCGAGATCAGGAAGCTGCTGAGGCTCATTGCTCCTGTTTTGGGGGGTCGAGCGGGACGAAGGAGGGTGGACTCAGGTCCGAGCTCCTACTGGTGATGGCACAAGGCCAGCCAAACAGAGTCATGGGCCTCTGCTCTGGGAGCAAATTCTCCAAATTCCTCCCCTTATTTGCACAAACATGACCACGTCTTTGTGAGGCAGTAGGTAATGGGCCAGGTCCTGAGGACAGCAGCATGCTCCAGCAGTCACTGTATTAACGGACATGCGTGAATGTGCACTACTGTCAAAGGGCTTTTTATCTGGACAATGTCTGATCTTTTTTTTAAAAGTGAATAAAGAAATTCAATTAAATTCAATACAGAATACAGAAATACCACAAGACACAAACATGTAGGAAATACCAAAAAATCCATCCTTTCTGTTTTCATAGATCGACTGTACTTTTATTTTGAACTTCTTTTGCCCACATAAAGGACACAGTGACAGTCTAGTACCAAAGTTTTGTACCAAATTACACTGTTAAAGTTTATATCTATATTTAATTTGTATATGCATAATTTATGTACTTTGAAGACATGCTGTCCTGTTGTGACGTCCAGAGAGCGGCTGCTAGAGGCCGCAATCAGGTTTTCATTTCTGGGACTCTTATTTTGAATTGAGGGGATGTTTGTGTCTGTGGTCAGTGTCAGGTGTCCTGTGTTTTCATTTAAGTGATTGTGTGTTATGATTGGGTCTTCTTTGAGTGGGTTTTGTATTTAAGTTCATGAGTTCGTGTCTCAAATGTTGGTCAACCCTCACAATGACCCAATCTCCTTGCGTTTCTTGAGTGTCGGTTTATTTTGTGTTTAAAAGTCCACGTACCTGTAGAGTCTGTGTGTTGTGTAAATAAATTCCATCAAATGGAACCTGCACTCTTGCACCTCGCCTCACTCCCCGAGCACCAGACATGGCACTTGTATTTATACATTTATACATTCAAGCAAATGTATGGCATCACATCAATGCCAAAACTAGAGTGCGCAAAATCACTTGCCGTAAAAATTTTGCCGGCGTAATTTTCAAAGTCGCGGGCAAATATGAAACTCGAGAGCACAAAACTAAGAATCGCGTGCGCGATTGTGATAATATTGCGCCCGAACTGTATTTTTCCTCTCGTGAATGTCTTTTTTCCTCTCGATGTGTTAAATGTCCTCGCGGTTTGAAAGGGGGTGGGTTTGGGCAGTTTGGAGGCGGGGCTTTGACAGTTTCTGCATGCGAATCCTATCGGCCGATGGATCCTGGTCTTGTGATTGGCTAAAGAAAGTTCCAACAGAAAAACCAAAGATGTCGGAGGAAGAGGAACGGCGACAGGAATGTTAAACACAAGTTATAGTTTATCGACATTGTAGTAACAATAATTATTTCATGGTTAGGTCTTACACGTCTAATAAGTGGTCCAAAAAACTACTGTACAGGTAACACTCATAGCAAGTTCATGGACAGAGATGAAGTGTAGTACTGTTCCAAAGTCTAACACCATCAGAAAAACTATTTAAATTGATTAGTGATGGATCAATCATGTATTTTATATAAAAAAGCGCTAATGTTAGAACGACTACAAATCAGTACAGTACAGTACATTGTGACCGTGTGTGTGTTTTGTCTGTACCATGTCCGGTTGTCTCCTAGTTTAGCAAATCAAAAAATGAAATGGTTTGTGTTCACTGACAATCCTGCATTCTAATAAATAATCATTCAGAAATTCTTGGTACATTTAGATTATAATTCCATTCGTTTGCCTTTATTCTAATCTAACATCATGCTTTTATGGGTCGAAACATCTTCAAATCTTTTGAAACAGAACTTGCATAGTCTGTGTAATGACTGGTGGGTCAGAGACCTGTGACATGATGGAGTGAAGCTTCTTCATTTCTGAAAACATTATTTAAGGTTGGCCTACCGACGAACCGTGTGTGTGTGTGTGAATCATAAATCATTGGAAAGCTGATATTCTAGTGTATGTTCTAGTGAATTTCACACCAGGGAAGCGGTCTCACCATGGAAATGGAATGGGGGCAAAAATGAAACGAAGGAGTCTGTCTGCTTTTGTTCTGATCCCCTCAGAGACAAGATGCATATCGTCTGTGAGGCTCAGCGCATGGCTTCAACATCTGCTGCGTTTCACAACACCCCACAAACATTCCACCAATAGAGGAAGTTTATGCTCGAAGAAGCTACTTTATCACTTAATCAAAGTGCGTTGATCATTAACCGAGCAGAGCAGAGGCGAGGTCTGATCCGTTAAAGCGCACAGCTGCTGTCTGGAAGGCTGAAATGACTCGCATGGCTAGTTCAGGCCGTGGAAGAGGCGGGAGACTTCTTGAACCATCGCGCTTCTTCCAGGAACACATCTGGACAGCAGCAACATATTTCCATATCCTAATGGAATCAAAATGAATCACAAAGCAGTTGCTTTGGATTAGTAGTCAGTGCGTTGAATGAAAGAGGACTACCCTGCATTTTGTAGTTCTTTCTTTCTTTTGGGGGCGGCTAAGATAAACAGGATGTTGGAGTCTGAAAAAAAAAAGCGGTCAATCAAGCACAAACACAATAGTTCAAAACAATGGATGAAACGTATGAAGGGGAACTCCTCCTCTCGGAATTTAAGGAGGTGCTCTCAGCCCAGTAACGCGTGTCTGACCCGAAGATGCTTTCTGATGGGATGGAGTGTCCTGTGACTTTGCTCCTGGTTAACGGTGCCTCACTAAAGGGTGACAGAGAGTTGATGCAAGTGGGATAATGGGATTCCGCGGAACTCTACCTCTGAATGCCATGACTAAGTTTTCCTTTTCCTGTGTTCTGACTTATCAACCTCGTGCTGTTTGGACTGATGAACAGATTTTGTTTTAGGTGACAGTCCAAGGGCTTACTCACTCAGACCCTTCTCTCCTCCACACTCCGCCACCTGGTCAGCCGAAGAAAAGCTTCTGGTCTCTGGATTTGCAGTCAGAAGGCTAATGGCCTGTTTATGCAACAACGTTTCTTGTTGATCTGTCCTCGATAAGCATCTCCCAAAGTCATTAGTCCCTTCCCTCAAAAGAAAACATAAATCTCCAGATTCTTTTCTGTCGATCTCCATCATGTTTTGCCCACATTCATTTTCTGGATCTCACTCATAACTCCTCATATGCTTCCTAATTCCTCAATCATAGGAATTCAGACAAAACAAACCGCATGAACACAGTTAAGCATGCTGGTGGTTCAATGTTATGACTGGGATCCTTAAAGGAGCAATTTTAGGTGACTGTGAAGAAACTTAAAGAACCTCCACTTATTGGAATACGAGGATCCCCTAAACTGGTGAAGAACTATATTATATGAAGGCTCTTTCCCCCTTTAAAAGGTTCTTCACACCTCATGGTTCTTTGATCACTGATTGGGTTCTGCTGGGAACGTCTATAGCGTAACAACCCCATTCTGGCACAAACAAAATCAGCTTCTGTTTATATAGTTCCTAGGTCAGCGCTTTGTGCTCAGGCTAATCCTGTTCAATACAGGACCTGGCTTTTGTTTGAATCAAAGGTTATGAACTCAGATGAACTCACAGTAGATGATCATGTTTCATCATGGTTTCCTGTTGATTGTTAGACTGCTGATCTTGCCATATAATGGCTGGGAATTTGAAGGGCAAGCTCTTATAAAGTCTCATAGCACCTTCGCGTTTAACTCCGTTTTCTTTCGTTTTCTGCTTCGGTTTCTTAGCCTGCTGCGTGTGCAGGGTCTTTGACCTCCCAGGATAAATCGCTTCCTCTGACTCCTGATGACAGTTGGCAGCTTAGCAGCCCAGCGACAGGTCAGAGGTCGAGGAGCTCCCAGTCAGGCCTCGGCCCGTCCAATCGGAGTGCGGGACAGGCTGCCGCGGCCATGCCGAGTCTTACAGGAATGTCCTGGAGCAGGCTGGCTGGAAGGAGGTCCGTTAAAGCGGTGGAGGCACTGACCCCTGCTCTTCCTGTTATTAAACCCACACATGTCTGTTCGCAATCCTCTGAATTTCAGGCAGAAGATTTAAATGGGTGTTTCCCATAATGCCAAAGCATGAACCCTGCCTTAACTAGAAGTGATAAAATCTCAACATGCCTACGGGGGCATTTTTAAATTAGATGTTCAGAACACTTTGTGATGTTGTATGACCATACATACTAAAGGCATTCCAACAGTCTTAGTCTTTTAGTGTTGCAACATCCTGTCAAGTAGTGAGACTTAAAATATGGCCACTGACCAGAAATGGAAACGTTACAACAGAAGACAAAAGGCTAAACTTCAGTGAAAATCAGTGTAAAGATTCTTTTAAAATAAATACAGGGGGTCCTCAAGTAACGAAGCAGATCGTTTCTTCGACAGTGATGTAACCCGAATTTTGGTGTAAGTCGAAACACACCCAAGCCTAAGTCACTTACTGATCCTAACACAGTTCAAATCATAAAAACACAACGAAGTCACAGAAAAAGGAAAACTCCCTCTTTCATACGCCACATCACTGCAAATTCTTCCACAGCACGCAACCAAACTAGTTCACCCACGTAGTCTGTAAGTACGAGGCTAACGGTGTAAGCCGAGTGAGTGTTGTAAAACGAGGTTTTCACACATAAAGCCCAGCTTGTGTAGAAAAAGAAATATGAAAGAACAGCTCACCATATTACACCAAAAGGAGTCCTTATACAAGACTTATAGCTCTGCTTTCACCCATGGTTCGAATTACGGGTGGTACTGGGGGGTACTGTACCCCCCGATCAAGACCCAGACTCCCCCAAAGAGACAAAAATGCAGGTGAGGGTCAGTGTTTTTATCTTTATTTTGTTGTTTAAAAAGGCAGTACCCCCCAAATATGGTGGGCTAATTCACTCTCTGCTTTCACCTACACTGTGCAAAAATTGTGAACTGCTTTGGATAAATGGCAAATAATGTAATTTCAACATGCCAGTGTCCTTTACACTGTCTGTATTCACCCCTTATGGGCACAGGAAAAAGTGTCAGAAGCCTTTAAAAGATTTGGACTTGCTCAGGACACCGTGTCCTCCAGGCAAAACCTCCCAAATGTTTGTGTGTGTATTCTAATACAGCATTTATGCAACTATTGCTGTTATTCATGATCATCGCTTCCTCAGATTATCCAGTTGTAGACTGAGGCTGTGCTCCTCCGACTACAGCAGGAAATCCTCTACTTTCCTCTAGTTTCCTTATTCAGGAAAAACCTCTGATGAGGAAGAAGAGCTCAGGGCAAAGAGCCTGAAGACCTGAAAAAGTCCAAAACTTTTTTTTTCCAAAGCAAAAAAGTCCAAAACGATCTCCTTCCTCTTTTTCCCTGTATGGCATTCCTCTCTCTCTCTCTCTCTCTCTCTCTCTCTCTCTCTCTCTCTCTCTCTCACCTGATGCTCTGGTCATCTCTCTGTTTTTGTCTCTTTTACCCATCATTCAGATCAAAACCATTAAAAAGTTAATGTGTTGTTCAGGGCCCCACAATGACGCAGTGGGTGGCAGTGTTGCCTCACTCCTCTAGGGTTGGGGGTTCGAATCCCAGTCCTGGTCTTGTGTGTGTGTGTGTGTGTGTGTGTGCAGTTTGCATGTTCTCCTCATGGTGGCGTGGGTTTCCTCAGGGGTCTTCAGTTTCTCCCACAGTCCAAAGACATGCACCTCAGGAGAATTCGGGATTCTAAATTGACCATAGGGGTGTGTGTGTGTGTGTGTGTGTGTGTGTGTGTGTGAATGGTGGGCTGGCACCCCACCCAGAGTGAGTCCCTGCTTTGCGCCTGTAGACCCCAGAATAGGCTCCGGGTGCCCGCAACCCTAGTAAGGATTAAGCAGTTAAAGAAAATGAGTGTATTGTTCATATATTTGTTTCCCTGCACTCTCCCCAAAACACCCCATGATTTATTAAATCTAATATCTGTACACAATATCTATACATATCCTCACCTACAGACACAAACAGCTGGATAGCAGGCAAATTGTCCACCAGTCTATAATTTTATACATTTGTTCTCACTTGCCTTTACAAAGATCTTCTGGATTTGTTTACAGTGTTGTTCCGAATAGTAATACAAGTCAATATCCTCTCTAATATTACTGTTTCATAAAAAATGTATAAACCGCAAAATGAAACTGGGTTTAATAGAGGGCCTGACAAAAATACACATTATTATTTCATGCCACCTGACATAGGAATCCCTAAAAAATCATATAAACACAGAATGATATGTAAAATTGAGGGAAAATTCTGTCAACACACAGTTTCAAACATTCCCAGATGATTTTACTTACACATGACCAAACTTTTCACAAGCGTTCTCCCTTTGAGAGATGTTCAATCACCACAAAAATCACCTCTCGTGACTCTGACGTCCCGAAACAATACTCGGAGCTGCAAAGTTAATCATGATGCTGTCATAAGCTGGTCACGTTCGCTTTATGAACATGTCATTTTTGGTAAAAATGTCTTACACAACGTCAAAAACACCTTCATTATCATGAACAAATCCTCAGCTATCAAGGAAAATGTATAGGCAGTATGTGCATTTTACCTGTCAAAAATAAGTCGAACATAAATGCGATAAACGGATGCAGGAATTTTTGTTATTAACATTGTGGTTAGAAGTCTATACCTGCAAGAAACTTGCATGGATTTGTTCAATTCCATCAGCAGATCACCTGGTTTAACTTAAAGATGGGTTGTTTAGTCAGATTAGGTGTTGGATGAGAAAATACAGCACAATCGCGAATTTTCTCCTATCGTCACAATGTTATTTCATTAGTTAGCCTACTTACTTAGAAAAATGACGTTACAATTGAATTGCTATAACCTTTGTACATCCCATAAATCACCGTACATATGTGGCTGTTGGTCTGACATAAAAAGCCTGATTTATATCCTTGTTTGCTTTCATAAATGTTTATAGAAGTCTGTTAGCTGTTAGGTGTCTTGTTGCCAGCTCATGAACAGTGTTGAGGCCGTTTCTCGCCAAGTGTGACTTCTTTGGAGGAAAAAAAATGTTTTTTATTGTTTCTCAAACTGGTCCTTGGGGAGTTCCGGATGGGCTTTTTAAGCACTGGAGCAAAATTGTAGACCATCAAGGGGTCCCTGAGGACAGATTTGAAAAAACAGTGCATTAGCGCATATCCACTACATGGACAAAAGTATTGGGACACGCAACCATTACACCAATAGGGACTTTAAAGACACTGCATTCAAATCCATAGGCTTTAATATGGAGTTGCACACCCAGCCCCCCTTTTCTGTTCCAGCTGTCCACAGAGTTGAAAGCATGACGTTCTTTACAATCTCTTGGTGTGCTGACACATTAAGATTGTCCTTCACTGGAAGTAAGGGCCCTGAAAAACCGCTGTGTCCCAATACATTTGTCGATATAGTGCAAAAAGCCTAATACTTATAATACTTATCCACTGTGCAGTTTTGTCTCCACAGTTTAATTCTGAATGATAACGGTTCACCCAGAGCACACGATCATAATTTGTAGTCTCCAATTTCTATGCTTTGTTTCTCCTGTATTAATGGCCCACCAGTCCGGTTGTTCATGGTCCGCTGAAGAGACTGATTAACGGGATCAGATGCATCAGATAAAGTGGAAATCTGCTCTCTCAGGCATGTTGAGTTGTGGGGATCGAACAAAAGTGTGGACGACCTGGTGATCCCCGAACACTTGTTTGAGAATCAGTGGTCTAGAAAACTGGGCAAACTCAAAGCAAACATGGTCATGGGTCAGTGCAGCATTACTCACTGTGTTCATGAGTGGTCGTGGTGAAGTGGAGTAATTAGTACTCAAAAATGAATTCCATCTCTTTGAGGTTTCTGTCCTTTCCTCTATAAATGCAAGGTGTTAGCCTGGGAAACAGGATGGAAGGCTTTGATCTTAGAAGGAGAAGAGCCTCTGTTCATCCCACCAACACCCCCTGCACCCCACCTTCCCAGCCCACTGTGTCTCTCAGGGCTGTCTGTGTGATTGCCTGTGTGGCCTCACAGTCCCAAAATAATGCACACTCCCAGTTTATTATGACTATATGTTCCTCAGGTGTACTTACCTGCGGAGGACTTTTTCAGGTTCTACATTTTCTTCTGCAGAAAGTGTCTTTTTTCCTGTTCCTCATTGCTCCTTTGTTCTGTAAAGGGGGAAAAACCATAATGCTGAAGTCCATTAAGCTGAAGTGCTTTTGGCAGTAGGACTTCCCTCAAACCACGCAAAGCAAACCTTTGGGGTCGCCAATCTTTAACAGTGTGAGTCACATTCGTTTGAAACGGCGCTGAGATCCTATAGCTTGGAAAGGAGAGTATGACACAACTGTTCTGACTAATCTCGCTCTAGGACTCTGCAGGGCAATTTCTGTCAGGATCAGAGTTTTGAAGAGGCCTTCAAAGAACGTTTCATCTAGGAGGACAGTTTGTTGCATGTTCTGATATAACCCATCCAGTCACACAATTACAAGTTCAGTACATTTATTTATTTGCCTTTATTTATACAGATAGTCCCATTTAGACTCAATGTCTCATTCACAAGAGAGACCTGTTACAGACAAACATAAAAATGACAGTAAAAGAGACAATAATAAAGCTAATACAGTCATATCAGAAACATGAGCAGCCTCCCAGTGTTGATTTCACAAAAAGATTGCACTTATTGTATAAGTAACTAACGTTATGCCTGAGATGGTGGGTGGAGCTCTTTCGCCGTGGGGGAGGGGCTCAGTGAGTATGAAGTGAAGGCATTTTGATATAAGGCCGTGTTGTCTGGAACTCTTAGAGAGCATTTCATCTCTGCAACTGTGTGACAAAAGTTCCAGCGGCCAGCAGACTCTGCTACAAGAGTCTTTGAAGTCTGGGCACACTTTCCTCACACCTCTCCTGAGGTGTGGCTGGGAGGATGAAGCAGAGTGCGAGAAATTGCCTTACCTCCCTGACTCTGTCTGGCCCCTCACACTTCATCTGGGCTTTCATGTTCATGGGAACAGCCTTTTCTGGACAGAGGGAGGCTTCCTCTCTCTTAATGACAGTAGACTAGCCTTTCCTCCGAAGCCATGACGGCGCAAAGATGAACTAAAGCCGTCTCAAGCCGCTGCCCTAATGGTGACTCAGAGCTGAAGTAATCGCCCAGAGTGAACTGTACACACTTTAGAACGCATCTGTATGTTTTGTTGGAATTTCTGATGGAACTCCATGTTTGGGTCAAATTCAGACATGACTCTATGCTATGTAAAACAGTAAAGAGGGGGATTTCTCCAGTTTTTCTCCTGTTCTGTATTACTCAATGGTTTCATTCTTTACGATGTGAACCAAGTTATTTCGAGTGATTTGACGAGAAACGTCAAAATTCACATTTTAGGAAAAATTATGCAAAATATTTCCTAGAAAATACAACTACTACCACAATTTTAGTATCATGAAAATATAAAAAGCCAGAGGACACTTGTGGGTTCACTGGTGGTTTCAGATTTCAGTTGTACTCATTATGATCCCTGCCTTACATCATCACCACAGTAAAGAAACTTGAGCAAGTACGTTTCTGTACAATCGAAGAACCGTTTCACATTAAACGATTGTGAAAGACTTTGTTTAGTTTGCTTTTGTTAGGTATACATTTGGATCAATTGGGATTTCCAGTGTTTAATGGACTATCTTACAGCTCTGGCTAATTTCTTAGCAGAGGAGCCGCTCAGCAAGTATTAAAGACAGCCAGGTGCACTTGAAAATGACTGATTTCCTTCAAATGTTCCTTCATAACCTGACGAAACTTTATCTGATCTACACAAACAAGCACGTCTCACTCATGAGCCTTGAGCAGTATCACTCTCGTGCTATCATGGGTTAACAGTTTTGTGAAATGTCCGATGTCTTAGGATCAATAACTCCGGTCAAGACAAGGCGTCACTCTCTGCGTGGGTTCTCCCTTTGTGAAAAGCACCCTACTTAAGCCAGTAGATCCTATCGTAGTCCATTTTGAGTGAGAACGAAACCAGTTTCCTTCCTCTTTCTCTTTTCCCACACTATGAGTGCCATTGTGCTTCTTGATGGACCAGCCTAAGTGAGCAGGAATCATGTTAGCGACAATCCCCTTGACCAGTGACACGCGGTTTGGTCAGCAGTACTTCTAGGGGGCTTGTGGGTGCTACCCCACCTCACTTTTTTTTTAAAACGAGAGACTTATGAAAGCAAAACCAAAAAAGTCCTCAGTGAATCACACGCAGCTGCCATGAAACAATCACTTTATATCCTTGATTAGCATCCTGTTTGCTTAGTTACTGTTTAGCAGAGTGACCCGCTGTTTCACAATGCAAGTTGCCAATATATATACTGCATTGCTTTTACTCTGATTTAATGTTATGCCTTGACACACATGGCTGAGGCCTGTTCTTCCCCTCAGAGATCACAGAGAGAAACTTGTCATGCTCCTGATGACTTGATTGATTGCCATCTGCTTAATTTCCTCTCATCACGTTCTGCTCCGAGCGACTGGGTCTAGTTTCACCGACACACCACGTGTAAGAGAGACGGGAGGAAGGCAGGAGATGCTGTGGGTTTGTGCTTGTCTCCCTTTACCAGTTTGACCTTCCCCCACTTGGGAAAGAACAGCATTCTGGATCTCCTCTGTCTAGCAGAGATAGGAGGGGGACAGGTGTCGGGTCAGGTCTGCTAGAGTCATCTGTGTTAATGCTCTCGGTCACGCCGGCTCTCCGGGCTCTCTCTTTCCCACGCTGCCAGGGGTCAAAAGGTGAATGGCATGCCGGATGTTGGGCTCCCGCAAACCCCTAAACTTCTAACCTGAGGACCTCAGGTATCGTCTGAAACTGTGCCTTAACCCCACACTTGTTACCCCAGTTTCCCACACAGGTGCATCACTAGGCCTCAGACTCCTTTCAACACCTTTAAACTCAACCACTCAACCCCTTTGTCTGTGTCATCTAAGCCCCTTTACCATGTAAAAGATCCATAAAAGCATGACCGTTTGCACACTTGTCTGACCCCAAACTCACACACACTCATAGACCCCATCCTGCACAGGTCCATAGAGACCTCCAGCAGCATGACCCCTTTGAGACCGGATGTGGTAAAACCGTGAGGACGAGTCCTTGTGATCAAGCACATGTGTCTCTGTAAGGTAAAGACAGCTCGTAACTCTTCGCTCTGTCTGAGAATGTCTCAGGGGAGAGAGGTGGTGTAAACTCAATACGTCATGAAGACACACACACACACACACACACACACTGATTTACAATCGCCTTTATCCCAACGAAAGCTCCAGCCTCGGTCAGATCTACCGGAAGGCAGGAGAGGATGGGGGGTCAGCTTTCTCGGCCCCACTGTTTTTGTTTTGCAGAAAATGATTCCATCTGTTCCCGGGGGCACTGTTGGTTTTCTAGATTAAGCTATGTGTGAAAGACAGGAGAAGGACTCATTATAAGTAAAGAAGGGGTTTTTTTGCCTGTAAAGTAGCACTTCTGCAGGTACGAGGTTCTGTTCTGACAGCGACGTTATATTCGATCAAGCCTTTAGTGTTTCCTTGGAAACAATAGTAGGAAATCCACTGTTCCTTAGGATAAAACACAGCTGAAAGTTGTGCAGACCTCAGCTACACGGGAGGAAAGTAAATGACTTACAACAAGCTCTAATCACCGCAAGAAGGGGTGGGTGGGGGAGGGGTGCTCTTGTTTTCTTTCGAAACGAGTTTTGTTGACTCTGCGCCTCACATGCCTTTCTGCCTGTTTTGCAAGAGCTCGAGCTGTCGTAGCCTCTCCCCCTCCACCCCCACCGCCCTCTTTCCGCACTCCACATCCCATCCATAAGAGCGCTCTGTCAGTTGGACCTATATTTGTGTTGGTCACTTCCTATTTGTTCCGACCTGTGACCTGTGGGGCAGCTGGCCAGTGCAGGGCAGTGTCAGCCTGACGTGAGCTCCTTTCTCCTCAGTACTGACCTCCTCGGGAGTCAGCGTTCAGCTCCTTAACGGCCTATACTTTTACGACAGAAGACTCACAAGGAAAGGGGAGAAAGGCCAGTCCTCTCCGTGCCGCAGCATTACAGTAAAAGCTCCATTCTGTGAGGCCGGGCTGCGGTTTTGTATGTCCCACCGTGCGTGTGCTGGGATGTGTGTGGCCAGGAAGGTGTTGTGCTTCCTCTTTTCGCTGGAGTAAAGAATGGGGCCTGAGGAGTGATGAGCGTGCCAGAAAAAAGCTTCACTTCCCTTCCCATGTCAGGACCTATATATACTCCGAAAACAGGAAGCCAACAGGATAGGAGTTGTGGGCAAACTTTAATCTTAGATAGACACACCACCCCTGCGTCTCTCCTGCGACCCTCCAGAAATAAGCACTTTTCCCAAATTCAAAGGAAAACCTTCCCTCTTGCTCCTGCATGCAGCCCGTCTGCCTTGAAAGCTTGGAGCAACAACAATATTAAGCAGGAACAAGAGCTCGAAGTGTGCTTATACGCCGAGATCTGGTTTTGCGGTGAATAAGCATCACAAACAGGAGAAGAGTAGCAAGTGGAGTGTCATTCTTGACATGCTTCTGCATGTTTGCTTGTGTTTGTGCAGCTATTTCTGAGTGCAAATGCTTGTACTTTGTTCTCAGATGCACTGCCAACGTTCCCTGATGGTAAACCCATGCGGGTTCATTCCTGATCTTAAGGGTTCTGGGTGGTTTCAAATGCTTCAGTGAAACTTTGCAGTAGAAAGTCTTTGGCTCCACAGCCTTTATTTTTCCAAAGAAGACGCGTCAGGTTGCTCTTCGCTTCTTCACTGCACACCAGTGGCGCCTAACAATAATAATAATCATGATATTAGTACTAACCCGTTAAATATCGGCACGTTCTTACAGTTCAATCTTGTCTCTTTGCCCAACAACTGGTGGACCTTTTCTTGTGTAAATAACTCTCTCTCATGCAGGTAGATGCTACAGGTGATCAGTATCATTTTCACAACAATAAATAGCACAAAAATACATAAATGCTTGTCTGTTTATTATTGACGTTTTGAAGCCAAAAGTATTTTTTATTCTAAATGTTTTGGATAAAAATTGTGAAGACACAGAATGGAATTTACAGATATATTTTATAGTTCAATCAATAATCACTATGCTCTGTTATAATAAAACATTTTCCAGGTCATTTTTAGTACTGAAGGTAGCATAAACGCATATATTTGAAAATCCTTTGGTAAGATGCTTCAAAATATGGTTCAGATTGAACATGTTTGCTGAATGCAGGTATTGTGGAGGCTGAGATGTTTGTTTGTGGATGCAGAGAAGAGCTGATTTCAGAATGGGTCTCGCAAAATCTCAGAGAACATGCACCACTGCAGTCACTACTACAAACATAAATAGACATGTGTGGATGTTTTAATTTGAGGGTATAGAAAACGTGCTTTTCACTGATATATGACTCAGCATGACTGAGCAGCAGTTACCTTCATTAAAGTTACCAAACTGTGGGAAATACAGTTATACACAAGCAGACTTGACTAAACACACTAAAGTAAACATATGTCCATTGACTTGGGACATTTGAATGATTATAGTTATGTCCCAAGTCCTTTAATGATAAAAATTCTTTATATTGGTGGATATCAAAATCATTATTTCTGCCTGTAGTGTCTTGTTTGAATAACCACATCAGATTTCATGTACAGGTTCTAAAATGGGATGTTCAGCCTCTTTCTAAATATGTTCATACAGTGAGGACCACAAGTCATAATGACACTTTTTTGCATTTTTCAGTCATGTAAAATGTTTCATGTAAACAGTGAATATTTGAAATAGAAAGTGTCAACCTTTCAGTGTGGTGTCTAATTTTTGGTATCTCCTAGGCAGTGTGTTTTTTACTGAGTTTGGAAATGCCAGCAGTGAACATCTCATGACGAATGGTCCAGTTCAAAATGACCAGAATCCTGTTCCAATGGCTTACCCTGTGGAGTTACCACTCAGGAGATACCCTGACACCGTTAGCAATCAGAGTTCTATTCTGTACTTGCACACACACACACACACACACACACACTTTATTTCTGTAGTTACACGCTTGAAACCAACTCTAACCAAGACCTTAGTTCTGCACAGAACTAAGACTGAGGGTAATTGCAATGTGTTTTGCTTTGTGTTTGTTTCTTCACATTTGTTTTGGGGTTTTTGGGTTTTTTTTGCACTTTTTGTCCAATTTTTATCTCTCCACTTCATTACATTTTTTAAAAAACTTGGCCCCTGATCCATCAATTGTGTTCAAGCAAAACACCCTGGATATTAACAGACATTTTGATATTGGAACTAGGCTAATATGTCAAATGATGTAAAAGCTGAAGCAAAAAAATGTGTGTAATAAAAAAAAAAACAATAATTAGAACAAAAAAGAACAACAGTATGATTGCTTCTGCAGTCAAACTAATTCATTAAATAACACATAAATATAAACTACTGCAAATGAATTGGGCGCATTCTTCACGATGCAGAAAACAGTATAGTAAGTCACCAGTTTTGCATACAAATCTGTAGAACATTTTTTGGTAGATGTGGTAGAAGTCCAGACTCTAGTTTGAGGGCTCATTCCGAGACTGATCTACTCTGAAGCTCATTCGAATTCCCTGTCCCATGTAGCCCCAGCTCCTGCCTTATTTAGCAGTTCATTTCCTTGAGGAAACAATTAAGAAACGAAACGACAGCCGTTGGCGATTGTGTATGTGAGTCATATGGACAGAGAAAGAGACAAAAGCCAACATAAACCAGCAGCTATGAGTCATTCGTGTGCCTTCATTAGCATCTATAAATCACGCCAAAGTGAATGTGATACTGAAAGAATCAGTTAGTAATGAGTTTGCTATTCATAGAAGTGATGTAACCCAAGTACATTCCTAGGAAAAAAAGACATAACCCACATACAGGCTGAAGTAGTTTTGCTTGGTAAGACACAAAAAGTGATTACAGTCCAATTTGTCATTTATCTTTATGAGAGGTACTCCTTCTAAAGCCAGTGCCCACTCAGAGAGACTAGTGACCTCATAGCAAACAACAATATAACTTGTGTTGTTATTGTCATCGAGTGTCTCAGGGCAAAATGTTCGGGCCAAGACCTTCCAGTCCAGGTTATCTGTTATCATTTGGGTTTGGAATTACATTTCGCAGTTGAGGTGAACCCTATCTAGCTCATCACAGGACCTGCTGACTGTAAAAAGTGGAACAGTTGGGGAGAAACGCTGCTGCTATCTTTGGACACGTGAATGATTCATATTTCCTCGCCTGTTTCCCTGCTCTTTCAGTCACACAGGATTGAAGCCAGACGTGGCCTGAGCGAAGAGGAAGAGTGCTGAAAGCAGCCATGATGAAGTGATGACAGGTGTGCCTTTTATCTGGATGGGCTGCTCCTTTTTTACTGCTCTCTTCCCTCTTTCAAGCCAAAAAATGGCTTTCCCAACGTTTGCAGTCCGTCTCATATGCTGCCCAGAAGCAAACCGGGAGTTTCTTTAGGGAGGCCCAGTGCAAAGGTGATTTTGTGATGTCATTTCCAGTTAAATGAATGTTTTAATCGAGTCACATGACGTTTCATAGCTTTGTAATGAAGGAACTCCTCCCTTACTGGGACAAAGGCAGCCACCTTGCCCATACTGAAGATAAAATTTGGGTCACTCTACTGAGTGAAATCTGCTGTAAAAATATATTCTCAGCATGGACCTGATCTCCTTTCCATACATCATAGAGACAAATATAAACACATACGCAGTGTGTGATGTGGACACGACTGCTAAAAAAAAAAAACGAGCTTCAGAACTACACCAAAAGAAAGTTTCATTTTTAGCAAGCTTGATTATCTTGGGTGTGGAGCCGCATGTGATGGCGGACAAGGCTGATAAACCTCTCATGCATAGTAAATACTGGTCAATTTCACTTGAACTGCTGAGACAGATGGGCACAATCTACTGCAATCTGCTGAAATCTGCTGTAAATATATATTCTCATGGACCTGAACTTGATCTTTAGACACATAGGAACACATATGCAGAGTGTGATATGGACACAGCTGCTTTCAGAAGAGCTGAGGACCTTCAGAACTACAACAAAAGTTTAATTTAAAGGGTGTGGAACTGCATGTGATGGCGGACAGTTTGACTGTATCTGACTCACGGTGGGAGTTAGGACCAAACATTTTCACATAAGCTGAGAATATTTTGTGCAATATTGTGTGTTGTTTAAAAAAAAAAGAAATTGTCCAACGTTATTTTTGGACTTTGCTTTTTACATTAACTTTTATTACACAAAATTGTAATCATCAGAAACCACTACACACTTTTCTAAACCAGGTTTTCATACTGATCTCAGACCTGCTCTCAGTTTTTTTCAGTCACGTCAACTTTTTGAATTATGAGTAATATTAGATCTGCAATAGACCTGCAAGCGGTTTTTATTAAACCACAGGCATCAATCAAGAACTTTTTTCAATGTGAAGTCAGACAGGCCACACTGTGGCACAGATATAATGATCAGTGTCAGTCAGACACCACCGTTTCTTCACAAACACTCAGCATATGATTATTATATGATCATTATACCAACTATCATGCAGCATAGAACTAGCTTCATCACAAACACTGTATGTGCGGGAAACACTAAACACAAACTAAGCACTACAAAACCTGCATATACTAATCTCTGGTGATTTTGACCTGTTGACCTGTGTTATAAGCGCTGCTGGCGAAGGAAAAAAGACTCGAGTGGCGAGTAAATTCCCTGATTAAGCTTAGTTCCATCTCCTATGAAGTTAACAGTTTGTAGATACAAGTTTTTGTTCCAACAATGACACTTTTTCACTGTTAATGATGAATGGTGGTTAAAAAATAATGTTCTTACTTTCAATAAGACAATTTAGTTCGGCATGGAAGACGTATAAGAACTTAAAGGTCTATTGTTTTAACTCATGCACACAATGTGCTATAGCTGCAACACTGACGATATTATTAGCGTATTTCACCACCGTTCATAAATGTAACAAAACAAACTAGTCTGGCTGTAAAACAACTGTGTTATTGGTCTGTTATCACCATACAGTAACTTTGCAAACAGCTAGTTTATGAACCAACACTCAGTGCCTAGGATTAACCAAAGATGGTCAATGGGGTTCTTTACTCATAACAGAACTCAGTCCAGCTTACCGCAGGTTCACCACCACCATCATCATCTGATGAAGGCCCAACAGGAAAAATGTCTGTAATTTTGGCACATTTGTGCCGTTTCTTTTCTCTCTCGCAGTTTCTTTGCGCCCCCTATACGTTTTCTCTCTCCATCTCATCCACTGACACTGCACCCTGGCACAGAGCCAAACGGGGAAGACGATTGGACCAGCCCTGTGTCAATGAAGAAAAGAACCAATGGGCCGCAGGTGAGTGTTTCATGGGCCGGTGGTCACGAAAAGGAACTCCTGTGCTGACTTTGCTGGCGAACGCATTAAAGAGAAAGGGGTAGTGGTGTTTAAAAAGCTGACTGGGCCAGTCCAGTGTCAGCCAGGGGCTACAAGTCTTATGAGCCGGTCACGTAAACGAATGAATAAATAAATAAATAAATAAATAAACGGTCGGCCCAAATAGCACATCGGGAAAAAACCCGATGATCAGTCTGACCCGGCTTCAGAGCAATTATAATGTCTTAGCTAATCTGATTTAAGAACCGGATCTACCAGCCCTGCTAGTACTGACTGGAGACTGTGAGAAGGTGGAGCTGGTTGTTAAGGACTTTAAATGTGCAAATCTACACTTCCTAGTCAAATCATTATTTTTGCTACAGTTTCTCGGTTCTGCTTTATTATAGGTCCACTGGAGTCCAAAATAAGCATCTTCTGCTGGAGTATGTATAATAGAGCTAGTGTCTATCCCAGTCTTTTTCTAGACCAGGCATTAACATGCATTTTGAGTGATTAGATCACATTTTCTCAAAACACATTCAGATCTGAGATCTTGGCTACGCTCACCACGAGCGTAAATGGAATGTGCTTTCTATATCCATGTCTCTGCTGTATTCTGCTCAACAGGTGAGAACATAAACAAGGAAATGCAAGAAATGGAGGCTGAATTATCAACAATTCTGTTTTTTTTCTACAATTCTTCTTTCTGCCTTTCATTCATTTTTGCATGTGATCCGGATCTGTCTGTTAGGAACATGGAACAAAAATCTGACTTTTCTTTTAATCATGGTCACACATATGAAATGGCTCCAGTCTAGCACCGCACAGAATAGTGTCTCGGATGTTAGTTGAACAGATCTGCTCTGAATAGATCAGATATGTGTCACAGTGAGGCGAAACTCTCATCCTGGTAATGTGAAAGCAGCCCTTCTGCAACTTTTTGCTCAAAAACATTTGTATTAAAAGCATATAGGTTGACATGACATGCTAACCAAGATGGCGCAGAGTACGGCAGCCTCAGTGCTCAGCTCTCAAGTGTTTGTTTCGTTTCTGTTAGTTTTCCCTGTTTTTTGTTTTTCAAACACCATCAGTTTTCTGTACATAACTCTGTTTATTACCTGTGCCTTGTCTCCTCACTGTCATCTTGTTGCACTGTAGAGTTCTGTCACTTAAACAAATTCCTGGCAATAAAAGCTGATTCTGATTCTCATTCAGCAGGATCTGAAGTGAAGAAGGTGGATCAAAACCATGCTCAGCATCCATGACAAATAACAGGTAATACAAAGCCCCTAAAGATGGCCCTCTGTTCTGCCCACACCGTGCTGCACCCCGCTGGGTAAACAGGACGCCATAGGTGCCCCCCTGCTCCACCTGAGTGTCTCGGCCGCTCCCCCTCTGTATACACGAGCGCATCCTGTTTTTCGTCCAGCCAAAAGAGCTGATCTGCATAACGGCCAGGTCTAACTCCCTTCCACACCCGCACCCACCATTCCTAGCATAGAAATTAGCTTATTTTTGATAGGAGGGGCTAGGCCTGAGTGCTCCACACACATGGCAGACACACACGCACGGATGCCAAGATAAAAGGGCTGTTTGGGCCAGTTTCAACCACAAGCAGAACAACAGAACTAGTGTACAAGCCTAAACATGCGATTCCTGTCTTCCTGCTAACAGTGCTTTTTTACATAAAAACGGTAGACATGCACACAAATGCACACACGAGTAGATCAGGCCTCAAGTGCGGACTCTGGGCCAGGCTGCATGTGCAGATGAGCCAGCCTGGCTGGAAACCCGGGGTCCAGCTGACTCAGGGCCAGTGAGTGATAATAACTGTCTAGGTGAGAGCAGATGGGCAGTGAGGGAGAAGCAGGAAACTCAGACAGGTGCAGGTCAAATTGCTTTGCACCTGGCATCCAAAAACTGCCCTTCTCTGAAGTATCAGTGTGCTCTTTAACACGCGGTAAATGATTAAACACTCGGGCTTATCAGGATATCAGGAGCAGTGGTAGAAAGTGACAGTGCGGTAGTGAATACACTGCAAAATCTCCTGATTTAACTTATTTCCAGCCTAAAAGTCTCTTTGATCTTGTTTTGAGAATAATATACTATATAAGAGCAGATTTCTTTGCTCTTACATTGTATATAAAGATTGTTTTAAGATATTTTTCCTATTTAAAGAAATATTTAGACTAGAATCAAGTGAAATTATCTGTCAGTGCAGTAAGATATTTACACTTGATAAGATTTCTTGAAATATGAAAAAAAAATACCTTCTTAGTAACCTTACACAGTCTGCTCTTATATAGTATAGTATTCTCAAAACAAGAACAAGAAGACTTTTAGGCTGGAAATAAGATTGCAAGTCTTAGTTAGATCAGGAGTTTTTGCAGTGTAGATGTTTTTTTGGACAGACAATGTGTCCAAAATGTGAAAAAAAAAAAAGGATAATTTGTAGCTTCTGTCTCACCAGTTAGACATGAAGTCATTTGACATGAAGTCACACTATATGACCTGCTGTTATCTTTTAAAGTAGACCAAAAAAGGGTAAAAGGAACTCTGAATTTGCTCAATTTGCTTGTGAGTATTTTTAGTTAACCCTGTCATATGAAATCATAAACCACATGAGCTAATCTGTTTGTGACAGGTGTGTGAGGACGTGCAGTTTGCACAATGTTGACTGGAAGGGCGTAAGCTTCTCTTACTTGTTTGCTCGATTTGCTTAGTAAATTTAAGGCAGACGTAGACTTAGTATGTCTTGGATAGTTAACTTCCGGGGTGAGAAACACCTAGGCTAGGTGTAAACAAGGTGATGTTTGCTGAATTAGACTTCAGAACCTTCTAAGCTGGGAGGATGAGAGCACTGGAAAGGGGTTTAGTGCAAAGTCCTGTTCAGACAAAATCAGACAAAATCAGACTTTGCCCTGAACCCTTCGTCAGTGCTCTCACTCTCTCAGCTCAGAGGTTCAGTGTAAACCTTGAACTTAGACTCTGCACTGAAGCGTCCGAGCACTGCAGAAGGAGAGAGGAGAAAACGAAAGTTGAGTGTAGAACATGAAAGACCAGAATGATCTTATCTCGGAACAGAATCTGTTATGTGCCTCAGCCCGCTGAAAGGTTCACCCTGTGTACAGAGCACGCACAGCCAAATCAAGGTTGAACCAGGTGTTGACACAAGCAACACAGCATTCAACGTTTTACTATGCTGGTGTACAGCCACTCCTTGTCCATAGTGCAGCCAGTGTCAGCATGACCAACAAGCTTAGCAGCAGGTGTTCGCTTATCTGAAAGGCACAGTTATACACAGTTTAGGTTAAGCAAGGCAGCTGCAGAGAGAAACAGAGAGAGAGAGAGAGAGAGAGACAAACAGAGAGAGAGAGACAAACATAGAGAGACAGAGAAAAATAGAGAGAGAGAGAGAGAGAGAGAGAGAGAGAGAGAGAGAGAGAGAGAGAGAGAGAGAGAGAGAGAGAGAG
>JBBPDC010000001.1:18896073-18906751 GCA_037974485.1 Hemigrammopetersius urotaenia | reverse complement strand
CGCTGTGTGTTTTCATCCAGATACACACACACACACACACACACACACACACACACACACACACACACACACACACACACAAACACACCTTTTTCTAATTATCCAAGTCCACATTTTATCAGAATCAGAATCGCGTTTATTGGCCAGGTATGTGAGTGAACACATACAAGGAATTCGATTCCGGCAGACGGTGTCTCTCAAGCACAACAGTATAAAAACAACAACAACATTAAAATTACAATGAGCAATATACTGAGCAAATATAATATACAATAATATACAACAAGATAAGTACTTTAGTACATATATGTTCATACTATTTATAAATATGTATATATGTGTGTGTAAATGAACAATACAATATAATAAACAATCTAAATCTTATATACAGAAAATACAATGTTACAGAAGTATATACCAGAGTGCACATGAAGTGCATTTGCAGTGCAGCAGGTGTTTTTTTTATATGTGCCAAAGTGAGCTTTAAGCTGGTTGTCTAATTGTTAACCTTAGATTTATTATTCAACAGCAATTACAAATTGATAACCGTGTCTGAAGAAGCTTTGCAAAATTCCACGTAAATGTGAAACTTCTAAACTGATTAAAGGTTTGTCCCTGAAATCTAAGTCCATTTAGGAGCCTTTTTTTTAATTGATATTGTAAATTATATAGATGCAGGTCTTTAAACTGTTTCCTCCGGGATAAATAAAGTTTTCTGGTTCTGATTCTGATTCTTTGTGCATTTACAGATATTGGAAGCTTGCAACATACATTTGAGTAACATAGTTAGTACTCAAGGTGTCCTAGTTTGGATGCTGAGTAAAGATTTAAGCCTAAAAATGACCCTTGGCTTAGTTACAGGCCTCCAGTGAATTGGATCAAATTAGCCCACAGAAAATCAGTCAGCATGAAAAAAGAGGGTCTGCTGAATAAGTCTCTGATACAGTTGTTTACTGTCTGATATTATATCACTGTTTTACTGCCTGTCTGGTAGAGAAACAGCAGCTGTTGGATAAAGACAGTTATTTGCTTGATGCGAGACAGAATCAAGTGACAAATCTGAACAGTCTGTAGAATCGCAAGCTTTTTGTACATACAGAAAAAAGAGGCTTCACCATTCGCAGAGTCTCAGACGGCAGATAGACTCACGAGTAAATGCATGTATGGAGTAGAAAGTCTTGCTTTTTTTCTTCTTTTAAGGAATTAAAAGCTACAATGAGGGTGGAATGGCTGGAAAGAAAATCTGCTCCTAATTGAAATCAATTATCGGAATGATAATGGCTCGCTCTGGCATCATTGCTCCGTTTAAAATGCACTGAAAAATGTTCAAAACGCACTTTCGCCTTCATAAAATGGTTGAGATGCGAGAAAAGGACGAACTCTGACTTGCGCAGCTTCGCATGAGCGATCGGAGCGATCGGAGAGATCGGAGAGTCTGGAGTGGAGGTGGGGTGTGAAAACTTTCTCACAGGAAATGCAAGGCGGAGGTGGAAGTTATGGGATGGTAGGTTGGAAGGAAGAGGAGCTTCGGTCGTGGTCCTCCTCCCAGATTGTTGTTCTTTCATAATTGCATTAATACAAGTCTTAGGCTCCTACTCAAACTCTTTCAAGCCATTTATCTCAGCAGTAAAGACTTTCTGCCTGTAATTACACAACTTAGCATTAGCTTACATGCCAGCAAACAAGAAAGCATTAAACGACGTCATGTTTGTTTGCAAAAAGTGCTAGAAGTTTTGTGAGCTGGTTAGAAGAACAGGCTCGGCTCCAGATGCCTCCAGGATTTCTGAAACTCCATCAGCAGCTGCTGGTTTGATTTAATGAAGTACCAATTGAACTAAACCAGGGGTTTGATGAAAACTACAGTTAGGGCTGGGTGATTTGGCCTCAAATCAAAATCACGATTAATGAACGATTATTTTATTTATTTCTTTATTTTTTTGACTGACAAGTTTTGTACAGTAAATATGTTCACATATTAAAAGTGAGAGATTTTTGAATGAAGGGTGCGTTACTTGATTTTAAAATAATTGAAGGAAACACACACACACTATCTACTGTCTATATTTTTAAAGGGAAAGTAATCGAAATAATCGACCTGGAAAAATTTGATCGATTATAGGTTCTGAATGTCGATTTCGATTACTTTTCGATTAATCGCCCAGCCCTAACTACAGTGCAATACTGGGCTTCCATGAGGAGATGTCTGGGAATGATTAAGCAAACACAAAGGCATACATACAATCACGCCTGTATTAATATTATCTGTATATATTCGTTTTGAAAAGCAAATACTGCTCAGGTTTTAATTATCGTTCTCGTTTTTGTTGGCACGGTATTGTAGATAAGATATCGACCGACTTTTTTATGATCAAACCTGCTGCATTGCTTCTAATCAACTACACAGAAAACACAGTCTGCCATCGAACCCTTAATCCATATTGTGCCTATGCTGCTCTGGCACTGATTTAAGAGAGAGACTGTAGGCTATTTACTGCCACTGTAACTGTGCAGTGTGTTTATACAGTATATGTGCGATTCACATTGTGTGTTGCGATTGTATTAGGATTACCATTGGGCTTTTAAAATGTTGTCCTGAAAGTATGTCTGTATTCAAAGGCGAAGGAGAGGCCAGAGAGAGCGAGGGACAGGTGTCGGCCCGGCCCGACCACACAAATCCACACTCAGTCAGCGTGGGAGGCCTCCCCTCCCCCCATTCAAGCTGTGGAGGAAGAACAGAGGCCTTTGAGTGGCAGGTGATTTTTGTCCAAAAGCCATTAATAACTCTTTATGAAGAGAAGCCCCTTCATAAGAGCCTCCATACAGGAGAGGGCGGGTCTATTACCGACTGTAGCCATCAGCGAGTGGGACCCTTTATGAAAATTCACTACGGTTTCCTATGGGTTTTATGCAGTAACCATAGCTTTACTATGGTACCCCATGGTACTTTGGTACTCCCCATAGTTTTACTATGGTTTCTCCATAGCACTTCATGGTAGCTGCGGTACTACCATAGTTTACATTTACTTATACAGCCTCAGAGTTACCCCAAAAAACATGAAAACCATGAAAACCATGAAAACCGTGGTTATTTAATCGTAGTAAGCCATGGTTAATTTACGTAAGGGGCGTTTTGACAGAAGTTTTGACAGGAGAATCAGCACACGGACATGAGAACGAAGTGATGAAGGTTGTCAGAGCAGGAGAGCCATTTTGAATCTATTCCAGTCCGGAAAGTCATAGTAAATAAATAAATAAATAAAGTCTAGATCGGCTTAGTTCTGAGACGCTTGATGAAAACCGATCCTGGTGAATTACAGCCAGATAGCGTACGCCGTCAGAACTCCTGCCTGAGGCTTCGTGGAATTTGCTCTGTAGGGTTTTATAGTCATGAATCATGCATCCCGTATTTACAACACAGCTGAATGACGAGCGATCTGCTAGAGAGTGTCTCTTAACCGCTGTGTTATAGATCCAGATGGGCCCTTTCATAGCAACGACACGAACTCTAGGAACTGATTCATTTCGAGCTGAGTTCTAGTTTACTTCCCATGCTGAGCTTGTTTGTGCTTTCTGGCTGCAGTGCACTTTACTCAGCAGTTGCTAACCCAGATGTTTGTAAGTTCAATCAAGAATACGACCATCAAAAAAAGGGTTAAGATGCATGTCGTGTCGGTGCTTAGCAATTGTTTCTGTGCAGTTTAAGGGTCTCTTCTGCTCACCTAAAGGAGGAAAACCACAAGAATGACTGGATTTTCCATGACAATGCAAGGCACCATTCTTCTCTCCTAGCGAAGGGCGGAATAAATGCAGGTGATGACAAAGCCAGGACAATTGCGGCTTAAATTCCAGCGAGTGTTGGGGCCACACTGTGGGAAATGAGTAGAGAAGAGAAATCCAGCCTCTTTGTTGTGTGGAGAGCAGTAAAGAATGCGGGGGAAGCTTTGTGTCTTTAAGAAAACCTAAAAGTCAAGGCTTAGAGGAGGAACTAAAAATACAGATACTGATTAATCCGGCAGACAAGTGCTGAAGTCACAGCCAAGCAAGCAGGAGCCAAGAGACGTTTTTATGATTTATTCTAAGAAAAATATATATATTTCTGACTTTGTGATGATAGGCACATAACATTGACATATATACAAATCTCTTCCATAAATACAAATTATTTACAATCGATTTAAATAATAGGAATATCTTTTGTACAACATTGCATTGTTAAATTAATGAGGATATTAATATATATAACAAATTGTGTATTTGGTTTAAAGTAAAAAAAAAATAGCATAGAAAAAACGTTTTCGTGGAGCCTTTTCACCGGATGAAGATTTTTCCGAAAAGAGCCCCGATCTAGAGGTTCAACAAACCAGGAAATCTTGACAGTGTTGGAGGCTATCGGTTAGAAGAAAATGCCTCTTTTAAAATCACGGGATTGTAGGAAACAGCCTACTGGTAGTGAACAATGACGAGATGAAAGCTGTACACAACGGCAAACATCAAGCAGTGCTACACAAACAACTCCGATCACTGCTTTAGAAGAGGCTGCAGTTTTGTATGTTCTTTCAAATACAAATCTAAAGACATCTGATCGTTTCTGTAGGACTCTTGTGTTTCTGTAGAGCACCGTTTGAAAAATAGGCGATGGTACAGACAAAGATCAGGCACTTGTTTGATTGAATTCGCTACGAGTTTTCACCGATAGTCGAAGCCATTAAAGGCATTAAAGGGTTTTGTGTAACGGATTCTGGTTACACAACGATTTCAGCTTTCCTTTGACCACCGCTCTCATTGTCTACAGCAGAAACCAGTCTGTCGATCACTTTGATTGCTTGTCGTCAGATTTCATCCTTTTCCTGCAGACGGCGTTCTGAAAAGCTCCAGAAGGTATTCCATGGTCACATTCTAGGATTGTTCATGCGCACCACCTTTGTCTCAGCACAAAGAGTCTCGTTTGGTGGAAGGCATGCCTTTTTAGATATAGATGCACTTTTTTTTTTTCCATCATGTATGGCATCCTGAAAGAAAAGGTCCCGCCTTTTTTTGCGATTCTGTCCAGGAACATGGGATTCTGTCCAGTTCATCCAGAATTCACAGTCATTCTTTAAAAAGACGTATAACAAAAACGTATGTGTGTATCTGTATTAAAAAAAATTGTAGTGCAAATAATGCCGGCAGTCCCTTCCCTCCTCCAGCTCTTCAGCTTCTCTTGCTTTGTCTTCGCGACATTGTCCGCGACAAATAGTAGTCTTTTCACTCTGAGCAGCAGAAATAAATATTAAATAATATATATGTCTATATAATATATACTCTTCTTCACGTCTTCCAATTGTCCTGCATGTAAACATGGTAAGGCGAAGCCTGCAGATGATTGAGGTGCTCCAGGTGAGACAATACTGTTAAACCTAAAAGAAGAAACAACAAGTTGTTAACTAAGGCACAGCAAGTAAGGAGCACAGAAGAAGCAGGTAATGGTCATTTTTTTTGGAGGTATCTGTTAATGATAATTACCTCAGTAGCAAAAATACACGCATCCATCTGTTCTGGAATGATGTAGACAGGATGATATAATCCTTCTTTGGAGAAGTTCAAAGGAGGAAGCAATACACTGGAATCCGAATTTTTTCTGGAGAAAAAAAAATCTGTGTTAGCCACAATTCAGTTGTACATGTTCAGAATTAGAAGGTGAACAGTTGGTCTGGGGAGGTAAAGAGAGAAAGCATGAGAAGATACTTACAGGTCCAGTTTGTCCTTTGAATTTTTATGCTCGTTGGCCAGGTTGTAGTCCACCATCTTTTGCTTGTTGTTGGCCTTGTCGCTAGAGCATGTGTCCAAGATCACGGAGCCCAGAGCCATGTCCTTGTTGGACACCTTGCAGGGGCCGCCAGGGATGAGGAAAGCCTCCTTTTCTTTGTAGGCGGTCTGAGCCGCGTTGGAGATGACCGAGGTGCGATTGTTGACTGTGTCCAAGTGATTCCGGACGGAGGCGGATGTGATTTTGCCGTTGCGTCTCATCTGCCTCAGGAGGATAATGGCAGCGCACAGCACCAGAGTCAGGGTGAACAGGCCCAAGGTGAAAGAGATGGCCAGGGCTGCTGGGAAGCCACTGCCACCGCGTGGAGTGGGCTCCCGTGTGGGAGGCGGGGGAGGCTGACCATACTCACAGCGGGAGCCCATGAAGCCCGGTGGGCACTGGCACACGGGCCCGCTGATGTGGGTGTAGCAAGTTCCTCCGTTCTTGCAGGGCAGGAGGCTGCAGGCATCTGCGCGGACGCTGCAGTCCTTTCCCGTGTAACCCAGCGTGCACTTGCAGGTGAAGTCATTTATGCCATCCACGCAGGTGCCAGCGTTTTGGCAGGGGTTGCGGCTGCAGTTGTCTGTGTTCTGCTCACAGCGGGACCCTCCGAAGCCTGGCCGGCATCGGCACACCAAGCGTCCCAAATCGAGGCACTGTCCACCTTGAAGAAAGAGAATTTGACATTTAAACACTATACCACTACACGAATATCATCACCATGTTTCACCACTGTAAATGCTGAGCTTTAAACATTACCTTATAGTAGAGGATGGGCTGACCACTAAAACCCTATAGCCCAAATAGTCTTACGACTAACAGGTGAATTACTAAGCTAGGACTTAAAAAGGCCACGTTGCATGTAATGTTACGTGCTGCAAATGCAGTCTTACATGCAAAACCTGTTGCTGCAAGAATGAATTCAGCAGTGCACTGATAACACTCCCAAAGTAAGTAATTAGAACCCTTGGGAAAAAGAGAGCTGTACTATTTTGCAATAAGACGTGTGAGGGGTGTTTCGTCATGCTGGCGCTATCTCTGCCTCCGTATCAGCAAGAGAGGCACAGTGGCGTCTCCCGGTCCTGTCTGAGCAGCATTCCTACAGTGCTTGACAGCATCACAGTTGAGTGGATGCATCTCAAAACAAAAAGAGGTGCAATAAGCCTGAGGAGAGCTAGGAGAGTGTGATGGTAGCCTCTGTCAGTCAGGCAGAACACTATTTTTAATTGCTTTGAATCATTGCGGTTGAGTTTATAGAGCACTTACCATTGGCACAGGGGCTGCTGCTGCATCTGTCGATTTTCTTTTCGCAGTTGGAGCCCGTGTAACCGGGAGGGCAGCGACAAGAGTAGCCTCCAGTTGTGTTGTCAACGATGCAGGTGCCTCCATTGAAGCAGGGTTTGTCAGCACAAGTCATGGCACTGATCTCACAGTTCTTTCCATAGAAGCCTTGAGGACACGTGCACGAGTAGTCGTTCACCAGATCCTATGAGGAGAGAAGAAAACCTGTAAGTTTTTCCGCCTCTGCAGCAAGGAGAAAGGAGTAAGCAGAATCAACCTCTGTTGTGTCCAAGAGTGTGATTCATTATTGTACTCACGGTGCAGCTGCCGCCATTCTTGCACGGGCCACTGTCGCACTGGCTGATCTCGATTTCACAGTTGTTGCCGGTGTATCCAGGCTTGCAGGTACAGGTGTAGCTGCCCTGGCCTGTGTTGGTGCAAGTAGCGTCGTTCATGCAGGGCTTGTGGTTGGTGCAAAAGTTCAGGTCCTGGTTGCAGAAGAGGCCGCCCCAGCCTTCCTTGCAGTTGCACTGAAACGGCTGGTTGCAGGTGCCGTGCAAGCACCCCGGGTAGCGTTGGCACTCATCACAGAGGGGGCCCTCCCACCCGAGGCGGCACTTGCACTCGCCGGGAGTCTCACAATAACCATGCTCTTCGCTGCAGCCAGACGAGCAGATGGCTGTTAGAAAAGAGAGGGAGGAGAGAAAAAAAGGGGGAAATTAGTATGAAGGTACCCTGGTCCCCTGCACCAAACACCCCCCTCCCTTCACAGGGCTCAGACACATCAAGTATTTGTTAAGTACTAAAACTAAGCAGCTGGGACTCCACACAAAAGAAACACATGCTGTCTTTTTCACGCAAGACAGAACACATTAAGTTCCGACGCGCGTGCCGGTTAAACCATGCTCCTTGCTCCCATTGTCAAGCCAACAAAAGGAGGCCGACAGACCCTGATCTGCCACGACTTGAGACGTATCCCCTGACCCTAAGAAACTGTTGAACTTGTCGTTTGGAGACGTTTAATGACCTGCTTTTTTTCCCCCTTGAAAACACTTACAAATTATTCGTGGTCAAGAAGACAACAACACAGTAACTGTAATGGCAGAATAAAGACACTTACGTTCACCACAGTATTCTCCTTTCCACCCATCCAAGCACATCCTGTTGCCGTTGGAGTCGCACGTGTAGTGGCCGAAGGGGTCGTCCCGGGGCCGACAGTAGTTGGAGCAGCTGTCGCCGTAATAGTGCTCATCACAGACGACGTGATAGGAGTAGCGCAGCTCGCTGTGCTCTCCCTGGCGCACATCCTGGGCCGAATCCTCTCCGATGGCCAGCGTTCTCTTGGTGGCCAGACGACTGATGAGGTTGTTTTGGTTCTCTGCAAGACGCACAAAATTCTTGATTACACATCCATCCAGACTTCCTGTGTGATTTTGGAATGACAGCTGAACACTGTGAATTGGAGTAAAAGTGAGGGACAAGCCTTACCAGTGGACTGCTCGGAAGAGGACTCAGCACTCCACACCTCGATTATCAAGGAAAAAGTTCCCTGTAAGACATTTTAATATTCATAAAGGAACAGAACACATTTAGCGGACTTTTATCTAAAGCAACTTCCATTCCTTAACTACAGGGGGCAGTCTCCCTGGAGCATGTTTTGAGGTTAAGAAACCCAGTGGTGCTGAAGGTAGGATTCGAACTCAAAACCTCTTGGTCTAGAGAAAAATATCCTAGACATTAGGCGACCACCGTCACATTAGAACAATCAGTGATTACACTGAATGACAAATATAATTAAATTGTTTTATTACATATAAACATTCCCACGCATATATATACATATGGTGTAGTACAGTATAGTGCAGATTGTATATGAACTACTCACCGGCCATTTGAAGTTGAAGGGCACTCTGATGGGCTCGCTGCGGGAGACGGAGCTGTGATCAGGGCTGAAGGGCTCCGTCAGGCCTTTGCCGTACGTGCACGGCGGCTCGGGCAGGATCACGTCCTGAGAGTGTTTCAGGCAGATGCTGATAAAGATGCGGCAGTCCACGGGATCCGCGCAAAGAGCGCGCGCACTGTGGAACGAGTGAACCTTCAACTCGAACACACCGGAGGAGCAGACCTGGGGTAGAGAGAGAGAGAGAGAGAGAGAGAGAGAAGATAAGGAGGACGAAAGGTGGACTTATGGTGGACGGTAGTGTGTGAGGGTGCACGGTGTGTGTGTGTGTGTGTGTGTGTGTGTGCGTGTTTGTGCGTGTGTGTGTGTGTGTGTGTGTGCGAGGCTTCGTGAGCCTAAAACTCACCAAGTGGGACGAGAAAAGCAGGAAGAGGCACGTTGGTAAGACGTTGGCCATCGTTGTGACCCAGCAGACCGAGCGGGGGTCTACAGAGGGTATGGGTCCGAAATCTAAAAGGGTTTAAAACAAGAGAGAACAAAGAGAAACCTGCATAACCTGCAGCTGTCCGGTGCGCAAGAATGTCCAAAACAATCGAGACGCCAAAAAAACGACTAAATCAGACGCAAAAAAAAAAAAACTCAGAGGAGAACCGACTGTACACCTCCGAATAAAAAAGACAAAAACGCTAGAAGAGACTGCGCTTTTCTGTTGAGAAAGGTTAAAGTTAGGAGAGCTGGAGCTGTGCGCAGCCGCTCTATAGTCTGTGCGGACTTTCGACCTGTGCGTTTCTCTACTGCCGCACAGCCGCGCGTTCTTTTAAGTCTTGAGCGCCAGGGGGGCGGGGCCTCAGGGTGTGCAAACGCGTGAAAACAAACGGTCTGATTATGGCACTCAGATTCTAATAAAGGTGCACAAGGGCAGTCTTTAATCATTAAGACTTCAATATTTAATGACCCCGACGCGCAGCGACGGCACGACCCGTACGCACAGGTTTACTCCGTGGATTTTGTTTAGTTTTATTTTGTCAGTGTGTT
Source organism: Hemigrammopetersius urotaenia (assembly GCA_037974485.1). Classification (NCBI taxonomy): domain Eukaryota; kingdom Metazoa; phylum Chordata; class Actinopteri; order Characiformes; family Alestidae; genus Hemigrammopetersius; species Hemigrammopetersius urotaenia. The sequence goes on along the minus strand of JBBPDC010000001.1, from coordinate 18,896,750 downwards.
TATTTCTAAACATATTTTGGAGATTCTTTCTGTGAAACTCATCGGTGTTTCTTTTGTAAAAACAGTTTAGTTCATTTATGACACGTTTTATTTCATTTGTAAATTAAATTAAATAATTAAGGTGGATATTTGTGTGTACAGTGGAAATTTGGGTTTTCATGAGTTGATGTGAGGGTACACTTCGTAAAATGAATTGTGCTTTTTGTCTTTTCGTGTTTATATTAGGATTTTTTTTATTTTAGATTTTTATTAGTGTTTTTTTTTAACTGAGCGTTATCTCTCTTTTTTTTTGTTCCTCGAGGCTGTCGCGTGCCGGGCTGTCCTCCAGGCTGTTGGGTCTTTTCCTCGGGGGAGACTTGTTCTCACTCCTCTTTTAATTCAGCTCTAAAGTGTGTGATTGTCCTGACGCGTGTGAGTCGTTAAACGGGCAAAAGCGTCGCGGGGGCGTTTTTTATTGCCCCCTCCCTCCTCCATAGATCCGGGGGATTCTTTTGTTATGCGGGATTGCACCGTGGGCCTGGAGGGAAGAAGGGTGTGTGTGTGAAGGGTGGGGGGGTCATATGAGCATTTCAGATTACAGATAATTGCTTTTGTGGTGAATGCGTGTATGTGTGTGTGTGTGTGTGTGTGTGTGTGTGTGTGTGTGTGTGCGCGTGTGTGTAGGGGGGCTTCGCTGG
>JBBPDC010000001.1:18842493-18853945 GCA_037974485.1 Hemigrammopetersius urotaenia | reverse complement strand
AGAAAAACATTAACACTATAAAGGCTAAGTTTTTACTCACTTATCGCATGTGATATCGCCATCGCAACACTCAACAATGCAACATCGCATGTTTTCCTGATATCGTGCAGCCCTAGTTTACACTTTAAAAATAGGCATTTTTTAAGCGGGGGGTTACTGTATACAGTATAATGTTCTCACATAACTGAGAAACACTATTTGTTTGAGCAGATTGAGTTGTTGGATACAGTGGCTCTGAACCTGCACAGAATAGACAAGGATGTCGCACGATGTGACCGCAACTACTACTACTTCACCACCAGCAACTTGGAGAAACTGCGGAACATCATGTGCAGGTCAGCTGTTCCTGCACTGCTGTTCTCACTGTGTAGCCTCTTTCAGATTAATGACACCGCTGGGAACGCTCTTTCCTCTCTGTTTACTTCCTTCTCTTATCCATTTCTGGGTCTCAGTTATGTGTGGGAGCATCTGGAGGTGGGCTATGTGCAGGGCATGTGCGACCTACTGGCCCCTCTGATGGTCATCTTGGACGATGGTGAGAATCGGTTCTATTTAAGTACCACCTTTGCTGCACTGCAAAAAATTGGCCATCAAAAATAAGAACGGATTGATCAATTCAAGGCTAATTTGCTTGTAATTAGTGAAAAAATCTGCCAATGGAACTAGAGACAACTGACTCGTTAAGATTTCTTAAAATAAGACTCATATATGAGCTTTTGGAAGATGAGCTCGTCTCGATACTAGTTCAGGAAACTTATTTCGTCTTTTTTTCTTGCTCATAACTGGAATTTTTATTCAAGATGTATTGGTTTGTATTGCAATAAAGTTAATTTCTCCCCAAATCAAGCAATTTTTCCTGAAACAAGATAAATGGGTTTTTTTACTAAAACAAATCAAATTGTCTTTTGTCGGATATAAAACATCTCGGCTCGTCAAAAAAACTTGTTTTATTTCAAATTCCACTTGAAATAAGATTTTTAAAAGACAATCTCACTATTTAAGAAATCCAAGGCATGTCGTCTTTTTAGCTCAAGGACGTTTTGCTTTTTGGGTGACTTTGTCTTGCATTAACAGTGAGCAGATGTTTTCACTTTTCAGATTTTGATTTTTTTGCAGTGTGGTTGACATTTTAATGGCGCTTTGACTTTTTTCTGGTCCTCTGGGCTTTATTGGCTGTAAGTTAATGTTTTAAACTTTATAGACGCATGGAAAAAGTTGAAGATGGACATTTATAATCTCTTTTAAAAGATTAAGTGACTGTCCGAAGTAAGTACGCCTTCAGGTTAACAGCCTTGAAAGCTGACTCTTGACTGGCCATTAAAGCCTGAAAATGAGGGCAGGAAAGGGCTCGACTACACGGTTCTCAGGAATGATTGGCCAAAAGATCGACAAAATATACTTAAATAGCCTTGAAGTATTGCATCATCATGAAATAGGCTTATTTTAGCCCATTTTGCTGACGTCTCTGTTTTGTACTCCCTCTGTCTCCCTCAGAGTGCCTCGCCTACAGCTGTTTCACTCAGTTAATGAGGAGGATGAGTCAGAACTTCCCCAATGGAGGAGCCATGGACACTCACTTTGCCAATATGAGGTCCTTGATACAGGTAACATTACAGAAGCGTCTCACTAGGGCCTTCCCGATCGGCTAATCGCCCGGATGCCTCCTCCCCTGATCCATGCGGTGACCTTACAAGTGGTCATTAATGAGCTGTCGTCTTTGCTGCTTCTCCAGATCCTGGACTCTGAGCTGTTTGAGCTGATGCACCAAAATGGAGATTACACTCACTTCTACTTCTGCTACCGCTGGTTCCTGCTGGACTTCAAGAGAGGTACAGTAAAGCTGCCATGCCACAGCAAATGCTAATACGTATTCTGCGACGCACCCAGTCCGTCAGTTCGGCTTGTCTTTGCATATGTGTTTCAGAGCTGCTCTATGAAGACGTGTTTGCAGTGTGGGAGGTGATCTGGGTGGCCCCCCATATCTCCTCCCACCACTTTGTGCTCTTCATCGCGCTGGCTTTAGTGGAGGTGTACCGGGAAATCATCCGCGACAACAACATGGACTTCACAGACATCATCAAGTTTTTCAATGGTGAGCAAAATGTAGAAAACAGGGGGTCCCTGGGTTACAACAGGTTTAACTTGCGATGAGTTTACGACGCTCACTCCCTTAAAAAATGGACACGTGAGTGTCGTACTTACCGATTGCGTGAGCGAAGTTTGGTTGTGCGCGGCGGAAGAATACGAAGTAATGTGTGTGAGTGAGGGAGTTGGCGTCCCCCTGTATAGTCACTATGAAACACAAAGTACTTAAAATGTGCTGAACTCTACCTGAATTTACATTGAAAATACACCAAATCCCTTCATTTGAAGTAAGCGACCATTCATTTGTGAAACCGACCCCTTCATTTTACCATAAAATTTGATTTTAACCTTTAATCTTAATCTGAAATTTAGGGCATTCATTTAGGAGGTTCTATTATTTAAGGGGCAAATTTGAAAAAGTAAAGAGAAAATTCAGTAGTTTTACCCCTTAATCTTTGCACCTTTTCCCTTAATTTTTGTTGATTTCCTGTATAGGAGATTAAGGTCATTTTAAGGGGTAAAATTAAGCTGTTTGGTTTCGTAATGAGTACAAGTATTTATGTCCTTTTCCTTTTTCTATGGCTTTGTGTTTTTATGTTCTAGGATATGATTTTACACCTGTGCTGGGATAGGTAAGGGACTGAGGCCAGGGTGTGTTTAGACTTGCACTAGAATTGGGGTTATGTCACAGTTGCAGAAACGGAAATGTCGCGACCCGAGGAGCCCCTGTAACTGTATATGCTTATACTTGTCATGTCAAGTAAATGTGGCAATCAGAGTTCCAGTCATCATATTTCCAGTGTCTAATATGCCACACTTTCTTGAAGAACTAGGTGATTAGGTGAGCTGAGTCTCAGAGCAGGGGAAGCACTAAACCCTACTGTGGAATGGGTCCCTGCAAGACCATGTGCTTCTAACATCTGTTGGATCATTCTATATAGTTCCCACCACAGATTTTGTGTCTCAAAGGGCCTGTACTTAACTATTTCCCAATACCATTTGTTTATAATTGAGGGAAAATTGAGTTTAAGCCTTTTTGCATAACTGACATCTTTCCTTAAAACTGGGACCATTCTCTGTTCATAGTGGAGAGGAGAACTAAGAGACAAGTGGAGTGGATGAACTTGTATTGTATTTGTAAAAGGGACATTTTCAGTAAACATCTGAACTCGCCCAAGTATAGAGTGACTGTCAGTTTATTTCTGGAGACATAAACCACAATTTTCCTTCAGTTGACAAAGCAGCCAGAAGATGGCAGTCTTTGAACGGTTGCAAAATAGGCCCAAATCTACCCAAGGGAGTGCCACTGTGGGTACATTCTTTGCAGAAATTCTCTTACTTCGTTAAAAAGTAACAGTCAAATCTGAAAAATATCACATTTTGACAGATGTCCATGTGACCACAAACAATTAATGGGCGTATGAATATGCAGAGGTTAAATATCTATTGATTTTTACTAAAAGAGTCAACTACAAGTCCAAGAAAGCGTTTTGGTGTTCTAGGCAAATGTTCTAGGTGTCAGTAGCTGTTATGAGAGACTCGCTGATGCTTTGTTTTGGGTGTGAGATATTCAATTCAATTCAATTCAGTTTTATTTATAGAGCGCTTTTTACAACCAGGTTGTCACAAAGCAGCTTTACAGAGTCCAGGTCCGAGCCCCTAGTGAGTAAAACAAAGGCGAAAGAGGCGAGGAAAGACTTCCTCAGCTGGAGGAAGAAACCTCGGGAGGAACCAAGACTCAAAAGGGGAGCCCGACCTCCTCAGGTCGATCCAGAGAGAATGGAACGAGAATAGAGAATAAACAACAAGAGAAGGTCTTAGTGAACAAGGTTATAGGCAGATAGGAGAGTTGGTTTCACTAAGTGTCCAGAGGGTAAATACTGTTGGAAGAGGAAGTGAGAGTCCGTAGTCCATAAACATCAGGATCAGGAGGAACAATCTCCGCCTGGGCTTTAGGCAGCGGATGCCCCAGCTTGGGGAAGGGCCCGAGTGGAGCTGGGACTGGTCGAGGGCGATTTCCCGCGGTGATCAGGCCGGCAGACGTGCAGCAGTTTCTCTGTTTAAATTCGCAGAGGATTGTTTATATCGGTGAGGAGTGCAAGTCATGATATGTGTTGCAGGGAAGGTGTTTCAGTTTAGTTAGATTGTTGGTCACCCTGAGTTACTGCCTGCTGAAATCATTCATTCCTTTTACAGATATCTCCACTTCTGCATAGTGCTTTTAGGAGCCAAGTGGGAAACATCTGTGTATCAGCCAAAATGCTGGTGTCAAGAATGTTTTGCCCTCACAGCACTGAGCACTGAGCCTCTGTGTTTTAGACATTGACCTTAACTAGTTGAGATCTGCCAACAATTAAAGGATCTATCAGTTAACTAGTGTGTGTAGCCCCTTAAAGTGCACTTATAGGTTCGTTTGCTTCTATTTGGTTGCCACTTTTTTGCACAACCTGGGCCTGTTGGCCTCATGGTTAGGGAGTTGCCCCTGCGATCAGAAGGTTGTGGGTTCGAATTCCAGGACTGCCAGTGACACCACTGGGGTACTGTTGAGTCCCCACACACTGCTCCCTGGGTGCTGTGTCGCTGGCTACTCACTAGTTTATTTGGTGAATGGTTTAAATTAGGGATGCACTGAAATGATTTTTTTTTTTGCCAAAACCAAAAATGAGGAAACACAGAGAGAAATTATGCCAAATATTGTCAAATATTGCCGTTATGGCTGTGATTGTATATTAATTTATGCAATTGCAAAGCTTGACCTTTGCGTTGAGTGTGTACTCGAGGCAAAGGTCAAGCATCACAATTACATAAATTAATATTCATGGTTTAAAGAATAAATCTGTTACAAAACTATTAAAATATTTATTTAGCATTCAAACAATGCACAATATAAAATACGTTTGAAATATTTTACTTGGCCCCACTCACGAATAGCCTAAAGCAAGATATGTATAAATAATGTATAAATATTCTACAATTAAATATCTTCTCTTAAGGGTATTTTAATATTCTGAACGAAGTGGATTCAGAGTAGGGCTGGGTGATTAATCGAAAAGAAATCAAAATCGACATTCAGAATCTATAATCGATCAAATTTTTCCAGGTCGATTATTTCAATTACTTTCCCTTTAAAAACACTACCGCGTGTGGAGTCACGTGACCCCGCTCCGTTACGTTATGTTATTCCGCCGACATGTCGAGCATGGAGAGCTTAAACACTGAGACAACTGAGTAACTTGTCAGTGAACTATGAAGGCAAAAAAAAATTTGTTCATTAATCGTAATCAAGGTTAAAATGTTACATTAATCGAGATTTTGATTTTAGGCCAAATTGCCCATCCCTGATTCAGAACAAGTGCTTTAAAACTGCTGAATCAACAGCATTCTCTCTAGGCCTATAACAGAATAGTGTATTAAACAGAGACTGGCAGCCCATATATTAACTGGAATCACTGGAAAACTTTCTTGCCTTTTCAAAAATGTCCGCCACAGACGGAGTGGGTGTGCTCAAAGGGTCTCGGCTCTACTGTGCTTGAGTGGGATGTTTTGATTGTATGTGATAAATTAATCCCGACGTTGAGAAAGTCTAGAAAGTTCTGTCTTGCACACTTTACAAACGGCTTTCCGTGTGTCTTTAAATATAATTAATATAAAGACACACCGTTAATAGTTAATTGCATCATCGCTCTTTTGGTCTCGTTTTAAGATGAAAAAAAAAAACGAATATCCGGTGAATCTCTAGTTTAAATGCAGAGAATTAAGTTCACTCTGTTTGCTCTGCTGTGTTCACATGGGACTATTAAGGGGCCACTTTACTTTAATTAGCCCAAAATAATTGAAGGTCAAAGTCATTTATTAGTGAGTTGAACTTAGAGTCAGGATAACATTGAAGTGTTATTTCATTGTTTTTGTGAGAGTTAAGAGTCAAGAGCTGTCTAATTTGTGTGTGTGTGTGTGTGTGTGTGTGTGTGTGTGTGTGTGTGTGTGTGTGTGTGTGTGTGTGTGTGTGTGTGTGACAGAAATGGCCGAACGCCATGATGTCCAGCACATCTTGAGGATAGCACGCGAGCTGGTGCACAAGGTGCAGACGCTCATAGAGAACAAGTGAACTGAGAGAGGAACGGCCCCGAAGCTCCAGACTTCAGCGCCCTCTTCCTCATCACTCCCTCCTCCTGGAGTGATGGAGGGATGGAGGAGGAGGGATGGAGAACACACACTCTCTCTCTCTCTCTCTCTCTCTCTCTGGCTCCACTGGGGTAAAGCGATGAGACTGCCCGGGACCTGCTGCTGGCCTTAAAGGCCTGGACCTCATCCTCTTTCGGTATCCTTTGCCTGTTGCAGAATGCCGTTGTGTCAGACCTTTGGAGTCGTCTGCATGCTTGTGGGATTTGAGCACACACTGTGACTGAGGTTTTTTCGACATTTTTCAGCTGTACACTCCTCCAGTACGCACCGCCTCCGTCAGGTCCTTCCCATGTCCATTTTCTAGAAGCGGCATGACGCGGTTGTCTTTTACCAACGACTGTTTCTTTTTTTTGTTTTTTTGCCCTGCCAAAAGTACAGAAAGTGTTCCGCACCCATCAGTGACTCTCAGGAGGATCGTCTCTTCTACTCGTTTGCCTTTTATTAGAGATGGCACTGAACCGTACAGCTGAGCACATTTTCCTAAAATTCCCAACAGACCACGGGTGCTGAGCCTGGCTTTAGCGGTACCTCTCCGAAAGCGAAGGTCAACTCCACTAAAGAATTCACTAAGCCACGAAGACGAAGGGATTAAAGCATCCATCTGTGACCAAAAGGACTGTGCCAATGATGATGACCTTGTCATAGTATTTCTATATCATGTCCTTGTGTATTGTCTATATGACTTAGCTTGGCCTGTTTTTCCTACCAGACTTTTCTTCTGGAACTCTTCTGATGGTTGTTGGAGAAAAAAAAAACACAAAGAAAGCTGATGTTGCCTTCATTCCTTGTGTCACAACCTGTATTGCTACTTTTTGCACTTTTGAAACTGTCCCTCAGACGCCAGTGATGCTCCTTCGCCGGCCCGAAAAGAGGGAGAGGAAGGGGCGGAGGCGTGATTTCCCAGAACCCTCTCTTGCTCATGTCTGGCGTTCGTAGAACCCGCTTGCTCTGAAATGAGATTAGCTTGGGGTGAGCTGCTTCCACATGATGGCTTCACAGTGCAATGTGACGAGATCAGTGCCTCCCAGTGTGCCTCGTCAGGGATGGTGGATGGCTTCTTTACACACACAGATTCTCACACACAGTTCATTTACCTTTGTCTTCTCATGGGTGAGGTGTAGATATATGCTGAGCCTGAATTAAAGAATTGTCCAGGAGATCAGTGCAGACCATGAATTAGGGGTGGGTAGTATGGCCCAAAAACCCAAACATTTTCATGAAAGTGACAATCTGGTCATACGTGAACACACCACACCACAGCACACAGTGTGAGCAGCACAAAATACTTTCTCTGCATTTAACCCATTCACCAAGTGAAGCAGGGGGCAGCTACGAACACAGCACCTGGGGAGCAGTGTGTAGGGACGGGACCTTGCTCAGGGTACCTCAGAGGTGCCTAGTAGTCTTGGGAATCAAACCCGGACTTTCTGATCACGGGGCGAATGTCCTAACCACTAGGCTACCAGCTGCCCCTCAAGCCGAGCCTCTGCCGAAACCTACATGATGCATTATCACAATAATTTCTCTCTCATAATGCTGTTCAGTGCTGTGGAAGTACTGACAATATACTGAAAAGTGTATTGTGACCCTTAGTTGTGATAATAGTATCATATTGTCATATTGCCTGCCCCTACGCGGAAGCTGATCTGCACAATCCCTGTGTTTCAGCCATAGCTCCTCTTCAGAACTCTAAAATAATAAAGGTACCGAAAAGGGTTCTTTGGAGTGAAGCCATGGGGTGGCGTTCCTCATCCGCCAGCCTGGCAATCTGCTCCCCTACAGTAGATTCTCTAACCTGCCTATTACACATATCTAACACATTTTACACTTAGATTGAACTCTTCAGGGTAGTAGATCACCAGGATCGAGGAGAGGATCCGTGCTATAAATGGACCACTGCCTTTCAGTTGAGTGGCTTAGAATCAGTACACAGTTAATTTGACCAGCTGTATGTAGAGCTGGGCGATTAATCGAAAAGTAATCGAATCGACATTCAGAACCTATAATCGATAAAAAAAAATTCCAGGTCCATTATTTCGATTACTTTCCCTTTAAAAACACTACCGCGTGTGGAGTCACATGACCCCGCTCCGTTATGTTGTTATTCCGCCGACATGTCGAGCATGGAGAGCTTAAACACTGAGACAACTGAGCAACTCATCAGTGAACTATGAGGGCATAAATAAATAAATAAATAAAATAATCGTTCATTAATCGTAATCGAGATAAAATGTTCTATTAATTTCAGATTTTGATTTTAGGCCAAATCGCCCAGCCCTAGCAGTATGTAAAATCCACAAGAAACTGGATTGAAGACCTGTGATCTGTGCCAACGCTCCAAGGACCCCTTAATGGCGCCTATGTTTTTGAAGAGTATCGCAAAATTGGTGCTCACATCTAGAAAGACCTTTACACACGTTCTCCTTAATGTCTTCCCCTACCCTGAGCAACTGCTGCCTGACTTTATCCCCATCAACTAGAATCCCCTCACATTTACTCACGAACGGCCCCTGGATCGATAGGCAGGTAGCTTTCGGGAACTCCCTGCTGACCCTCTCCAGTTACTGTGCCTGAAACGTTCAAACCATGAGCGCAGCCTCTTGAGTACGTGTGAGGGATGTCACGGCCCTCCGAAAGATTACTTCCAACAGGAGCTTGTGTACCAAAGCCTAGAACATCATCCTTGCTGTCATACAGTTGTGCAATCTCAAAACATAACTCAAAGACTGTTGACTAGATGTATGAAAGAGAAAGCATTTTCTTGATTTTTACTGTGAAAAAACAAACGTAATTTATTATCCTTTATTCCCACGTCTGCTACTGTAAGTGTACATACATAATAGAAAAAAAAGAGGAGCCCTGGAGTTTGGTGAGGCCAGTAAAGACAATTGTATTTTGAACTCTATTTTTCACTTTTGTTGTAGAGACATGCTTCGAAGAACCCTGTCTAACTGGAGAACTGTACAATTTGAATGTGGGGAAACCTTTGTTACATGTTGACTGTTATGTTCCTTATTTATCGTTGTGCCCTGGATTCTATTCATTTGAAAAGATATAAATATATTTTGTTTGAACGCCAATCTCCGAATGGAGTATGTATTGTACTGGATGTATCATTTACCGTGAATGTATGTATTATGGAAAAAGAAATGTTGTTCCTAAAATATTTTCGCAGGATTAAGTTTCATTGGTCAAATACATACTTTTTTCAATGGTGAAGCAGAGAAAATGCACAAACGTGTGTGTGTGTATGTGAGTGAGTGTGTGTTAGCAGCATAGGAACAACAGTTGAATGATTGTTTGTAACTTGCGTGTCATGAGGTAAGTCCACCACAAGGGGGCGACGTGATAACGTCCAGCAACCGGAGCAGCAACGGTGGGCAGCAGATGTGGAGATTCTGAAAATGTCAGCACCCACTCGAGTTTCAGAGCTGTTGCTGTGCGAGACCACCACATTAACTCCGGCCACCTACTCGTTTTAGGGGCGTTTTTGGACACGGATTAAACTCTAAGCTCTTTACATGAGGGAAATCACCATTTAAAGCAGTTATTTAGCCCGAGATTAAGCTTAAACTGGGTTACAGAAAACCACCCCTCCCTTACGAAGACACAGATCCATCATATTCCTCCGCAGGACCAGAGCATTCAATCTCATTTACATATTTTCCTCTCAGCCAGATCACTGCAGTGTTTCCCTCAGGACCATGGAGGCCCCCAGTTATCTCTGTGCCATCTTACACAGCTCAGATTGGGGTAATTCACAAATAGTAGTTTCTGATATTGTGTGATATCTTTCCTATGTACTTTGATTGCACAGCTAAAACTAGTATTAGTATTAAAGCCAGAATATTTAACAATTAGTCACTAAACTTTCTCTAAGCACCACACAATTGGGCAGCCAAGCTATGTCCTCCAGATAGTTTTCAATTATGTTGAATGTTGAATAGTAGATTCAAATTTGAAGAGTTTAACACAGCGATTCATTCAGGATTCTCCACTAAAGCATGGGCCTCTTCGCTCAAACGGAGCCCGAGATGGGATGAAGTCCGACAGTCAATAAATAAAATATATAAAAGCCTTCACTTCCACTCTTCTAAAATAAAGAGGAGGCTGTTCTGGGCACGTTAGCAGCCTACAGCGCTCAAGTGTTTATTTCACAAAAAAAAAAAAACAACCTAAAAAAACAAATGGAAAAAAAAAACCTTGGTAATGATGTTTACACTTCAGTACAAAAAGACTCGAGCACACCGTCGTCGACATCCCATTTTTCCTCCAATGGAAAAAAAATTGCAAGCAATTTTCTTGCCTTCAACACTGACAATTCATTTATTACAGTTCTCCGGCTATGAAGGGTCACTGAGTTGTGAATGAAGGGTACAAAATGCTGTTTTGTCTTCACCTCCGCCGAAGCCTCGAGACTGTGGTATTTTATGGGAGCACCCATGGAATTGCACATTACAAAGGCATGAAAATAACCCGAACATCAAAATAGATATTGCATCTTCAAAAGCTAACTTTCTTTCATAAATACTTCCTTTGCTATTCACTGTATTTTCTTATAACAGAATCACAGATTTAGGTAGCCAGGAAAAATGTATGAGTATTTAAAACAATGAAAAACAAACAAACAAACAAAAAAAAGATAGCGATGACATTCTTAGGCCACAATTGTTAAAAGTACAACATCAAAGGCCAACAGTTCGCAACGTAGTGGTCCGGGCCCACAGGGCTGTGAGTGGCGTGTCTGTGTTTGTGGTTGTTGGTGTGGGCATGGCGGTGTCCACAGAGTGATTGTGTGTGTGTGTGTGTGTGTGTGTGTGTGTGTGTGTGTGTGTGTGTGTGTGAGGTCCCAGCGGGGGTTATGTGAGTCCATCATGGTCCCGCTGCTCCTGCTCCGACTGGATCCTGTAACACAGTGATTTAGCTTTGTAAGCAAACCAGAAAACAGTAGCTTTCTGATAACATTTAAACATAAATATATATATATGCACTGTGCAAAAGTCTTAGTCCCCTGAGAAAAAGCTGTTTCCTGCTGGGCGGTATTGTTAAGTTAGTGTTAAAACACTTACATTACAACAAATACAATCTACATTAACACAGTAAACTACATTAACACAGTAAACTGCATTAACACAGTAAACTACATTAATACAGTAAACTGCATTAACACAGTAAACTACATTAA
>JBBPDC010000001.1:18818891-18830240 GCA_037974485.1 Hemigrammopetersius urotaenia | reverse complement strand
GGACTTCTTAAGCACTGATGTACGTCGCTCTGGATAAGAGCGTCAGCTAAATGCCGTAAATGTAAATGTAAATGAAACCACCTTTCCATTAAAAGAGCACCTGGAATTTTTCCTGCTACCATTTTTCCAGAGGTTCCAGGAATCAGGAACGAGATTTCCTGGCCCGGTTCAGCCCTGCTCCGTACCAGCACCCATGCTTTTGTAGGCCTGCCTCCAGCAAACCTGCGCACTGCTTTTAGCCAACCAGTACATCTAGACCTTTGACACTGCATTACAGCACTTTGTGACAATTATAAATGTATTTTTACTCATTTCAGGTTGATATCTGTGACTGTTCTCTTTAAGTTTGTAAAGAATGAAGTGACCGTATGTGAACACAGCACAGCACACAGTATGGACAGCAAGAAATTCTTCATTTGCTTTTAATCCATTCACCAAGTGAAGCAGCGGGCAGCCAGGAACACAGCGCCCAGGAGCAGTGTGTGGGGACGGTACCTTACTCAAGGGTACCTTAGTGGTTCCACTAGCAGTCCTGGGATTAGAACCCATGACCTTCTGATTTAATATTTGATATATTACAATACTATATATAAAAATGCATATATGTGTAATAATATAATATATTGAGGTAGAAAAGTGGTACTAAAAGTGCACTGGGCTTGACTTTAATCACATCAATGAGTTTATAAATATACTGTTTCCCGGCTAGCAGAGCCTTCACTGATGTGTGAAATGTCTATATCAGTAAAAACTAAAAAAAAAAAGGAGCTCAGAAGGGGTTGATAAAATGATCTCATCTGTCTCTTTACAAATTCTACGAAGATCTTCAGTTCTAGAATCAAGCAACTGGTAGAGTTTTAGTGGAATGAGTGCACATTCACATCCCCAATTCATTCTACTGTATAATACACACACACACACACACACACACACACACACCGAATCACTGGATAGAACACTTTAATGCATTAACTTTAATACTTTGTAAGAGAATAATATTATGTTTTATTTATTTTGCACCATTTCTGTCTGAAGACTAGCTGAAGTGCAGTCTGGTAAGAGCTAGAATCCTCTGCCCTTGACTTTAGTAGGCTAATGTAGTAACTTCAGAAGTCCTTGAGATGTCTCATGTTGTCATAATGAATCATTTCAGGGAGGAAGGCTGGGTCAGAGCTAGCTGAGCGGCCATCAACAAAACTTCGAAATATACTTATAATGGGCATGAGCATCTTCCGTTTGCACAGTGTACAAACCCCTCTCTCTCTCTCTCTCTCTCTCTCTCACTCTCTCTCTATCTGTGTCTCTCTCTCTCTCTCTGCCTTTCTCTCTCTCTTTCTCTCTCTCTCTCTCTGTCTCTCTCTGTCTTTCTCTCTCTGTCTCTCTATCTCTCTCTGTCTCTCTCTCTCTCTCCCTTTTCCTTTCTCTCTCTCACTCTCTCTCTCTCTGTCTTTCTCGCTCTGTCTCTCTCTCTCTTTCTCTCTCTCTCTGACTCTCTCTCTCTCTCTCTGACTCTCTCTCTCTCCCTTTCATTTCTCTCTCTCTCTCTCTGACTCTCTCTCTCTCCCTTTCATTTCTCTCTCTCTCTCACTCTCTCTCTGTCTGTCTTTCTAGCTCTGTCTCTCTGTCTCTCTCTCTTTCTCGCTCTCTCTGTCTCTCTCTCTCTCTCTCTCTGTCTTTCTCTCTCTTTCTCGCTCTGTCTCTCGGTCTATCTCTCTTTCTCTGTCTCTCTCTCTCTCTCTCCCTTTCATTTCTCTCTCTCTCTCTCCCACTTTCATTTCTCTCTGTCGCATTAGAACAAATGTCACTCTCCGTTATCATTTCTCTCTTTTACTCACATCATCCATTGTACTACACCTAAACCTCTCTTGTGCACACCAAGGCAGCGTAATCCTCCTGTAGACATTCCCAGGGCTGTAGACTTTGCTCCTTATCTGAAACGATTTCACGAGACTGAAACACCAACTATCTCCGTGTGACTGCATCCAATCACACAGCAGCACCCACCCTCATCTATTACAGGCCTCCAGTGCTTTAAGGGATTACCTTTAATCCGCAGGTCCTGATCCACGTACAGCCTTGAGGCTGAGATAAGGCGGATATGGCCAGGTCAAGCACTGACCGCTGCTGCTCTGCACTCCTTTAACGTCACTCCTCCATACAATGGACAGCCCAACTCTGTCAGCTCTGCTCGGCTGCACTAATGCAAGGCAGGCCGTTCTTTTGTGCTCGAGTAGAGGGAGAAAAACTGAATAAATATTTGTGGTCAAAGTCAGGCTAAACAGCGCAGACCCACATCTGGATTGCAAGGCTGGAGCTCCATGTTTCGGGCCAGCAGAAGAGGGTTCAGCCCTGCTACCAGCAGCACTGCACAGGATTAGCAACATGAAAGATCACAAAGACACGCTGCATTATTATGTCGATTTCTGCAAAAATAGTTGACAAAACATTACACATTTGTTTTACACATCAGATCTGGCCCGGCTGATATCACATTGTTGGATCTGCTACAGATACTGATGTAAGACTGAAGAAATACAGCATACTGTACACAGGTATAGAGCCATGCATTCAACAGACTGGAACAAAAAAGTGCACGCTTTACTACCAAATATACTAAAAGTACCCAATGAGGACGGGATCTCAAATCCTGCAGTAATCAAGAGCAACGAGGACAAGCACGCGCCATGTAAGCACATATTAGCCTGGGGCTAGTGCGTTAGCAAAAAAATCTTGAACTTTTTTAATGCTGAACGTTATTATAAACCATAATAAACGAAATGAGTGTTTCAGACACTTTTGCTGAATCAAATTTGTGTTGAATTCAGACAGTATTGAATCAAACCAAATAATGAATTTTGTAAATTGTTAAGCCTGTAATGTGTTCATCTGACCTTCTGTCCTAATCACGTGGAACCCTCTGTACTGATCGTGCTAAAGTATATATACATACAGTATTGTGCAATTGTTATTTTGCTTCCAAAGAGCCAAACTAAGAGCAGAATTTTTTTAAGTACTCTTGAGGAACAGTTCTCCAGGCTCCCAGACTTACATAGTCTCAATATCAGAACCTGAACCTGACCAGTTGTTTGTGACCAGTGACCTACGTATGAATCATTCAAGCTTAACAAAGTACATCTAACTGAAGTCCTGAACCGGTAAAGAAAGCAGGTGATTCCGGATGATCAGGCGGTGATCAGTATACTGGTGGTGCTGAATGCTGTGTGGGCGGAACTCCTTCATCTAGGCTCCTTGTATCTTTAGGCTTCTTGCAGCCTGTCACATCTGTTCCCATTTCATTCATTTCAATCTACTCAGTATGCCAAAGATAAGACAGTCTGACCGACATTTAGCAGTAATTTTGCACCAACAAGTGGACTCAAAGCAAATAAAAAACGAGCAATTAGATTAGCTACTATTGTTATTAGACTTTATCGTCCTCTTAATACTCGTATTACTGTTGTTGAAGCCAATACCAATATTAATTAAATCCAGCATATTTTGTTTACTGGCTGAAAGTTAAAGCAATTTTGACTGTTCCAACTCTACCATGCTGAAGTGAAAATGTTGATTTTGGGAGGGCACCTATTGTAGATGACTGGGATGAACTGGATGTAGATGAAGAATTGCTTATGGAAGCAACAGGTGATATTACTTCCACACTAAGGCCAATCGATTAAAAACATTTTCGAGAGTCCCTAGAAATTCAAATACAGTACTTTCTGCTGGCAAAGTCAACATTCGAATAAATGCAAACAAACAAGAAAGCAGAAAAAAGTATTAAGATGTGTTCCATCTGCAGATCCTGATTTAATTTAACCAGGTTTCTGATGGGGACTGCAAGTAAAACTGGACCTCTGCCAGAAACATGTTGATACACTGTACATGTTATTCGTTTTTTTTGTTTTCTTTACTATATTTAGTCATATTCAAGTGAATATGGTGGAGGTAGCTCAGTGGGTGGGATACTTGCCTCCAGACCAAGAGGTCATGGGTTCAGATCCTGCCTTCAGCACCACCACTGGGTCCCTGAGCAAGACCCTTAACCCCAACTTGCTCCAGGGAGAGACTGTCCCCCGTAGTTAGAGAATGGAAGTCGCTTTGGATAAAAGCGTCTGATAAATTCCATAAATGTAAATATAACACTAAACAGTTTGTAAATATTATTTTCAAGTTGTCGCAGACTTTTGCACAGTACTGTGTGATAAAATAAGCACTTGACAAGCATCTTTAATTAGGGATTTGTCACTGAACAAATCACTGTGGTGACTTGATGTCAGTTTGTTATGCAAATTACATGCTGGTTTGAGTGACATCTTCCTCGCAATAGAAGAAGAAGGACTTCAGTCAGCTAGGAAGCGAGTGCAGCTGTAGAGAAGCTGAATCTGCTCTCCTCACATGAGGATGTTTTTAAAAGGCATCCTCACGACCACGCAGCCATACATCTCCAGGATGCCAGTCCCCAGGTTGAGCCTCGTTACCAAGGAAACCTCACTCGGGCTGCCTGCCCAGGCTGGACCGCTTGCACAGCCATCGCTGTACAGAAGAGAGAACCCAGGAGGACAAAACACGACAGCACAACAAAAGGCAGGAACACAGCCTGCGTGTACACACAGCAGCGTGACAGTGGCTAGTTAAACACAGACGCAGGATCTGTTAGAAAACAAGACATAGGCTCAACATGCTGGCAGCAGCTGCCATTTTGGGAACTCAAAAGGAATATAAAAGTACAGGAATTGGCACAAATGTTAGTCCTCTCAGACTCAACCATGCCTAAAACCTATTTTAGAAACCTACAAAGGAACCATAAATGACCAAATACGCCTTTGCCTTAAGTATATGTCTTCATTCTCAGAAAAAAGAACGAAAAAAGCGACCAATTAAAATTTTAACCTCTCGACCTTCGGGAACCTCCTGGATCCTTTTCTGATGTTATGCGCAGAGCAACATCTGACAACAATTAAACATACACATGTTTTGAGGATGGCATGTGGGGATGGGGGACATCTCTAAAGCCTGCAATAATGTTCAGCACTAGGGATCAACAAGCACATGGATAATTCATGATACATCTGCATTCGTGAAGGTACTGATTCCACCACATCCATTTTAGACTGTAAGAACTGATTAGGATTCCTTAGAACAGTGGTCCCCAAACGCCGGGCCGCGGACGGTACCGGGCCGTGGGTCATGTGGTACCGGTCCGCGGACTGCACAAGAAAAAAAACGTGGATGTTAGCCGTGTTTGTTGTCGGCTCGTTGTTATGAAAATGCTGTTAATAAAGCTGCGAGTACACACTGGATTTATGTTTATTATTATATTTTAAAGATACCCCATTATTATATATTTAAAATAACCCCATTTTTATGCATATCATTTATTTGTATAAACACGTATACGTTTATTTATCTGCCGCTCCTTAAAGGACAGGCCGTGAAAATAGTTTCTGATATTAAACCGGTCCGTGACCAAATAAAGGTTGGGGACCGCTGCAAAAATGACTCTACAAAAAAGTTTGAGCTCAGATTTGATGGTTTTCAAATTATGTTCTGTGTGGTTTACATTCTTCTATCATGTAAATATAATTTTGTGAACTGTGAATGAAAGGTTCTAGGTCATTTCCTCCAGTAGTATTAAACAAATACATGTTTTATATATAGACTGCTCTAATGATTTGCATTCATAAGTGCTTACAAAAGGATTCTACATTTATTTTAACACAGAATTCAAGGAAAACAGCTGCATGACTTGTCAGGTCTGAAATTTGCAGTCTCATTCATGCAGTCCCATCTTACTCTGCATGCAACTGACTTTCCAGACAGCTTTTCCTCATCACCCCTATCACGAGTGCCTTGATCTCCTGCACGGTCCACCAGTCAGCCCGCCTTTCTAAATGGTATCTTTGGAGCAGGAGATACGTGCTACTGAAATGAAATAAGGAAAGGCAGCTAAGTAGAAAGCACAGTAACAATCTCTGGCTTATCCGAGCAGCAGGCTACTTCTTCGAGATGGAGTAGATATCACTTGGCTCCATCTCCATACTTGTCATCTGCCCGCATCACACACCTTGTGAGCAGATCCCACAGCTTAAGCTCTGTGTGTGTGTTGTAGTGCTTGTAGAGGAGGAGACGAGGGGGAAGTTCAATGAATGAGCCACGCAGCTGTGTTTGATCCGGGGGAAACACACATTAATACCCTGCAGATGTGTGCGCCGCTCTCGGTCACAAGAAAGGCAGGATCCAGCTATTGTACACGGAAAGAATTAACCCAGCCTGGTGGGGAAAGTGGAGGGGAGGGGGTTACACAGGCAGGCACATATAATGCATTAGACCAATATCCGCAAGCTCATGTATGACTTACTAACTGCAGTGTACATTCATTTACAAAGAAAATGAATTGCACTCACAGGTATGAAGGTTAACTTCTGGAAATTGTGGACACCCTCAACTCAGACTCAAATAAACTACAAATATTCAAACTCAGGCACTGGGGAAAATGAAGGCTCAGGAGTTCAACTAACGGCAAGCCGATTCCTTTTCACCCACTGCACATATTTAGAAGTTGCATCATAGCAACAGCAAACATGTCACCCAGTCAAAGAACACGTGGACCTCATCTCAGCTCACGGCAGAATCAGTTTCAGACTCCAGGATCAACAGTTACTGTTTAAAAGAAATAAAAGCTGATGTGACTGGATTCAAATAGTCCCTGTCATGCCATTTTTTAAATTTCTTACATCATCTGAAACTGCCAGCTGCTCTTAACACTGTGTGAACATCTGGGTCAACAAATGGGCCAAGAGCAATAGCTCAAGATTTCTAGGAATGAAATCTTGTAAGTAAGTAAGTAAGTAAGTAAGAAATGTGTAAAAACAAAAACTAGTTTTAAAAAACGGTTATTAAAGTGTGAAGTGTGTAACAGGGGTGTAACAATGCAGTGAAATGTGATACTGCAACACAAGAATGTGACAATGCATTGTGGATAATAGGCATTTTATTATTGTTTGCAAAATACCAAGTAATGCTGAACAATTTGGGGGAAATATGCATAGTATATAGTAGGGGTGTAACGGTACACAGATGTCACAGTGCGGTACGAAGCTCGGTTTTGGGGTCACGGTTCGGTACGGTTCACAATACAGTAAAGTTAAGCAACAAAAAGTTCTAAAGAATGAGGCTTGGTTTGTTTTCGTTTATTTTAAACAAACAGCAGTGTATTAACCAGTAAACACACACTCTTGCTTATATTTTCATGTATGTGTAAGTGTTACGCCAGTAGGTGGCACTATTGCACAACCCTACGACCCAGGTTTATGATTTACTTGCGCTTTTTGGTCCCTCTGTGATTCCGTATTTCTTCAATCACGTCTTCTCCGTCGTACCGTGTATTCTCCGAAAGACATCCTGTACCGAACCGTGACCCATGTACCGTTACAGTTCGGTACGAATACATGTACCTTTACTCTCCTAGTATATAGTATACAGTTTGTTTGTTTTTTACCAGTTTTGTGACTCCTAATTTTATTTGTCAAGAACACAACCATAACCAGTTTTCTGCCTTCAGGCTTGAACAGCATGTTAGATCTGCTTGTGTTGGGTGAAGTTTGTTATCTGCACCTCCACAGAAGTATGAATTATTTATATGGGCAGGTCCTCCCTAAAAACCAATCAATCCTTTGGTAAATACCCAACAGGCTCAACCTCACAGGACAGAGCATAAGCACAACTCAAACAACCCTCAATAATAAAAGAACTATTGCCCAATATAAAGTCTCACTTACTAATCCAGATAAATGAGAACACAGTCAGGAGAAGGACAAATAAAGAAGGAATACTAAAGTAAGAATACGCAGATATATGTTTACTGCATGATCCCCAAGATCTCTTTCACACAAGAGCCATTCAGGTCCCCCTGCTTAGCCCAGCTCCAGGCTGATGACAGTGGAAACTCCCAGTATTTATGTAGATAGAGATTACTGCATATCTGTTGAAAGCTGTCAAAACATTTCACTGCAGTGCTGAGAAAAACTGTCAGAGGTGCTTCAAAAGCTGGACAGATCATCTCAGGCCTAACAGCCAGGACAGCAGCCCAGTGGAGGTGACGAGAGGTGCTGCTGAGGCCGGGCTGCACAATATAGCATTTGTAAATTGTTCTAATGATGCTGGCCTAGGTGACATGACACTAAGACCAGAATTAGTTTTTTTGGTGAAATTCAGGCAATTCAGGCAAAAAAAATTTTGTCATTTGTTTCAAATTGTTTACACAGAACTAATAAAACTCCTGAACTGTTTATGGTTCCTTTCTTTAAATATATTATTTCTGATTTCTGATTAAATGAAATTAAATGATCAAATTCTTTTGGTGTCATTTTAGCCCTTATAAGGTCTTTGGGTCTGTGGGACCCGTTTTTAGTTTTTAGCTTAAGTAAACAAATAATAATTATTTTTTCAAACTGAGATTGATTGGCTTTGGCTCATTATCTGTGAAGAACATAAATAATTTAATAAAAAACAAACAAAAATGAGCAGCATTTCTATTCATAAATGTGATTTAACGAAGGTAAAGGGAAGAAATGTAACATGTTTTGTTTATATTACTTGCAAATGGGATGAAGTAAACATCTGGGGAGAATTTCAAAAGGTTTGAAAATGTTGAATTAAAAGCCCCAAAATGCAAAGGGTCCACCAGACCCAGCAGGACTTCCTGTCTAACCAAAAAACAAAGACCCTAGCAGGGCTACAACTAGCAAGAACGAACCAAACATCCAATCAAAACAAGCTGTGTGGTTTGAATGATATTGTTGAACCAGTTCTGAGCAAGAACTAAGAATTTCAGTCCAACTCATGATAAATGTAGCAATAGTGATAATCTCAAAAGGCTGCTATTTATAAAAGAGTCCACTAACAAATCTGTTTTTTTCTTTTCAGTACGCTTGGAGACATAGTTCCAAATGAGAATCTTGGTAATCATGTAATCCAACAAAAATAGATTTTAGTAGAGTTTGATTGATTTATCAGTGTTTTTAAAATGTGGCAGGGTGTATCACGATTCCAGAATGAGGCAAAATAATCATAACAGTAGTGGGTAGTTCAAATTATTCCTGAGGCAGCGGTTTTCAAATTTATACATCAGAAAATAGCTGGCTCTTTATTATGACTGACATTAAAATACAGTAGCGCTGGCCACGGCGTACAAAGGGGCACTAGAACAGACTCTTACAACACAATGTACCACCTTTACCACCTGCCTCTGTATCAGACGATGCCCGGCCTCGTACTAGTAGTATGAATAATGAATAAATATTATTTATCAATTTCCAGCAGAGTCTGGCAGTTGTGAAATTTGATCAATTCAGACAAGGAACAACATTTAGCACCATTTCCACCAGGCCTAGAAAAGCTCCTGCTTGGTAACAGTTTATTTATTGCTCAGTTCAGCCATTTTGTTGGTGTGTAGCGTCGCCGCGGTAACGCGAAACGCCAATAAAAGTAATACCACACCTCACACTGACGAGCCGAACGTTTTGATGTATAGGTTTCCTGGGTGCATGCCACGGTTCGGACCGCATTAAGTGCGACGGAACAATAATAAGATATAAAGAAATAAAGAAATAAAAAATAAACCGAGGTGAATAAAAATATGGGACTGCCATTGAAACTAATGGAGTCGATAATAAAGATCTGCAAAACTGAATGACTGAAGTCTGTTAAATATGGTTCGTATTAAAAGTAAGGGGCCATCTCAGAATAAGTCAAAGCTAAAAACAGGTTTACTTAAGCACCAGTTTCAGTTAATGTGATACGAGCTGCTTATTTGTCATGCTAGTATTTAGTCCAGTCTGAGAATGACACAGCTAGCAGACATCATTCAGAGACTCGGGTCCTGCTGATGACGCGCTATGCTAACAGCGTGAGCAGCTGAGACTGGAACTCCATGCCATTCTTGGCCCCGAAAGCAGACTGACTCAGACTCAAGGGTGCAGCAGGGGTCCCCTCCCAACCTCGCTAACCTCAGCGAGGGAAAAAAGCGTTCTGTAGCCTGTGGTTAAAGCCTACTCTTGAAGAGTGTAAACCTAAAAAAAAAAATAAAAGCTTTCCAGCCTAATCATTAAGTAAAAAGGTTCCGTCAAGTCAGGCATTTTTCTCTTGTTACGCTTCAGCTTTTTTCTTTAACTCATGGAGAAAACGTTAAAAGATTGGTATCAGGCCTTCCAGGTGAAGACCCACCTGCCGAGTGCACCAAACCACCCAGTTGAACAAAGAAATACTAGTCCACACAGGCCTCCTCAGAAACATTTCCTCAAGCCACTGCCCTTTAAATCAAAGCAGTACATAACTTAGCTGCACTATAGGAGTACACACAGAGCCCGGAGCCATTTTGATATATCTTATAAGCTTTTATGGGGCATTAAACGGCTTTTATTCTCTTTTTTTTCGTCCACATGATTTGGTCATTAACTGGAGCAGATCGAGAGCAGCTGGGACCAAGTGTAAAGTTGCTGATGTATAAAAGGGCTCCGGGCTCCTTTTACAAGGCCACTGAGATGCTTCCTGCGAGATGCCAAGGACCTCTCCATCCACATTCTCCTCACTTATAGCACATTTACAGCTATTAGATGTGCTGTCCCTACACCAAATGTCCAACTTCCTCCACAGAAAACTGCCAACAAATAGAATTAGCCATGAAAATGGCAGTTGATTTTGACCCTCACCTTTGGAAAAATGGCTTTTGGAGGCTGTGCTAAAGCGTGGTGTCCTCTTACCCTGTACATACTGTACTCTATATCCACATCTGCACGCTTCTCATCAGAGAAGGCTCATCCATAATGGAATGTGATGGATGAGAAATAATATTAACACTGGAATGGCCTGCCAGTCTCTTCTCATTTCATAACGAAGTGTACTATTAGGTCTTGAAAGCTACGTAGTGGGCTCATGTCCAACCAAGCATCAAGAATTATTAGAAATCAATAACAAGGAAAACAATAACAGGACAGGAGCCATTGGAGGATGTCAATGCATGCCAGAGCTATGATGCCAACAGCAAATGGACCTTCAAAACCAATTCCACTCTAGGCTGTCAAGACACTGGATTTCTAACCGCCCTCCTTGACAAACAAACTCTCCTGTATAGCAACAATAAAAGAGTATCTGAACTGAATTAGTGAGACCTTTGCATCTCAAAACTCACCTGT
The DNA here is from genome assembly GCA_037974485.1 of Hemigrammopetersius urotaenia. NCBI lineage: Eukaryota > Metazoa > Chordata > Actinopteri > Characiformes > Alestidae > Hemigrammopetersius > Hemigrammopetersius urotaenia. Next base: position 18,819,048 of record JBBPDC010000001.1, on the reverse strand, counting down.
AGTACATAAAAACTACTACTGGTCTACCCAGGCCAGGCTGGCTTTTAATTACACAGGTCAACAGGTCAAAATCATCAGCATTTCTGTGGGTTCTGTAGTGTTTTTCATGCTGATCTCAGATCTGTGTGTAGTGTCTCCTGCAGGTACAGTGTTTGTG
>JBBPDC010000001.1:18803630-18818791 GCA_037974485.1 Hemigrammopetersius urotaenia | reverse complement strand
TTGATTGGTGCTGCGCTTTAATAAAAACCGCATGCAGGTCTATTGCAGATCTAATATTACTCATAATTCAAAAAGTTGACGTGACTGAATACAAACTGAGAGCAGATCTGAGATCAGCCTGAAAACCTGGTTTAGAAAAGTGTGTTGTGGTGATTACAAAAAAATGTTTTTTGTTGACCTGTGTAATTGGATTAGCTGATAAATATATATATGTGATAACGCTAAATACATCCAGTGGTTAAGACACAAGAGCATCTTAATATCTGTTACCTGATAAATCAGAGAGGGCTTTTAAACATATGGAGTCCATTCGTCACATATATCTGCACATTTAAAAAAGACCCAAGCTGTTGGTGAAAACCCAAGACTTCCAAAAATGAACAGGACGCTGATTTGGACTCATGTGAATCAGAGCATTGTCCGTTCTTTTCAAATAAAAACTGCCATTTGAATGTTTTTCTTCTATTCTTCTTTATTCCTACTGAGGACTGGACCTGGCATATAGTCTCACTCCACGTCGAAATCAAAACATGGCGGTGCCTGGGGCTCATGCATTGTCTAGTTCAACAGTATGTCCCAGAATCAGCTCTGGTGCATACACTCTGTTTTCAGTAGCCTGTGCAAACTTCCACCCAGGACTTTGCTTAGGAGCCGGATAACAAAGAACAGGCCAAATGTCAAACCCCAATCGTTTACCAAAGCTTTTAGCCATACACAAAATAAAGTTGCCGTCAAGGATTTCAATTAAAGAACCTCTTCTGATTCCCAAAGCTTTATACGCATCCATGAACCTCTGTCATCATTCAGACTCAATCAGTAAGCAGATTCGTTTTAAATGGCACATTTTCCTCTTTTATTCATTTTTGTCTTTTATCTAACCCTAACCCTAACCCTAACCCTAACCCTAACCCTAACCCTAACCCTAGCCTTAAAGTGATCTGTCGTCATTCAAGCTCTTAAGGTGATACTCAATCAACTCAAACACTACTTTCCTACAGAAATGAATAGAGGATAACAATATTAGACTATTCAGTGTGAGTGTCAGATGTCACATTGATTAGTTACAAGACTGGATGGGTTTAATTCTGTTTTCAGCCCCATATGGATATCTCTTATTTGATCAGTGGCATCTAGTGCCATATACCAATTTAGAGTTTTTCCTAGAAGTGTACAACCAAGCCAGGAACCTTTACAGAAGCTTTCATTTTAAGGGTGCACAAAACGTAATGAATACATAAAATAATGAACATACGCAGACTAAAATATCACTGTCACCCCCCTTTAGGGTGAGCGACTGCGGAGTCAATGGTGGGCACTCACCCTTCTAGTGTTGTCCAGGACGCGCGGGTCTGGCCGGCCGTAATTGGGCGGGTTGGCATGGGGGTCATAGCCAAGTCTAGCCAGCATGGGTGCGATAACCGGCATGTCCCTCAGCACATCCACTGGGATCTTCCCCACCCACTTAGACAAGGCCTCCACGTTGACCGGCTTGATCACCTGATCTGTGGAACGCTCCACCCTGTGGACCACAAAGAAAATTTCACAAACCGTTCTCTTAAATCAGCTTGCTTTAGGGTGACAGGGTTTATGCAGTTAAGGTACCGAGGCTCCTTTCCAGCGAGTACCAGATTTTCCTCATCTATCCCAGTCTTTAAACAAAACTATAAGCAATCACACTCTTGTTTTTCTTAACTGTTGCTATTATTTTTTTTATTCCACCCATGTTTTTTTTTTGTTGCAATTTTGGCAAAATTCCAACTCAAAATGTGTGTATTCATGTTTTTGATCGGTTGATCAGGAGTTGAGTATTGGTTGTTCAAAAAATCGACCGATTTAAAAAAGTCGTCTTTTTCAAATATGTGTCGGAGAAACAGTCTGTGAAGTCACTAAGACAGCCAGAAAGGAACAAAATGCGGAGAAACACAAATGTGCAGAAACAAATGTGGCGCAAAACACACAGCAGACTTCTGACTTGAAGGCACTAAAGCTCAGGTCAGTTATAAAAAGAAACTTGTCACTGTTTGTTGCGGTTTGATTCAAACGAATCAGTCTGTGAATGCAGCGATGTGTTCAGCCGTCCTGAACCATAAATGGCTTGGTTAGAGCCGATATCCTCATGCTCCCACAGTGGTGCTGCAGTAAAGAACCATGCACTGAGGCACATCAGTGCTTAAGAATTTCACGACTGTTTCTTACCTGAAAAACAGCTTAAATGTGAGTCAACTATTTTAACCGAGATACTACAGTCAGAGCATCTATACAACAACTGTCCAAATAATAACTAGCCAACACCTCACCCAACAATACATAAGCCCTAGAGAAGAACATAAGTCAAGGAAAAAAAATTTTTTAAATAAGAAATAAGTAAGTTTATCATTCATTTACTTTGTTTAGTATTAGTTGTACTGGTTTGTGGTGTTGAAATCAATTTTATGAATGAAGTTGACTGCAATGAACTGTTCAAAGACTTTAATACATGAGTATACATGTGTATCCACTGCAAAATGCACTGGCATGTAGTACCAGAGATCTCGGCAAACTAATGAATTATCGCTAATTAATGGAACGGAACTCAGCCAAGCCGAGGGTCAGCACTGATTTGTTTCATCGATGGAGACAGAAGTGTGAAGTATATTCCAGTTCATATTTGGTCCAGTAATGGCTTTTGTGTCAAACAAAAAAAAAAAACCTACCAATTTGTATTCATGTTCTTTCATGAAAAAAAACAACAGTATTTGAGAAAAGTGGATTAAAAGGCTGTCAGAATCCTGTTAAATAACACTGACATAAACAGGATAGAGGTCATGTGCTGTCATGAATAGTGATAAAAGATTGTGTCTATTAAAATGACACTACCATGTCACCAGTACTGGTAATTATGTCAGATACTGTAATGTTTGATGTCACGACCTTAAATTAGCCTCTGACATAAACTGTTATGGCATAACACACTGTAGTGTGAAGGCAATTGCCCTGTTTTATTAAAAAACACAATTTGTTATGACTACTCAGGACAGCATATGACTGTCATGCCAAGTTTCAGCACGGCTATGTTAATGTTACATTGCAGGAGTCGAGTGTTTGTATTCTACTTCAACTTTAAAGGCTTTTTGGTTTTCTTTCTGGTCCTCTGAGTGCAGAAAAGGAGGTCAGATCACTTTTTCATCTTCTCGTCAAATGTGGTCATGTGTGTGGTGCTGCAGCAGAAGCTGTGAAGTTGCACATTATATCGTCTGCTAATCGTTATTGCAATATCTGTCTCTGATACCAATGTTGCGGAATACTGCAATATGCAAATGAGCCTCTAACCATTTCTGACAGAGAGGCCAATCACAGCTCCAGGTGAGTTACTGGGAACTGAGTTCTTCATGTAACCCAACAAAAGTCTAAGTTTAATCTTTAATTATTAAAGGCGTTGAGTAATTGATGCATGAATCAATGGGGCTAAACTGCTTTATATTTTTAAAATAGGTTGCTTTTGCAACATCAGAAAACCTGAACTGCTTTCATAGCTTATTTTCCATATATGGACTGTATGGATGGGGAGATTAAACGAGCCATTTGATGCAATATTTACAGACTTTAAGCCTTTTTTAATCCAGAAATGTGATGATATGGGACCTTTAATGCCCCGAAAAGCATTGGAATCCCAATATGTAGCAGTGTAACTGCAATACTGATATTTTGTTTTATTCCATATGGTGTAACTTGATTCTTTTTGACCATCTGAATATCATTTTTTCCTAAAATCTGCCTAAAAATAGTATAGTTTTAGGAATTGAGGATAGCTGAGACTGAATGTTGTCCTGTGAAAACATCAGTGCTTCGTTTTCTTTGTAAGACCACATAACCACAGTCAGCCATTTCCTGAGTATCTTCACCTGCTTGGTGACAGAACATTGCAGCTGCATATGTACAGAAAGCCTCAACCTTTTTTTTACCCAATAGCATAAAGCGGACCACAAAATGGCCCTGGAGGCCCGTAGTGCAGCACAGTTTAGGGATTTTCTCGCTAAAACACATCTAATAACCTTGTAATTAACTGATGAACTGAATCAGATGTGTTTAAACAAGAGAATCACCAAACTGAATCAAACTACAGGCCTCTGAGACTGTAATTCCCCACCCCTGGCAGGTCCAGCAGTGGGTTAGGCCTTTCAAATTCATTTGACACCGAGTCACCCATCCAGCCACACTGGTTAAACATCATATTGAGCATGTAAAAATGGTTAAATTGGTACTAAACTGAGCTGAGGTAGGGTTTAGATAAGAATCAGGGTGAGGCTTAGCTTTTGTATTGAGCTATGCTTAACGTTAAATGACAGACAAAGTTAACAGACCAATTCGGCATCGATTTATGATGAATCTATAGCAGTGTATCAAAATAAAGTCTTTTTGAGTGATCAAAATGAGAAAATGCCCAAAGACGCCACCTTAACAGTGCTCCTAAAGCACAGCCACTCAGTGGCCAGATCACAACCAAAGCTTTACTGTTCCTCTCAATGCATCCAGCTAATTGGCCCTAATTGGATCGCGAGATACAATTAAAGAATGCTCTAAGCTCCCCTGCACTTACAGTGGCATGAAAATGGTCTGAATGAATGGCCTTTCACTCTCTGAGATCATTCCCCGTTACCACGCATCACATTTCATGGGCCACATAATGCTCCAATTTGATTAAGATAATGACAATGGCAGCAACCGTCTAGATGATGGTACTGTACCAACAGTGTGTAATCATTACAGAGACTGCGGTGACATGCAGAAATGGCTTGTAGAAATAAAAATCTGTAGGTTTATGGCATGGCTGCAATTTATGTAACTTCACAGCACGAGCTCACGCTGTGTGTGGGAATATGTCTGCCTTAGTACTTCATGCAACAGCTTTCAAAATAGTGCAAACCAAACAGCATTGTTACTGTGGTTACACCGTGGCTCACTTTAGCAGGAAATCTCGTCGAAGCAAAATTTGCAAGCCGATTAAAAATGGATCATGCATTATTACACACCCCTGGTAAATTATTGATCTGGTCTGAAATGAAATATTCAGTAAGTTGAGGATAAACCAAGAAACGGCAGCTTTTGTTTATCGGGGAAAACAAAGGATCAGGGCCTTGGTTGCTGTGGGATGTGGATTAAGTGCCGCTAATATTTGCATTGAGAGGAAATTAAACAGTTATCCAGGGATCAGCCAAGAAAATCGATTGGCCTTGCAACGTACGCTAAAGCTGGGTTGGGCTGAGCTCACAAGAAAAGGCTTTGGCTCGCACTGATCTTTCCATGCCTACCTCAGCCCTTAATGATGTGGACACAGATGTTTTAGATTCATACATTTCAGTTCAAACATACAATATAACTGATCAAATCAAAGGAATAGTTTGGCCAAAACAACTGAATTACACATTTACTCCTCTTTTGTTTTAGCCCTCCTAGCTGCGAGGCTAATGTTGCTAATAGCAAATTGCTTCTGTAAAATACATCCCATACTTTTCTCAACCTGCTCAAACTGACTCCAGCTCTTCATTACAGTGACAGAATGACTTTCTGTGATCTACATAAATGACAAAACTCCGGGTATTTCAGACAACACCGGGACTGGTACTCAGAAACCGACTGTATATACTGATCTTGGATCAGATTCCTTTCAATTTATTTACTGTTACAAAATAAATCTAGATCAGGACTCCTACTCCTGAGGTGCTTTTAAAAATCAGACCCCGTTGTCTGAAATGGCTGAATGTTCAGCTACATGCTGAAGTTTGGCTACTTAGTCTTACTTCGTCCTAAATAAGGTTGGGTATCAGGAACCAGCACTAAATCAGTACCAGCTCCTGATTGGTCAATCCGTGCTGCTCTCAGTATTTATCTGTTAACATAAATGCATTCTAACCATTCTTTCAAACGGTTATTGCTTGATCAGTTGGAGGGACGGGAGTAGTACTCCACACATCACCACCACACATTTGTTGGACAGATATTTGTAGCATTTCCCTCATTATTTATCAACCGCAAGTTCACCTCGACTACCGCTCATTTTATTTCTAATGGAAAACCATTTGTTCACAGAATGACCCAGTTCCTTGTGGCTCCTACAAGTGGTTCCATGGTGTTGCGGTTATCATGTCTGCATTTCATGCAGAAGGTCCTGGGTTCAAGTCCCAGTGGAGTTGGTAGTTTAGGACACACAACAGCACTACAGGGAGTGTGTGGAGTCAAACTTCAACCAGGGTTGAATGTTAGCTGCTGCACAGAACTGTTCAGTTTCTGTCTGTTTCAAACATTGAATATTTATCAGAAGAAAAACTAAGGTCTGTGAACAACCTGCAAGTTTCAGACACTTACAATTAAGTGAAGAGACCATTAATACGTGAACAGCACAGATGCCTTCCTCTCCATTTTACCCAGCATGTTGCCAGGGACACACATTACCTGAGGAGGAGTGTGTGGGGATGGTACTTTACCCAAAGGTACCACTAGCAGTCCTTCAACCTTCAGATCACAGGGCAACAACCTAGCCACTGTTCTGTGTGTTTCAATCTCCCAGCACCGAATAAAGAGCTAGATTCTCTCTGAAACTCAGTTATTACTTTTATTTAAAAAAGGAAGCCTTTATCCACATTTGACAACAATTACCAAAGGTTTGCATGGCAAAAGAAAAAAAAGCATTTCAATAAAAGAAAGCTGTGGTTTAGAACTGTGTGGAAGCTAGGAGCACAGGAAAACAACTTCGGTTTCGTCGAACACTGTTAGTCGGCTACAAAAAACATTTAGAACCAGCGATTACTTGCTAAGTCCTCAATTTGTTTCATTTGTTAATCTGTCAAATCCAGCAAATAAGAAGGTAGTTGACCACAAAGTTGCAGGTTAAAATCCCACGTACTACTACAAATGTCAGGAATTTAAATGCACAAACCATCGGTCAGTGGTTCCATGGTAAAGTGGTTATCAAGTCTGTGTTACATGCAGAAGGTCCTGGGTTCAAGTCCCAGTGGTGCATAAAACACCAATACAAAGACAACCTCCTCCAGAGAGACATGTGCCAATGGCAGTGTGCAATTTTCCAAAATAGCTACTTCACAAATATATTCAAAAAACAACAGTTTGAAGCTTTCACCTCTTTTACTGAAGAGCTGGATATGGTTTGAGCAAGCTGGGATGTATTTACCGAAAACATGTGGGGGAACTACTACGGGAGAAGTGGAAACTACTGAATATTAGATTTTTTTTAACTTTCAACAAAGTAAATAACTTGGTTGTTGAAATAAAAAGTATAAACAAAATCCGACTGTCAGTGATAGATCATCTAAAGTGTTTGATTGGTCCTGGTGTCCCACTGCAACAATGAATCTAATTCAAGAAGTATTGAGGCACAGTAGGAAAGTGGTTCCATAGTGTAGTGGTCATCACATCTGCTTTACACGCAGAAGGTCCTGGGTTCAAGCCCCAGTGGAACCAACAATTTTGGGGCAGCTGGTGGCCTAGTGCTTAGGGAGCTGGCCTTGTGATCAGAAGGTTGTGGGTTCAAATCCTGGGATTGCTAGTGCAACCACTGTGGTTCCCTTAAGCAAGGTACTGTCCAATGTGTGGTCATGTGTGACTATAAGGGGCCACTTAACGAGAATATTACATTCATTATATCATATCTTTTGGTCGATGACAAGAATATTTCATGTACGATTCCTTTTGGCATATTCTTAGGACATGAAAAAATACAAATAAAATAAAAAGAGGTCTTTTGTAATCGTGTAACTATACTATTATACTCATTTTAACAGCACTGCCTAAAACTAGCAAGTAAAAACAGCTTTAGTACATATCAACCAAATACTAAAAAATAACAGCTGTAACTGATCTAAGCTTATATTCCATAATATCTGTAAGGTGCCATTACTATTGTACATGTATATTTATAATAGAATCTGCAAAAGAGAAACAGCCCTTATACAAGCCTTAGTTAGGGAAACGAAAAATTTGCCCAACAATTTTGGACCCAGTCTTTGCTGGCTTTCAATCAAAGGAAAAATGTTTCAGAGAAAAGCTACATATTAATTTTCCACCCTCTTGCTGTTCATTTTAGGGAGTAAGGCCTAGTTGGAGCCAGACACAACTATTGAATTCATAGTCCCCCCTTTTGTGATCCCCCACTATACAGAAGACTAGAACCAGATGGGGAACAGATTACGACAGTCAATACCCATCTGCAGCCAAGGCACTGGGGATATCCAGCAAGCCCTGCCGCGCAACATCAGAGAGTAGCCCCTTCACACACACACACTCCCTCTCTCTCACACACATACACACACATACACACAGACATGTGTAGCACATGGATGGAGTACTAAGTGGCCCCAGCAGGTCTAGAACAGGACACGCCTCCTCTGCTCTCGCAAGACGCCCAGAAGCTTTAATTTCCAGACAGCCGCACTCAGTGCCGTTTGGGGATGTTTTCGTCCGTGATGCATTTGCTTTGCCGAGTTTCTATGGATATCATCAGCACTTTCAGAGTACTCAGTTAAGTGCATTATAAAAACGACTCCTGCAAACAGCAAACATTGAACAAATGCAACTATATTCCAACTTGAGAGCACATTTAGAGCAAATGCATATAATGTGCCATATATACACAGGCCATATTTTATGCTTCCCATTTTTAATTAAACAGGTAAACAGTCACTGTTTATTTACTTACGCAAGTTACGAGTGTGTTGTCTTTGCCAAAACATGTTAGTCAACCCGAGGGCTCCCAAGCTTCCGCATACAGCTACACGTTTTCATAACCTTTTTATATGCATTCATTCAACTGAGGAAAACAGTGGGGTTAGGTTTGTGGTATGACTCATTCAGCCATTTGTGTGTTTCTGTGTGTGTGTGTGTGTGTGTGTGTGTGTGTGTGTGTGTGTGTGTGCGTGAAGGCCCAGCAGCAGGAGTGACTGCCTGTCCCATCATATCTCCTCAGACGGCTCTCACGCTCACAGAGCCGGCCTGTCTGAGTTTCTCAACTCTCTCCTCAGTCGGGCGGCTCCTCCCCCACAGTCTCAGTCGCTCCAGCAGACCATGCTGCGGTAGTGAGCTTCTGAGATTATGGCTCAGGCTATCAGAAACTCTGGCTCTGGCTTCGTTCCTTTAAATGACTTCATCACAGCATGAACAGCTTCGGGAACACTTTTGTATGAGAAACCAGTGTAGTCTTGTGTGGGAACCAAACCCCACTCTCATGCGTGGAAAGCAGCCTTGTTAGCCACTAGGCTATTCGTTTGATGCAGTGGGTAGTGCTGCTGCCTCACAGTCAGAAGGTCACAGGTTCGATTAGTGTCGTACGGCCTGGGGACCTTTCTGTGTGATGGCTGAAACTTCATATGTCTGTGCGGGTTTCCAGTGGAAGCTCATGTTTCCTCTAACAGTCCAAAGACAAGCCCATCAGGCAAACTGGAGATGCTAAATTGTCCCTTGGTGTGAGTGTCTGTATCTCTGCCCTGTGATGGACTGGTGACCTGTTCAGGGTGTCTCTCTGCCTTTCACCTTACGACAGCTGGGACAGGATTAGCGGTTCAGACAATGGATGAATGGATACATTTACATGAATGTAACCAGGTTTACATTACCCTTCCCCCCTGTCTCTCAGAAACAATATGTAAACTGCCCCCACAAACACTTTAATCACATAATATTAATATCATATTATTGTATAAACACACATATGTCACAAGCTGTACCTCAACATCAAAACAAGAAGCTCTAAAAGGTGTAGCAGCTCCTGCAAAAACAAGCACAGTCCACTACATACAGCACTTAGCCACATGTGGGGTACGTCTTTTTACAATGCATACAGGACCGAATGTGTCATGGAACCTTTAATCAGTTCTCTCCTTGTTAGAACCCTCATCAATTTGGTTCTAAAAACAGACACCTTGAAGGAACATCTGCAGCTCAAATGTGCCTCATTTCTTTTTCTCTGTTCACACTGCTGTCACACTGCATTCCCACACAAACAGGCCATTTCTGTCCTCAGCTATGAATATGGAACTGAAGTGCAGTAAACAGTCTACAATATGAAACAAGCATGAGGAGCTCGAGGGTTTAATTCAGATTTTATCCGACTGGTCAGGGCGGTGCAGATGGTTGAAAAGGTATAAAAGTTGAAACCAACCTTTCTCGTCCTGAAATCCCCTAACCTATGTCACGCCCGAGCGTAAATGAATGGGAGGGACATATTAGATTAGTGCACTAGACACACCAGGCACGCCACAGCTGCTCTGGGGTCAGTTATGACTGAGTAGTTTTGCTCCACCACAACAGTATCAATGTCTGTTTCCACATTGGAAATGACATAGTAGGCACCGATGTCCTCATCTTTATTAATACAGCATAGGTTAACACTGATCACGCTGAATTTACCACAAAGACAAAGTGCAATACTTTATGGTGACTGTGTATCCACAATGGTCACATTTGGCACTTAATATTATGTCGTCTGTGTATCAGTTGAGTTAGATTCACCAATAGGCAGAATCAAACATTGAAATAAATAATTGCTTAGCAGGTTGCAGAACTGAAAAGGGCCTTTCAATTTCATCACGCAACGCTATTAGCGAGTGGGCCTGCCCGGCACTTTCCTCACATACAGCCTTCCAGAGTTAGAGACCCAGCCTTCTCCCCAGACGCCCTGCAGTCCATTTACACTGGAAACAAGCAGCGCTTTACGTTTCATTGTTCAAGTCCCAGGCTGACGGGGTGCTTCACTTCGATAATCCATTTACGCCGGAATTGCACTTCGGCACTTCCTACATGATTAATAGACTTCTTTCTTTCTCAGAACAGACAGGATTGCTTCTTTCACCCGTTCTTTAAGAAAGATGCTGCTCAAGTTATTTCCAACTAATGGAAACGGGCAAAAAAAAAAAAAGTTTCACACTAAAGCGATGTTTGGAGAAATGGAAAGAGAGAGACACGTAAGTGTAGAGGAGAGCTAAAGCCAACCTTGACAGCCTTGCTGCGGATGAGTCACGCCATTCTCTCGAAAAATAACATGCTCTTTCTTCCGCTGTTGCTATGGCCAACAAATGGAGAGCCCACCCGCCTTTCAATAGACTGATGCTAATTGGCGTGAATACAGCAGGCTGCATCGACACCCTTTGAGGTGCTGTTTGAATGAATACGCATGAAACCCGAAAGAGTCAGCCTGACATGAGCTCAGGAACAGGAGGGCTGGTTTGCAGATGTGAAGCAGGATATTCGCCGTCACTGTAACGGATGTTTCAAGCAACTGTTGACTAACCTGACTTATGACAGCCCTGAGGTCGTGACGGATTTTGCAATTAGTAAATGCTGCAATTCGTAGGTCCTGTTACAAGGTTGATGTCTCTGTACCCTCACACGCTCCCAAGGCCTGGCCAAGACAGGGCATCATCAGTCTTTGCCTCCTCACACACAGTCCATATGTGCAGTTATGCTCTAAACAGACAACACAAATCACCGCCGCGCCTGAGAACGGTGTGGGTAAAGAGATGAGAGCAATAATTGAACCCAGCCATCACTGTGACAGAAATCCATCACAATAGCAGGAGTCATATGACACCTTGAAATAGAGGTTATCTGAAGCTACAGCGCGCTGGAAGGTCTTCTGCCAAGCTAACAGATCTGCAGATACACAAACACATCTCACGTCCCATCCACAAATACATTTACTTTTCACATTTCATTTTTAAATACCCTAGTTATCATTGATGCATGACTGGAATGGTTTACATTACTGTTCCAAATAATGAGGACAAACGTCTTCATTTTCTTTATTTTGTTCGATATGCACGCCATACATCTCATAATGTAAATATGGCTACTGGTGGTATATTTAAATGTTGCTACTACATCTGTACCAACAAGTGATTGCATGTCATGACACACTATTATGCTGAACAGCCAGTTCGCTCTTGTTTTAATAGAGCAATATGATTGATTTCATATAATTAACATGTTCAACTGTTTGTTTGTTTAAGTTCAGAGTAAAACACCCCATCCCCCCCCCCCACCCCCCGTTAAGCTCCATGAAACCTCTGTGTATCAGGTTTCTGCACTATTAAAAATGTTGGGCACTCATGCACGAAACAATTAAGATTTTTTCAAGGTCTGCTGACGCCGCCAACATATAAACACACAAACACAAACATTTGGAAAACACAAATTGTGAGATCATGTGAAGTCCCTCCTAGTCGAGCTCTGCTTAATTGCCCCTGCTTGTCAATTATTCATGATGTGCTCTAGTGCTCTTTTACAGGGTATTCCTAAAGTCAGATAAGAGGGTCCCACGGCTGCTCTGGGCCAAGCCATAGCCAGATATCTGCCATCTCAAAAAAACATGTAAGTGATGCTAATGGTCAGACTCTCGTCTTGGCTGGAGAGCCTCTGGGCCTGGCTGGCGTGGTGAGCTGATTGATGGGCGCCTGCTGACAAGTTACCTTCTGCCAAAGGGACAAGGTCATGCCAGATACTCTTCTGGCAGGTGTTATGGGCCAAATTTAATGGACTGTGTTCTCCATGTAACCTCTGGGATTTAGGGTGGGGCTCTGTGTTTCTCACCAGCCATTAGAGCCCTGCAGGCACGCCCTTTCTACCTAAAATCATATCAGTGCTTTTCTCCGAAATGAGCTATGGTGCCTCAGTTCCCCCGGAGGACTGCAGAGCGATTACGGCCTGAGCAGGCATGTTCTGCTGACTGCTTTGCATGGAGAGAGAGGTGCCTCTTAGGCCCAGGCTCCACAGGAGAGCTACAGATGGTCTCAGTGTGCTGAATATTATTTCTCCTCGCTGACGAGACTGCCAGGCATCGCTGCATACCATGTTTCGTTTAGACTTGACAGGATTCTTATCTGAACAACTAACAGCAAACTCAACTGATCCCAAATGTTCTTCATCGTCCACAGAATTGCTAAATCGTGACTGTTTTCAATAAAGTAGCATTTCTCAAGCTTTTGGATGCAAGCACTCCCTCACAAATCTCAGTAAACCCCAAAGTTGTTTTATTTACAGTCAGAAATGTGATGGTACTCCGTAGCAGCTAGCACTAGCAGCAGAGATGCCCAACCTACAGTTTGTGTGTGAGGGTGTGTGTGGTGTGGGAGTTATAATTGTTTAATAAGGCTGAGAACCATCACAAGAAAGAAACGCTTCTCAGCAGAATAAAAAAAAACAAAACAGGTTGCTTTGTTTCCCAACAGCACTATTGATACACCGAGTGTTTAGCGCTGGTCAGCAGCTCAGAACGGCATGTTAGGTCCCTTTTTATGAATATTTGAACAAGATCAATGGACCAATGGGACTGGAGACCAGAAGAATCTGAGAGCCCTCCCATCCATCTAGCGATTACCAGTTCCCCAGGGTTAGGGTGGATCTCAGGGACGGCTGGAGAGTGAACAAGTGGTTGCTGCAATGGCTTTTACAAGACCACTAGCCTGGGACCCACAAATGCTTTTACCAAACCACCGGCCTGTGACTGACAACAGCTTTTACCAGGCCACCAGTTCGGGGCCCACTTTGGCTTTTATCAGATCACCCAGCCACTACTCAAGCTTTTTACAGAGCTAATGTAACAGACCCAGGGATGTTCAGAAGTTAAGGACCCTTGCTAATTTCCCCACGTCTGCCTGAAACTCTTTAAGTGGCTGCTGAATGACACTCGAGTCACGCTGCAGGACACATGGGAGGTGAGAGCACAGCCACAATGCACCTGAAGACAATAAACATTCGTTTTTGGGGGGGTTTCTTCTTGGGGATTCACATGAATGACTTGCACAACAGAGTCTGATTAAAATGTTTTTAAAAAATTAATGAAAGCACATGAGCAAGACCTTTCATTAGTAATTACTGGTTGTATACACATATATATACACATATATACCATGTCATTTTATGCGTTTCCAATTTTATATTTCCAAATTCAGACATGACAGAATTATTACCTGTTATACAATCTTAACAAAACACAGTGATATGAAAAGGCACCTGCAAAAAACTGGATGAGCAGTGTCTTTCCACCATAATATTCCTGAATATGCTAAATAAAGCGACAAAGAATTTACATTATACATCATGCACACCACACCAACAGTGGTTCTATAGTGTAGTGGTCATCACATCTGCTTTACATGCAGAAGGGCCTGGGTTCGAGTCCCAGTGGAACCTAAAAAAACTTGTGGGGCAGCCCTTTGTGGGTTCAAGTCCCAGGACTGCTAGTGGCACTGCAGAAAATGGATCTGTGCTGTGGTTTGTCCACATGTGACTATAAGGGGCTGCTTTACTTTATATAAATGTATTTCCTGTGGAATTCCGGTGTTACTGGTAGTTTCCATCGGAAACCTGGTCAATCAGTCCTTCATTAAATGAAATCAGGAGCTGCTGATGGAATTTCACAAATCCAAACGGCTGCAGGAACCGAGGAGGGATCTGGAACCGAACCTGTGTTCTCCTCACCAGCACACACAGTATCAGCGTTTATTCTAATGTTAAACCCATTTTTCTCAGTATGTGTGAAAGTAACTTAATGACATCAAATATGGAGATGTGTCTGGCAGTGACTAGAGAATGGACCTGACATCTTTATCTGTGCGTCCTGAATAAACGTTATTATTTGTGCCTCATTCGGGCCACTATTTGCAGGAGACCTGATGTATAATTAATAAGAAAGCAAGGGACTACAGGGCCAGAGTTTAAACAGGCCATCATTTATTTAGACTTTTCTACTGAAGAGCCCTTACGTGTGACTAAGAACAGCTGAAAAAAGGCCTTTTTTATTTTTAATAATGCTGAAACAATTTCTCCCTTAATTATTCCACTGCTTACAGTGGCCTTAATTTTTCAAACGATCTGTTGATGCCTCAAGGCTTAGCGTTTCCATTTTATTCTCTTATTAATAACAAGCAAATATGTTTTTTAAATGTCAGTTTATGCAATAGTGTGCTGTTTAGTTTCCATACGCTGCATCTCATACTCCAGCAGATGTTACTGTCAGTTTGCGCAAGTCATTGTTTACCTTTTCCAGAGTCATGAAAACCAATGAGGAAAGTTCTCATTAATCTCTCCTAACAGTAAGAGTAGGGCTGGGCGATTTGGCCTAAAATCAAAATCTCGATTAATTGAACATTTTAACTTGATTACGATTAATGAACGAT
>JBBPDC010000001.1:18780319-18790787 GCA_037974485.1 Hemigrammopetersius urotaenia | reverse complement strand
GCCTTGGCCAAAGAAAGTGGCTATGAATTCCAGACCTTCAGCCGTCAGTCTGAAGGTCTGGCTACGCGAGACTACTTGTGTTGTGGCAACAAGGTCAGGTGTATTGTGTAATGTTTGTCAAAAGCAAAAACTTGCAGGATAACATAGGAAGGCAATGTTGGAGAACCAATAACTTGGCTGTTGATTAGTTAAGAAAAATGATGATTGTTGTCATTGCGAATGTGACTGTATGTTTAATAATCCTGTTCAGAAAGGGATCACACAGGTTTTTTCTGGTTAAAACGCGCAGCTGTGGGTTGAGCCGGACTTGGGCAGAATGTCTCAATTAAAGTCAGCAAAGCGCTTAGTTCACCAGTTTACCATTGGTCCATTTCACAGCAGCAACAGGGCAGAAGTGCTGCTCTCTGTTTAAGCCCAATAAATGTTTTTCTCAGAACTCATGCAACCTGAAGGCTCTGTGATGAAGCTCGACATGGCCTTTAAGATCTTGGCTTGTTGTGCCTGTCTGCGGTGATGCATGCTCACTCGTCCATGCTTCCTGGAGTTGGCATTGTCCTCCAAGATCCTGGCAGGACAACAAAACAAACCGCCTGCAGCCCTTTTTAAAAAAAATAATGAACAGGCCTGTGCTATTGTAGAGCTGTCATAAAGAATTCTATTCACTTATTATTTATTTATTTATTTATTTATTTATTTCCAGTAGCGAACTGCTTAATCAGGGACACAAAAACTGAAGCCGGAGCTGGAACGCATGCACTGAAATGGAAGCTGTTGCCAAAAACAATTTTTGGAAAATGAAGAGAGAAACGAGAGAAAACACAAGGAAAGAGCTGAAAGATGGCCAGAAATAACAGTCTAGTAAGGGCCTGAGCTTCATACGTGAGGCTCCAGTGGCTTCCAGGGGTAGTCATTTGATGGCAGTTCGACTCCCCATGCATGACGACAGAGAACAAATGCGAAAAGTTATTTTTACTTGAACAATCCCTGTCAGCGCAGCCATGACTCACACCTCTGAGTGTGCTGCAGCAACAGACGCCGAACAGCTTGCTATAGGAAAATATTCTGGGCTCTGAGAGCAGCTCTGAGTGAGCTTTAATTTTGCAGGTAAGCCAGTGGCTGTGCTCATCTCCCTCATCTGGCCTGGCTTGTTCAGGTCTCCACAAGGACCCATTTAGAACCCAAACGCATGATGTAACTGCGCTCTCTACGTGCCGCCAAGACGCATTCTATCCAGACGTTAGTAATATAATCTCCATCCAAATCAGATCAAATAAAAATCGTCCTTCCTTAAAATAGACCTGCGCTTGGAGTCATTCAGCTTAATTGTCCCTGCTTCGTTCCTTTAAAAAGATTTCCAGCCCTCGTGATAATGATAATGAGTCATCAGCATACGGTTCTCTCTACCTGCTGCCAAGGGCTTCCTTCACTCACGGCACATTAGCTTTATTCAAAAAGGAGGAAGTGTTGTGTTATCTTTTCAGCGCGGCTTCGGGAATTAGCGGCGTAGTAGTAATTCAGCTTTAATGAACCGGGTAGAAGTGGAACGAGTAAGGTGGTTATCGCTGTGAACTCCACAAACAGATATTCCACTCACAGAGTTTGTCTCAGTGTTGACTGAGCTGCACTGTTTTCTTGCTAAGCAGCATTTTAACCAATATGGAGCTTAATTCTGCTTATTGGGACACCATGGATGGGCAGATAGCATCAGTCATTCCTGCTTCCCTGACATTAACTGGTTAACAATGTCTCAAAAACAATTTAAACCAATTGAAACAAACACATTAGCTTACAGGCCATAAAACAGTAGCTTAAGGCAACAGGTGACACTAGTACAGGTTTTGAACTTGACTTATCAAGCCAGTTGTTTTCTAACATGTGATGCTTCACATACACTAGATGGACAAAAGTATTGGGACACACCTGTTTTTTGTCTGGGTTTGGGCTTGGCCCCTTACTTTTAGGGAAGGGCAATCTTATTGCTTCAGCGGACAAAAAAAAAATTTGAACAATGCCATGCTTTGTGAACACAGTTTGGGGAAGACTTTACAGTTTTGTGGCTTTATATGCATAATTATGTGTGGGGCAGTTGGTAGCCTAGTGGTTAGGGCATTCGCCCTGTGATCAGAAAGTCCAGGTTCGATTCCCAAGACCGTTAGGCACCTCTGAGGTACCCTGAGCAAGGTACTGTCCCACACACTGCTCCCGGGCGCCGTGTTCCTGCTGCCCACTGCTTCACTTGGTGAATGGGTTAAATGCAGAGGTTGAATTTCATGCTGTTCACACTGTGTGCTGTGGTGTGTTCACGTATGACCAAATGATTACTTTCAATTTGTTTGGTGCTATTAGCAATTTCAGTAAACCTTAAAATAAATGTGTTGGTTTGGCTTGGTTCAGGAAACCTTTGGACACTCGCACTTAAGTGTCTGCAACCTTAGACCAGGGGCTACAGATCCAAAAAATAATGATAACAAAAATAGCCCCTTGGCCCGGATGTAATCATCTGTCATTCTGATTATCTCTGACCCCACTGCTTTCATGCAGACACCGCATAACACACACACACAACACATTAACACTATAACCCAGCGTGGTTCAAGATCTTAACAACGCCTCTGCCCTTCAAGACTTAATAACACAGTGAGGTCTACAGTCTAGGAACCATCTGGTCTTTCAGATGTAAGGTTGCATGTTGCAAACTGACATTAACGATCATTTAGTCGTTCACAAACATTTAGCAATGTTCTTCAAACAAAAGCCAAGACAGAAATCGGTCTGGTGTTTACAGCCTCCTGGAAAGGTAGTTAGTCCTTTAAACAAACAAAATGCACACATGGCGCCCTCCCACAGCGCCTGTGGATCGGATTGTTAATATTATGGAAATGGGCGCCCTCAGACAGAAACCGGAGATCAATGGTGCCTGGAAATGTCAACATGTGGGTTTGGGCGTAATTGCTGTGGCAGGAGGCTCTTGGTTATCTGCAAATCCATGTTTGAATCTTAGCTTTGACGTGAATCCTAAAATGGCATCATAAAAAAAATAAAGACGTATTACATACCTATGGAAACGGAGAGTACATGTGGAAAAAGGTCTGGTGTCTGTGGTGATCAATTGATTTTTTTTTATTCTGTCAGGCCTGGGCAAGATCAAACCAGGACGAAATGTCAGCGGGAAGCAGTAAAGTAGTACAGCACGGGGCAGAGCGTAATACGAAGTCTGACTCACGATAAAATAATGCAGGTTTTTGGTTTCTTTCATAATTAAAAGAGTGGCAGAGAATAAGAGCTTTAAAAGCTCTCAGAAGGTGGGTGCAATGAGCTGGAAGAACACAAGTCGAATGCACAGGACAGTGGCCTGGCTGCCTTTGTGTGGGACGATGACGCAGCAGTGGGCTTGTAGGCAGGAGATGGGGCGAAAGCCCAGCAGCCCCACAGGACGGCACGCTGATTCAGAACCCTGCTGTTTGTCTGAGAGGTGCCAGACAGCTCCTGAGAGGGGGCAATAATGAGAAATCACATGTGTACCTACACACATGTTGGTATTACTATGTTTGTGAGTACCAAGGTTGATTTGGGAATTACTGAAATAAAAAAAAAAACAAAAAAACATTTCTATGTTGTTTTTGGCTAGAACACATGCTTCTAGGAAAATCAGTCAGTTCATTTAATTAGAAACCAAATTAATCTTTGGTGTCAATTCAAAGAATCCTTTTGTTTCCATGTTCCACCTTTTAAGGAAAGTCAAGTGGCCCTTATAGTCTTGCATGAACACACTACAGCGCACACAGTGTGAGCTTCTTTCTCTGCATTTTACCAATTCACCAAGTGAAGCAGTGGTGCTACTCACAGTTCTGGGATTCGAACCCACAACCTTCGGTCATAGGGGCAACTCTCTGCTGTGCTTTTACCTGAGCCTAAGCCCCACTATTAACATTAGCAACAAAAAGATCAACAAAAACACACCACAACAAGCCTATATCTAAAACTAGCATGCTTACCTATTATAACGACAAGGCAAACAAATATAAATAAATGCATATGATGCTATAAGGGCATGTAGCATGGCACAAAAAAAATCACAGTTATCATGATAGATGAAGCCATGACAGGGTTACAAGAAGGAGAAAGAAGCTGGTAAACCCAAGGCAGGATAACGTTACTCTGTAAAAAGTAATGCGAATGCATGTGATATTAACATATAATGAGGGTAAACCACTCTAAGGCCCAGAAAAAGAAAGAAATGGAAGAAACGACTGTGAAACTGGGTTTCTTCCTCCCAGCTGTTCAAATATGTGACCAGGCCTCAGCTACACATAGATTCAGTCAAAAGGGATGAAAATGCAAAGCAACCTTAGGCTATGTTCACACTTAGCGTCTTTTTTCAAACTGCCAGTGTCTGTGTTACATTATAATCTATAATCTAGACACACTCTCCCTATTCAAGAGTAACCTCAAAACCCACCTTTTTAGACAGGCTTACTCACTTTAGCACACACCTCAATCGTTGTTCAATTTTAATCATATGTCTTAATAATTTTTTAATATGTCTTATGTCTTAATTTTTTATATATATCCTTCTGTAAGGTGACCTTGGGTTTCAGAAAGGTGCCCACAAATAAAATTTATTATTATTATTATTATTATTATTATAACCCTATGGAGTAAACCGTTTTTTTTTTTAAAAGTCCTGAGCACCTTTTAAACGCCACCGCCGGCGTCTTTTCAGGTTGAAAAAAGTTTAACTTTTCTGAAAAGAACGCCCTACATCAAGCGCCTTTTTGACAACTGACCAATGACAAGCGAGTAGCGAGACCTGTCGTTTCCATAACAACAAGAAAAAATGGAGACCGTGCCGGTAGATAAACTAAAAAAGCACTCAGGACTTTTTTGAAAAAAACGGTTTACTCCAGAGGGTTCTAATGTAAAACAGACGCTGGCAGTTTGAATTTTGTCTGCGTTTTTGCAGTCGATGGTGCGGTGATTTGTAGCAGGTCTTCAGACTGACTTTTGTGTCTAAAATATGCCACAAACTGTGCATCATCCAACCGGAGCTCCTGGACTAAACTGCTGTAAGCACCAGACAGTTTCCTTCCCCGTATAATGCCCTGCACCACAAACGCCTTCGTGAACCAACATTCTCCTCCCCGGTAACTCCAAAAGCCAACGCGAGAGCCGACTTTCTTGACATTTTTGCATCACACAGCACTATGCTACTGTTGCAGCTGTTGTTATAAAAAAGACGCGCTCGGCTGCTATTTGTAACCGAACGCTGCCAGATTTTTTTTTTGCTAAAAAACTCGTAAAAAAAGATGCCATGTGTGAACATAGCCTAAGTTGTCTTTACCCATTTAAGCTTCAAGGACCAAGCAGTGGTTCAAGGCTGACCCCCTTCACTGTAATCCAAACAATCACTTTTCATAGCACTTATTGGGTAATAAGCCTTAAAGAATGTGTTCAGCTAACATGTTACAGCAGCCCAAACCAGTATCAATATTGTTCAAATCCACTTTTTGATTTTTGGCTAGAAAACCTACTTGTGTTTTTAAATAACAGTTATGTATTTAAATGCCATGCAGTATCAGAAACCACATGAGCAAGTCTATTTGAGATCACTCAACATAACTGTGATCATTTGGGACTGAGGTTTGCGCAATATACCGAATGGAAAGTAATACATTTTTATTTCTTATTAGCTAAATAAGCTTCAGCTCCAGAAGAAATCAAAAGACTTCAAACATATTTTCACGAACTGACTTTCAAATTAAGGGGTAAGTTCCGCGAATTTGTTGCTTTCTGACATTTTAACCCCTTACATTTACACACATTGTTCTATCGGTGGATTAACCCATTGACCTTCTTGAACCAACATATTCACTGCAGCCGTATTGAAAAATGTGAAATTAAACGCCCCACATTTCTTTGAAACTGATTTCCTCCTTGAAGCTTCAGTGAACACGTCTCTGGTGGCCACCTGGGAGTCTTCACGGTGTGAAATTAATGTTCCTTGTCTAATTGACTGTGCCTTTAAAGATATCTTGGGACTTTTCTTCGCAAAGCTCTCTGCTAGGCTCCACTCAAACACAAGGATTTATTCCCTGCCTGTGAAAAATCACACTGGAGAAAAGCTCACGACTCGTCTAATTAAGTCGAGTAGGTTTTCTGCCATATATACACACAGCGCATAGTAAAAACGAAACAATGTTCTTCCAGGACCATGGTGGAACACAAGAACAGAGCCGAACCGAATACAACAACAATACAACAATGAAGCAACTCTTCGAGTCCTGGGTAGGCCGATGTTGGTCAGAAAGTGTGTGGAGCTGAACGTGATCAAATCCACTTGATGAGTGAAAGAACGATGGGCTCTGTTGCATGTTTCAGTGCCCTCCTTCACCAGTCACTACCTCAGTGGCATGAAGTTTTGCTGCATAGCTGTGGGCCAAGTGAGCAGAACATGTAAAAGAGACCATATGGTCCACTTTTGGATGTGTCTCTGCTTTTGGGCTTAGCGCCAGACCAAATAAAGGTTCTTTGGAGAAACTAAAGTGTTCAGAGAGTAACTAAAGTCTGACTAAAGAAAATCACACCAGAGATGTTCACAAGTCTTTTTTACCAAGTCCAAGTCAAGTCTTTGAGTGGCAATGTTTACAAACGGGAATTCTAAATGTGGGACTTTTGAGCTGTAAAGGTTGAGCTCTGAACGTTTAGAAGATATGCTAATTGGCCACGCCCCGCGCTTACAATGGGCTGTTACTTAGCAGGGGGCGGGGCTGCGTGCTGTGATCTGCCCTCGCCAACATGGAGGATTTGCCTTAAATGATCTTAAATCTAAATATATATCTCGCACTCTATATGTGAAACTCCACAGTTAGATGGGGCTCGGAGACCCCTTATCCTCGATAACCGTTATTAGCTGAAAACCGTTGGACAAAAGTAATGGGACACAGGGGCGAGGTGAACAGACTCCGTTGGAAAGAGTGCGAGATATAAATAAATAATTCCATGGAATGAACATGGTTTATGACTCACGAGTCACAGCACAGAGTCCGAGTCAAGTCACAAGTCTTTGTTTGTCCAACTTAAGTGCGACTCGAGTCCAAGTCTCAGTGAGTTGAGACTACATTAAAAAAATTTTCGTTTTTTCTGAGATGCAGTCAGCGGTTCATTACTTACTTTCAAGCAGAAGAAGTGCTACTATACCAAGCTATACTGTTCCCGTTCAGGGTAGGCATTTGTTTTGTGTATGTCCTGACCACGTTTGTTAGAAGAAGAAAACATATTACTTATTTGTCACATGCATAGTCATACAAGTACAACACACTGCGAAATTCTTTCTCTGAATTTAACCCATTCAGCAAGTGAAGCAGTGGGCTGCCGCCAACGAGGCACCCGGAAAGCAGTGTGTGGGGGATGGTTCCTTGCTCAAGAGGACCTCAGTGTTGAACACTAGCAGTTGGGATTCGAACCCCAACCCTCTGATTGTAGGGCCAACGCCCTAACCACTAGGCTACCCATAATGTAAATAAAATATCTGTATTAAATAAAACAATAATTTGATCACAAATTAAGTCAACGTTGCTTAATAAGGCTTGATGGTGGATTTGGGTGTGGGGGGGCAGTGCCCCATTAATGTCAGACCTAAGTAGAACTGATGGCTCCTGCAGAGACGCAGTTAAAAAGAACACGAAGCTTCAACAGAACATAACAAGGACAATTAGCGCCAGAAAGAGAGAATAAGAAAGAGAGGAAGCCAAAGGGGAGGCAGAGAGAGAGAAAGAGAGTGATTTCAAGGTAAACACTGGATTTTCCACTCACTCCCCTCCTGAGAGAGGTCTAAACTGGGCCAGAGTGAAGGCCTTTACACACTGAGCTCCACCAAACACACTCAACTCACACTCCTGCTTGGGAAACTGGGACTCTAATATGTTCCCAGCGAATAAATCACAGTTTCAACAGAAGGAGAACAAAACTCTATTATTGGAGCCTGCCAGATAAAGGAAAAGAAGCTTAGCAGCCAAACATGCCAGTCATTTCTTAACTCCAGCTGTTAACTATAGCCTATTGTAGTTTGCGAGGTCTGGAGACTCCATTAGTTTGACTCGAACCAGACAGATGAGAGGAAGGATGAGGACAGTAGGGGAGGTAAAGTGGAAGTACAAGCTGACTCCTCACTGCTCTCCAGGCCTTGGGCCTTCCCAGCAGGTGCTTGGTCTCATGCTAATACCAGGTTACAGTTATGAGCTCATAACAGTGTGTGAGACAAGCTCTCAGTGGGTGACTGCTGGTCTGTGCAGATCAAACTGCCACATTTTCCAGACCTTTTCTTGTGCGTTTTTGAGGGGAAGTCAGTGTTCTTCTACTGCACTGAGGCTTAGGATTTTTTTATTTGCACTTAGTCCAATCTAAAAGTTGTTTTAGCTGGCAAGTGTATTTATAGGCAGTAGAAATTTGGAAGAGAGAGCAAATGCAGAGCCACTGGGGAGGATGGAAGGAAGGTGTGTGCGCAACAAAGAAAAAGAGAGAGACAAGTGGCCTGGCGTGGGAGGAGCAGTCACTTAGTGCACACACACACACACACACACACACATTCATAACCACCGTGCACGCCAAGGTTAGGAGGTTAATGTGTTGCCATGGAAACTGAAACACTGGAGCCGTGAGACTAGGATTTGCCTTCTTTTTTGCAAAAAACAACAAGATGAGAGGTACAGATAACTGCTGCCGAGATCAAGATCACAAAATCCGAAAGGGATGCACAAAGGAAGTCTCCATGTTGGCACTCCCAACGTTTTAGGACTCCGGAAGGGATCTCTGACACATATCACAGGATTTACCTGAGACTCTCGTTATTAATGACCATTCATTATGGCCATGCTTGATTTAAAGGGTGTAATTGGTCAAGCTCCAGACACTAAAACTGTGTCCATTCATCAGAGCAGCAAGGTGGCACTTTATCAATTAGACCAAAGATCAAGAAACAAGGTTCCATTTTGGAATGATTGGAATCAGCATCAGTCACACTACCCTCTGGAATAGCCCTTATCCTCATTTTTCTTGTGTTTTGCTTTTACTCTGAGGTTTAGAATTCATTTTGCATGACCATTTTTCAACCTTTTTATCCATTAGACTTAAACAGGCTGTTACTGCACCATCACACAGACTGAATTCAAAACAGGCTTAATTTCCATATACAGACCCAATGGGCTGGAAACTGAATAGTACATTCTAGTATTTTCATAATACACTTACGTCTTTTGAAGGAAAAAAAAAAAAGGAAACTGTAAAAAGAGGAATATTCAATTTTTCAAGATGGGTTTAGCAGAAAATCAACTTTAAAGGTAAAATTTCGATACTGGTTTACATTACCTTAGACATTAAAAAGGTTGTTTGCGCTAAAATAGTTCTTTAAAAGAGGCTTCCACTGAAAGGTTCTTTACAGAACCTGGGAG
This sequence comes from Hemigrammopetersius urotaenia, assembly GCA_037974485.1. Taxonomy (NCBI): domain Eukaryota; kingdom Metazoa; phylum Chordata; class Actinopteri; order Characiformes; family Alestidae; genus Hemigrammopetersius; species Hemigrammopetersius urotaenia. The sequence goes on along the minus strand of JBBPDC010000001.1, from coordinate 18,781,341 downwards.
TGGTTCTTTCAAGCCAGTCGCACCAAAAAGGCCTTTTATTACCTTGATTTTTAAGGATGTAGACAAAGTGGGAAGGACTAGCCACACATTCCATTAAAAAAAAAAAAGAAGCAAAATATGTTTGATGGGTGTGGTCTAAAACAGCACCAACCACAAAACAGTAGGGCTGTTCAGTGGTGTGGTCGACTTTAAGAGCCGCACTGATGCCTATTTTCCAGGAAAAATAGAACCTGTACTACAGTGCAGGCACATATTGGAGCACAGGAGTCTGAGCCTTTAACACAGAGGTGTCGCAGCCTCAGGGGTCCACTGAACACTGTGAGTCATGGCAGGAGGATTGCAGTCTGTCTGTACACTTTCATGACTTCCATGCGTGAATCACATATGGAAAGACAACAGGGGTTACAAGCAGAGAGATATGTGTATGAAATATATCTCAGCCACACATTGCTTTGTTCTCAAGGGAGGATGTTGAAGAAAGCATGGAAGACTGGTTGCCAAAAATGAGTCCTTTTCTTGGCATGCCTTCAGGCAAATGGAAACAAACTAACGTCAATCAATAGGTACCCTCTTTCAAACTGAAGAAGGAGATTTTAGCTTTGGTGAAAGAGCATTAGCGCTGGTAAAGCTCCAGTACAGTCCAGTACCTAGTGAGACGGGGCATGGCCGGTTTTGACAAGTTTTTTAACACTTTAGTAATTACCACCACTCTACAAATACCTAAATAGCATCCTAAGTATTTTTTTGTGTTTACTCTACACAAAACCCCTAGACTGAACACATTCTTTGGATCATTCAGCTGGTGCAACTATAAATACTGATATTCCAGGTGTCACGGCCTGGACTGGCGTAGCTGTGTAGCCGTGCCATGTTTTGTTTTTCTGTTTCTGTTTTCTTTTTCTGATTTATTTATATGCCAGCATTAGCTGAGGAATCTTTGTTCTGTTTTGGGTTGTGTTGGAGTTTTCGTAGGAGTCAGTGTTCCTCTTGTCCTGTTGCGTTATAGTCCCTGTGTTTCCCTG
>JBBPDC010000001.1:18750117-18762332 GCA_037974485.1 Hemigrammopetersius urotaenia | reverse complement strand
AAAGGCTTGTTTATACAGGTGTCCTTTTAAAACAATGCATCATCTGACTCTACCAAAGACATCTTGAAATAGATGACTGTTCTTTAAATCTGAACGAGCAGTTAATGGTAGCAGGATTATTCCAAATGAAATAAAAAATGAACCCCTATGGCCACTACACCCTAAGCATATTTATACATTACGTTTTTTGCTGCCAAAGCAACTGTACTTTTCACAGTGAAGGAGAAAGTGCTCCTGTCTCGACCTCCTCTGTCTGGCAGTGACCACACGTCCTCCCTTCTTCTGGTGACCAGGTTTTTGGTGTCTGCCTGTTTCTATCGTGAGTCTGTGGTCGCTGAGCCTGTACTTGGTCAGGACTTGCCTCTGCTTCGTATCTCTGACAGAGACGAGATACTCTGCCAGTTTATATTCTCGATTTAGGGTCGGAGCAGGGTCAAAGCAGATTCTGCTTTGGTTTGTAGTTTGGTCTCTCCAATGATCCAAATAGTTTTCTTTTGCTTTTTTGATCATTTTATTGACACTATTTTTTTGATAACTTTATTGACCATTTTGTTCTTTTTTCTAAGGTTGTTCTGGCAGAGCATGTTTTGGGTCACTATCTTGCTGTAGGACGAATCCAACCAGCTAGGCACATACCAGAGGAAACTGCATGGCACTACAGAATTATTTCCTACCTCTGGTTAACCTTACCATTTTAAACCTCTCGCAGTTCAGCTCGGTCCTTTGCACAATTTCGTGCTATTCATTGGACCTGAACTGGTTGAATTTCAATAAAAACGGGCTTGAAATACTGGGGTGTTCTAAAACTTTTGACTAGTAGTGTACATGTAACAAGACACTGTTTCAAAATAAAAGTCCCAAACATACAAAGTACACCATGGCAGCCTGTAGTGGCCGCTGACCAGGACGGCACACTTTTGAAATATTCAAATCTTTCCTATTGTCACGGGCGAGGGGGAGACCCCGCATCCGTGAACTACCTCTTAGGAAACAGGCTGGAGTCAAACAGGTTTCCATGCTAGAACTTAATTTACACAAACGAAACAGAATAACAAAAACCTGGCTCGAGGGCTGTTTACAAGAACGTGAACGTGGCAGAGATAACATGAAAATGAGGTGAGGCCAGAACAAAGATGAGGCGTAAACAGGACTTACATGGCGAAATGAGGCGATGGACAGACAAGGGAAAACAGGCAAAACCGAACTTAAATAAACCGCGTAATCACAGAAACAAACATAAAACAGGTGAACACGGGGAACCAGGGGTAGAACAGAGAACCAAGATAGAGAAAAACAGTGACAAAACAGTGGCCCCTAGTGGCCACTGACCCCAACCGTCACACATATATTTTCTGTAACCACTTAATCTTTACTAGGGTCTCGGGTACCATGGGCCTAGGCCGGGGTCCGCGGCCACCAGCTCGCCACAGGACACACGCACACACACACACACACACACACACACACACACACACGTTCAATTTAGAATCCCTGACGCACATGTCTTTGGACTGTGGGAGAAACCCGGAGACCCTGGAGGAAACACCGGCCACCATGACGAGAACATGCAAACTACACACACACAATTTAAGATTCAAAACCCCAACTATGGAGGTGTGAAGCCACACAGCTGCCCACTATGGGGCCCTAAATATTCAAATAACTTGTAAAAATCATTAATGAAGACTTTTAAACGCTGTGAAGAACATTTGAGGGTATAAATGTCACTAGCTGTTCCGCATATAAAGGAATTTTGGAGACACCATGTCACGGGGGACCGGGTTAACTGGCTCCTGTTATTTACCTCGGGGAAAACAGGCAGACAGGCAGGCATCCATGAAGTCAGGCTCTTTATTTACAGGAACGTGAAAACAGAAACATGAACAAAACCTGGCTCATGGGCCGCTACAAACATGAACAGGAACGAGGATAGGTGAGGCGATGGACGGATAGCGCTGGTCCATCTGAACCGAACTTAAATACACAACATAATCAGTAAACTAAACACAAGACACCTGGAAACACAAAACAGACCCGAATATCAAAATAAAAGTCCCAAAAACCATAAGAAAACAAAACCAAAAACAGTGACCCCTAACGGCCACTGGCCGAGCCGTGACACACCATTACAGATTAATGTCTTTTGATAACTCTGTTTAGTTACGTGGCAGATATTAAACAATAAAACCCCGAAACTCTTTACTGTGTCAATTTAACAAGGTACTCTTTCAAATTTGTAGTATATAAAATATTAGTTTTTTTTCCTCTAAAGTTTTGCAAACTGTTGCAATTCATTTTAAATGAACAACTACCGGTCATTTAAATGACCTGTGTCTTTAAGGCTGATATATGTAAATGATCTTTGCTCAGATCTTTTACTCACATTCTAAAACCAGTCCAGTCTGAAACACTGCATACAACATCAGTGTGAGTGGGCGGGGCTAATACGCTGTGTGCTGAATAAATAGATGCATGAAATCATGTAAACAGTGAATTCAAAACAGGATGTTGTTGCTGCGCAATTTCTATTTATGGCCTGTACGGCCTGAGTGAACTGTGTGCCTTGAAATTTGTTTTCATACTTCATACTAATTAAAAACAACAAAAAAGAATGACTTGGTTTTCCATATGGACCTTTAACACAATTTTTATACAAAAGTGTTAAAACATATTTAACATTTTTCAATTTCCAAGAGGTTATAAAGTTTATTGAGTCATCATAACACATAACACATAAACCAATAGAAATGGTCAAAAATGTTTATAACAGATTGTTGTTTGGAAGCCTGTTTATATATAAGTTGTATTCATTGCTAACAAATAAATGTAGTTAAATGTAATAAATGTAGTGAAGTTGACAAGTGCTTTTAAAGTTAAAGGGGACATATTATGCAAAACTCACTTTTTTGCATCCTTTTATATTTACATTTAAGTCTCTAGAATGGAGACTTCAGTCCCTTCAGTCCCCTAACAGACTTCAGTCCCTGTGCTCATAAATAAAGTTACACTTTAACACAATCCTGCATGTTACTCTGCCCTTAAATAGATTCTTGTAATGCAAGCCTTTCTAATAACATTCAAATGTTTTTATTTACTTGTTTAATAAATCATTATTTAACTGAATTGGCAGTAACCATTTTTTTGGTTTAGGCTCCAATACTCCAGCAATACAAACCCTTTTTTCAGAGTTGACCTGGTCTAAAAATCCTCCACCAGGGGAAGCAGTTGAGGGCTGTCCACAGTTTCTGTGCCTCTAGATTCAACATTCAAGATTCTTGATTTATACAAGTACATCGTGCAGTTAAATGTAGCCCAAATCACACCTAATACTGTACAAATTTCCAAAACAGATAACCTAGGATTTACTTAGAGAGAGGAAAAGAAAGGACTATACAATAACAAATAGAATAAGAATAAAATAAGAAAAATATTTTGTGCGATAAAGAAATTGTGCAAGGGACATGTAGTACAAATAGACATATTGTGCAAGATAAATATAATATTGTGTACAATTGACATCTAAACGTATACTGAACATATGCATTATAACATGCAGGGTGCTGTATTTTGATGGTTAAGGCATATAAACAGATGGGTATAGATAAGGAATTTAGAATATGTATATAAAAAATAGACACATGTATATAACTTTAAACATATGTATGTGTGTATGTGTATATATACATATATATGCATATATCTTTTGTTAGAGGAGTTATGGTTTACTAGCTGTGGAGGCAAGGTCTTGTTTGAGGTGTCTTACAGCCTGAGGATAGAAGCTCCTTCTGAGTCTCTCTGTTCTGGCTGTTACACTCCTGAAACGTTTGGCTCTAGGAGGGTTCACTGGACCAAAAACCAGTTCCGTCTGCTTTATGTATCTGTTTATTCGCTGATATACCCATTAAAAATGCTCTACCACACTTTTCTCATTTATTACCTATCATGTCGTGTTGAAATTCTATTTATGTGGAAGCTATGTACAGGATTAAATGTGGGTAAATTCAATGCAACACATTTTTTTGCACTGTAATACTTACATGCAGAAAATACATTTAACAAAACAGCTACATCGCACTCCAGAGACACTCTGGCTGGCTTTACATTGTGCGACCTGAAAGTCCAATAAGAGCACATGAATATCTACAGTGGAAATGTACAGTAAGATGCAAGGGTTTAGGAGCAAGGTGGGTACAGTCAAAGGCACCACTAGAAACCGTGGGACCTATATATAACAATATTATATACTATTCTCTTTGTGTTCTCTGAGGGCCCCCTGCCAATGCTAGACCCTTGACTTGCACACACACCCCCACACACACATTAACACGCCTACAGCAAGGACCTTTACGGATTTGGTTATATTCAAATGACAACATATGATTTAAATATACATACCCTTCAATGTACGTATTTGTGGAGAGATGAATGTGGCTTTTGCTATGCGACACGTTGCTTCACAATAAAAAAAAATCCCATAGAAAATAACGGCTTTGCCGTTGTTCACACCTCATCCTCCTGAGCTGCAGTATTTTACGTAAGATAAAAAAAAACGTTCGCTTCTACATGTACACTATATGGACACAATTATTGGGACGCCTGACTATTACACCGACAGTGGAATTGGTCCCCCTTTGCAGCAATAACAGATTCCACTCTTCATGGAAGGTTTTCCACAAGACTTTGGAGTTTCTGTGGCGAATTTGCACCCATTAATTCTGTAGAGCATTTATGAGGTCAGGCACTGATGTTGGACGAGAAGGCCTGGCTCGCGATCTCCGTTCCAGATAATCCCAGGTGTTGGATGAGGTTGAGGTCAGGGCTCTGTGTGGGCCAGTCAAGTTCTTCCACACGGAACTCACGCAACATTAATATTGCACTTTAGTAGAACCCTGAAACATATGTTTGTCCCAATACTTTTGTCCACACTGTCTTTCTTCAGAAAGTATAGAGGGACTATCCCGCGCGGCGGAGGGGGGCGCACGCAGGCTGGCGGATGTACTTATGATTAGAGGATGCTCCTGGAGTGTAGCTCTGCACTTACGTCAAGTCCAGCTATTAAACAGGAGCTAGGGGGGAGAAACTGGTACTCTGATGAACAATAAAACATCACTGGAATATCGTTTTTTTATGTTTTCCAGTGAAAGGGAAGCGCTTCTTGTTTAAGTTACGTACAGAATAAATGGTGTGTTGAAGCGTTAAAGGGGCGAGGGGCTGTGTATGTGAGCTCTGTGATTCTGGATGTTGGAGCATCACCGTTCCAGCTGTGAAACGTTTCTCACAGCAGCCGATGAAGAGACTTCTCACCTCGGCCACTCGGAGCTGACCTCCCGTTGGGCTTCTGTTACGGTCTGTCATCTGAAGACGAGCCACGGACTCGGTGCCTTTTCGCTGTTTGTCCTCTGGACATTCCCAGTGGTAGTGTTTTGTGCGTCTATGTGTTTATTTTTGACCTTTTTTGAACGCTCTTAGCATGGGAAGCACATACATCGCCTCCAGGCTAATATTGACGCTGCCCGAAGAGGTCCTCTGCCTGCTCCGTCCTGCCTCTCTCCGGGCTGACACCATGTAGCTTCGTCGTTTGAATTAGTCGAACGACTCGTTTACAGTTAAATACGAGACAAGTGCATCGAGGAGAACCGAGTGGCTTGCTAACTAGGTCGGAAAATGACAGACAGCTAGGTCATGGAGCTAGCTAACTTAGCCTTCAGCACTGTGCAGCCAGACCCGCTGCAGTGGGCCAGCTGCCCCAGCTCCATGTAAACCACATTTAATATTTCTGACGCTTGAGCCTAGCTGGTTTTATTAGTTTCATCTTCCTTTGTTAGAGACAATCTCTAGGCGTATTTGGTGTACAACAGTGAAATCAGTCAGTGCTTTAGTTTGTTATTGCCATATAGGCATTGTTATTATTGTTATTCCTGAAGTAATAGGTGTGTGGGACCTGTCATGTTGTGCACTGAGGTGTAATATTTGGCATGAACAGTTTTTTTAAACCCCTTTGGCTTAGCTAGCTACAGTCTGAAACTGTCAGAAATTGTTCTTCTGCATCATTGGACCCATTCTGCCAGCAATGGAGACCGTGGGAGACTTTGAGTACAGCAGAAAAGATCTTGTGGGACATGGAGCCTTTGCTGTTGTTTTCAAAGGCAGACACAAAAAGGTAAGAGGTTCTCTCTCCCCTTCCTCTTTTCCTTTTCCTCCTGCTCCTCCTCCTCACTGACCCTGGCCTCATTGCCCCCTCAGGCCATGCACTGACAGCACCTGTTTTTTCAGCTTGTTTAGGCTGCATCTAGGTCAGGGCTTGTAAGGCTTTTTGTTAGAAGGGCAGCCAAACCTGCCTTGGTTTTTTAGTATCCTACTCATAAATGTGTGGTCATTAAGGATTGACCTTTAGGATTTGTTTTTCTATTGTACTCATCTGTGATGTTGTGCATGGGTGTATAAAGCATAAATCATCTACCTTGTTTTTTAAAAATCTGCCAGTGTGTAGCTTTAAGAAACCCTACTGACCCATTCATAAAACAGCTTCCTGACGTAAGTGTGACGGCCATGTCGGCTTGGCAGGGGAAGAAACCTGGGTGGAAGAGCTGTACCTCATTTGGCAGCGCAACGCTGTTCTCCATTAATTTCACATTGTTTGAATAATTCACCCTAAGTGTGTTCATGATTCACAGGGGAGTCAAATCAGAGCTTTCAAGTCAGGTTGCGTAGCTTGTCAAGTCTGCGACAGATCATGACTAATGGTGACCCAGCAGGTTTGTGGGGTTTCATGCATATTGCTGTAAATTGGGACAGTGCTTTACAATGTAAACATGTTTTCACATCAGTTAGGGCAGTAACATTAATATCAGTGGTATGAGTTTCATCAGGCAGTACAACACTGGACCGTGTCCTTTTTGTACTGAGTAAAACATCACTGCTAATAAACTAGTAAAAATAGCACATGTTCCACAAGAATGGGGAAAGAATTAGTGGTATGACTAAGTATAATTATTAGGGCTATGAAGGAGATTTGACTTGCCAGTGATATGATTCTGTTACTGATTTTATTGTCTTCTATTCTAGGTACCACTACACTACACATTTCATTCACTGTGGGGAGATAAAGTTTGGTTTTGAGGCTTAGATGAGGAGTTCTCTTAGCAAAAATGCCTGTATGACCTGTCAGGCATAGCAATAAACCACTGTAGCATAGCAAAAATGAGGAATTGTGACCTTTTGCCAGTCGTGCCCTCAAAGACCCCAAGCCACAGACGACATACGGCACTGTCAGTGCAGCTGGGATATCAGGTAGAGCTCACCTTTGCATAGCAGTAGTAACTGGAGAAGCTCATCAGCTGTAATGCAGGTTAGATTGTGAGGCAAACTGAGAATCAGAAGTAAATGTTAACAAGAAGGAGGTTTGCAGCCCTGACAAGAATGAGATATAACCCTTTATTACACTCGGTAACACATTCTTATGAAAGGTCTGTTTCATTGCAATTTTTGATGTTTCTTAGTCAAGTTTTGCACTGATTCAGAAAATCGCACAATTTTTTCCCTACCTTCAATGGTTCTGGAGATAAACAAAATCATATGTATATTTTCCATTATAAGGTTGTTGTAATACTACTATTATTTTTATATTAGTCTCACTGTAGCATGTGTCTCACTCTCAATGCGTGAGAGTTGCAACCCTGGTATCTATATGTACAACAAACAAACAGCATATTAATATAGACGGTCAGCCAAGCCGCCGAGTTTAGTTTTTTCTAAAAATGACGTTTCTAACTTAAACCGAAGTCAGCGTGCCATACACTACAAAATGTAATGAAATGTAATTTGGAGATGCAGTTTATCCCCTATACATACAGCTGGTTAATTACTTAGAAATAAGAGTGCCATTACACAAACAGTGTAATTTCTTTACCTGCCTGTAGGTCACAGTTGGTATGTTGATGGTTCCTTCAGGTCAAGAATTATCAGGACAGTGTTTTTCCACTAAAGCTCTAAATTAGGTCTTCCCTAGATCAGCTGATGAGTAACTGATTTGACACAAACAAAAACTGTTTTGGGATTTGTCTCTTGAAAGAGGTCACTCCCTAAGGAAATGATCTGCCTGTGTCATTTTAACCATGCTTGGCTACACTAGCTTTCACTGAGATGAGCTGGCTGATGCCACTCTCGTGCCTCCGCACTGGGCCAGGGCTGAGTGAGCCGCAGGAACATCTCCTATTAACCTAGATTTACATGAAACGCAGCCCTCTATTCATAGTTTTCCGCTCCGCTCCTCTGCCTTGGTCAAATGGTTTCTTAAAGCTTTTCACTGCTCCTCCTTTGTTTCCAGCCTTGTATAAATGTCTCTCCCAATGGCTATAAACTTCAAAATGAGTTTCATGCAGAGCCCTCTGTAATGTTGTATGTATATTACAATGTATATTTGGTTCCTAACCAGAACTAGCACTATTAAGCTGGAAGACTCCTTTCTGGTGCAATTGTAGTTACCCACAGAGCTTGATAAACAATCCCTAGGAGGCTTTAACGTAAAAAAAAACGTGGTTATACTTCCTGTCTGTCTGTCTGTCTGTCTGTCTGTCTGTCTGTCTTCACCATATGTAAATCACAGGAAAGTGATGAATTCCTGTCTTTCTTTCCATTATTAGAAGACAGACTGGGAGGTTGCAGTCAAGAGCATTAACAGGAAGAACCTCTCCAAGTCCCAAATTCTGCTCGGGAAGGAAATCAAAATTTTGAAGGTAAGCTGTTCTTTAAGGATATGGCAGAAGTGCATGGTTTGTCATAGCTCTTGTTTTGAAACATAACTGTATCTGAGTGTAATTTTAGGTAGTCATTATAACCATCTCTATATTTTTTTCTTCTTTTCTCTAGGAACTGCAGCACGAAAACATTGTAGCACTCTACGATGTCCAGGTAAGCTTGCGTCAACTGGAGTTTTGTCATCAGTAGTCCACACATCAGGAATGAAGCTCATGCACTTGTGTACAGTTGGACAGATGGTGGCTGCCAAGTTGCAGATTGCCCCTTTTGTTTACTAAATGTTCTCTCTCTGCACCATGTGGTGTATAACCATTAACCAAAAGATGTCGTTATATAAGAATACTTCAGAGGTTTACTGTAAATTGTGCTCACTTAACTAGTCCCAGTTGTTAGTGTGTATTCCTTCCGGTATTGCTGGATTGAAAAGACTATGCTGCATGTAGTAAATGGGAAAAGGATGTTCATTCATTACATTATTGTACAACATGAGTGAAGGATTTTACTGTAAGGAAGGAAATTAGATTATACTGTACAAATTTGTTGACAAATGGCACAAGTCAGCCAGTTCCATTAGCTAGTTAAGCCAATTTCTTCTCTTTGGTACACTGAGTGCCTTTCTTGCTGAGTTGCAGACCCTACACAATGATCTAATCCAGAAATGTTTTGCCCCCTGTGGTATGGTGTAGGCTGGATGTGCGTTGTTTCGCTGGCTTTAAGCCTCGGCTGATAACTGTGGCTGCATGAATGAGAGAGGATTCTGTGAAGCGGCCCCGTTTTTAATGGCTCAAAGCGTGGGCTTAATTGTTCACATCTTGATTCAATATTCTGTTTTTGTGCTTTGATGAGAAAATATGTCTATAGTTCCACACAATAGTAAGTGGAGTAGTTCTTAAAGATACACAAATACACATAATGCTCTTCCCACAGAATGCAGTTCCTGTCCTTATATAACACTCCCACCGAAGACCTGCAGTACAGAGTGGGGCCCCCTAAGCTAGGGCTTTCATCCTTTAACATGGTCAGCTTCATTGAACCTGTCTTTATCCCCCTCCATCACAGCCCACAGCGTCAAACCTGGGAATGTAATGGAATGAAGTCTTTGTGGCACTTTTATTGTAATGTGCCTCTATTCCAGAGAAGCACCCTCCAGCAGCTCGTCTGAGCTAGGTTTAAGGTCGCATTTTAAAAACATGCATTGCCGTGAGAAGTAACATGGTTGTGTCGTGCTATTTATGTCCCAGCTGGCTGGTTAAGTGCGTTTCTCAGTTGAGAATGAATAAGCGGGCGACTGCATGCAACAGCACATCAGCTGTTTGTGATGATACCACGTGCTGTGGCAGAGGAGCCATAAATACACATGCTTGTGCAACTGCTGGATTTGTTTGCTATTAAAAGAGCAGCATGTGGGCTTTTTCTGTGAAACTGGTGAGCATACGCTGTTAAAGCAATACATCTCCCACAACTAAGAGAAATACAGATTGACATTTCTGAGGACATTTAATTTTCAGAAATGACTTGTTGGTTTTCCATTTTGTAAAACTGTCCTCGTGTCACAACAACCTGTTAGGTTAAGGCAAATAACACATTTCTGAAGAGAAATATAAAAGTCTTGCTTGTCTAACTACAGGATTCTGTGCCAGCTAATATTTCAGGATCATGATAGGCATACCTTTAGATTCTTTGCATTATTGTTAAATGAATAATCCTTCATTTCAAGGGGTTGGGCCTTAGGCACATTGCTATTGTCGAAAGCAGGTGCACCACATGTAATGTTAGGCACCAGTAGCTGTCTCCTCTTAATAGAGTGCCATAGCACACAGGCATGTGACCTTTCTTTGTTACAGTTTCTCTCTGAACCACCATGGACTGTTTAATGGCTTACTGTCATTAGAAAACGTTAGCGCAGAGAGCCAGCCCCAAGCTACCACAATCAGCAGCTCTAGAACCACTGATGCTAGCGAATGCTAGCTTGTGTTTATGCTAACAGCAAGAAGTGCTGACTTCCCATTCACCCAGACTGGAGATTTAAGTTTAATAGTACCTTTCTCTGTATTTTTTTCTGAATGGGGTTGGGCCCTGGAGCTGTCTGCTCAGCAGTTTTAATTACAGACCTGCGCTGAGAGCTGTATGGCTCCTGTCGAAGCTCTTCACAGCCTGGAGGAGGTTGGAACTGTGTAATAACAGGGTGGCGACTGCCTCTCTTCAGTCTGCATCTGCCTCTAATGAAGCAGTTAAAATGTTCAGATATATATTTGGTGTCTTAACATAACGTGTTAAGAGGCCAGAATGAAAGCCTCACCGACACAAAGGGGTCTTGGAGTTGGAGCTGAGAATGTGTGATGAAAATTAAGAAACCTGTTTTGTGGTCTGAATTCGCAAATGTGACTGGATAAATAATATACATAGAAGTGGAACATTCTCTTTTTGGAGGTTTTTTAAAAGTTGAAAGATAGTCTGGCCAAAAATGAGCATGTGTTTTGTTATCATAGTTGATTCTCTGTTGTCACATTCCATCAGCAAAGTTGTGGTCTAGTATTAGAACACCGCATGCATTTTTTTTTAAACTGAAAGCAGCAGAAAGAAGACGGAGGAAATTGCATCACTATTCTGAAGTCCTCTCATATTGTTTTCTTCTAAGTTCACCACTGAGATACCAGCTGCAAAGTCTCCCTTCTTCAAAGCCAAGCTAGAAGAATCTGCATCCAACTCTCACAAACTCTTTGCCACATTTTCCTGCGCCTCCTGCACCTTCTTCCATTTACTCAGTCACTCCTCTCTCCTGCTCTCAAACTACCAGCCACTTACCTTCTTTACCCCAGTTTCCATGGATGATGTTCTTGACATCTTGCAACCCTACATCACCACTCAATCTAATCCCGTCATCCATGCTTCTGACCTTGTGCTTGAATCGGCTCCCTTACATCGCTCACATAATAAATGGTTCTGTTTAGAAGCCATGTTCCAATGGCCTTCCAGTCACACAAATCCTAAAAAAGACCTGTTTGACATAATAATAATAATACATTTTATTTGTAGTCGCCTTTCTAGCAACCGAGGACAAAAACAAAAAGTGCAAGTAAATAAACAATAATAAAAAAAACAAACAAAACAAAAATAAATAGGCATTCAAAATGGTAAAATTAGTCAGTGCAAATAATAATAAAGGACAAAAAACAATAGCAGGATCCGCACGGACGAAAACGATACACACGCGGATCATGGCGGAAGCAGAAAAAGAGACAATCACCACCGGGACTACTCTATATCCACCTAGGAAGTGCTCTCCTGTGGGAGAATATTTTGGACACCCTCAGTGAAAGTGAAAGTGACAATCTGGTCATACGTGAACACACAACAGCACACAGTGTGAACAGCACAAACTACTTCCTCTGCATTTAACCCATTCACCAAGTGAAGCAGGGGGCAGCTACGAACACAGCGCCCGGGGAGCAGTGTGT
>JBBPDC010000001.1:18728268-18749058 GCA_037974485.1 Hemigrammopetersius urotaenia | reverse complement strand
GTGGAGTCACGTGACCCCGCTCCGTTATGTTACGTTATTCCGCCGACATGTCGAGCACGGAGAGCTTAGACACTGAGCAACTTGTCAGTGATCTATGAGGGCAAAAAATAAATAATTAATAAAATAATCGTTCATTAATCGTAATCGATCGTTAAAATGTTCCAATTAATCGAGATTTTGAAAATCGCCCAGCTCTAACACATTCAGTTGGTAGATTGGTTCACAAAGGTTTCTGCTGAAATATTATTTGTTGATGAACACGAAAACATGGTGGTGGTTGTTATTATTATTACACAGGTCCACAATTTTTTTTATAATCATCAGAAACCACAACACACTTTTCTAAACTAGGTTTTCATGCTGATTTCAGATCTGCTTTCAGTTTTTTTAGTCACTACAATTTTGTGAATTATAAGTAATATTAGATCTGCAATAGACCTGCATGTGGTTTTTAAACCACAGGCATCAATCAAGTAACTCAGGCCACACTGTGAAGTCAGACAGGCCACACTGTGGCATAGATATAATGATCAGTGTCAGTCAGCTCCCACTGCTTCTTCACAAACACTCAGCATATGATTATTATATGATCATTATACCAACTATCATGCAGTATAGAACTAGCTTCATCACAAAAACTGTGTGTGCAGAAAAACTAAACACGGATTTGAAATCAGCATGAAACATCCTACCAAACCCACATAAACTTATCTCTGATGATTTCGACCTGTTGACCTGTGTTATCGGCCCATTGTTGGAATTCAGCATCTCGTTTTAACAAACGCATTTAGTAATGATTCTCTGTCTAGGCAGGAACACTACTACTGCTACATGTGACTGGCATTAGTAGTGGGTTTGAATAAGAGAGACTGCTGAATAGTGCAGGTGTTTGTAGTAGTTATCATGTCTGGTTTAGCCACGTCATAGCTGTGATGACTGGGCCAGAAATCCTCTATCAGTGCATTACTGTTCTTTACTCCTGCCCCGCCGTTCCAGCTCCAGCCAACTGCAAACAGTCTTTTACGTAATCTCTGATGAGCTGAATGGACATTCTGCCACTAGCAGTCCCACAACCCCCATCCGAGCCAGCACTGAGCTCCTCCCATTACAGGATTCAGCCTCAGTTTAGGGAGTTAATTTGGTGGAAACGCCAGAACTGAGACTGTCCAAACAGTCATTAGTGGAAAAGAATGGTGGCTTGTCCATGTGCTGCTGAAATTGACAAGTGGGTTCTGAAGGCACAGCTGACATATTTGACCAAATGAATACTCTCAAGTCCAACTCTGGCTATATAAATTGTGCTGAGAAAAACAGGCTGTATGAAAGAATTAATGAGATTTGTGGTGGGGAACTAGAGCCAAGACAACAGCTGGAACATTGACTGCCAGTGCCACACTCTTTCCTGCAAATTCAATCACAGCAAACCAAAAAGCCCCGCTTCCTTTTATAATGGACTAGTTCAGTGTCTGGATGGAAACCCAACAGCAGCTCAGCACACACTCAGCAGCTATTAGGCAGAAAAAGAGAAAGAGACATGGGTATCTTCAGAGCGGATGCATTAAAGTAAAAACTCACAAGAGACTTTGCGTTATGCTGTCAAGGGGTGTTGTACAAAAAATCCTGAAATATTCACTCATTTTCAATAAATAATACTTTATATAATAAGTATTTAAGAAGTAAAGCAGTTCATTAACAATAACATATTATGTGATGTCTGGCTAGAACCATAGTAGTAGGTTTTGATATTTTGGTGCATAAATAATGTGGTCATTTGTGTTTCTATTAAGTACTTTATATTAGCTTTGATTGTAGTTGAGCCTATCAGACTCTAGAGCATAGGCTATCTATTTTGTAAATCCCCATGAACTTTTTACTGAGTAATTTAAAGTGTGCTCATGGACCATTGCGCCAGTTCTCTGTGGAGGAGAGCTTTGTGACTGGCCTCGTTCGATAGGTCTCGGGGAGCTGAGGGTCCAAGTAAAATTTTGTGGTGCTAGGTTTTTCCCTGGCCAAGCTACAGGGCAAATGCTCCGTTTTAGCCAGCTCAGAACTAAATGCAGTGCATTTAAAGGTGTACGGTGCTTTGCCCCTGCGCCCCCGCCCTCTGTAGAGAACAATGAGGGACATTTTTGGGCTATATCTTCACATCACCGTGGGTTAGGGGGGTAAACGAGGGCTCGTTGGAAAGGTCTCACGGAGATCTACTGGCAGTTTGGCGTGTCTGGGAAGAGAGCTTTGCCACCGGCCCCCTGGCTCTCCACGGAGAGAAAAAAAGAGGCACGCACCTTTTAAATGAGTCTTGAGCCAGCTGTCATGTAAACATTGGGTCCTCCAGGTAGCCAGGGGAGGCACTGCTGGCTGCAATGCCTGTTTTTTGTTTTTTTTTGTAGTCTGCCGGCGATTTCCATGAACTGGCAGATACGAAACTGGCATTTAATCTGAGAATTGATAGATTTTGCCAACATAAAAAAAATATTTGTATATATTTTTGAGCAATTTGAGCAAACTTTTGAGCTAAGTTTATAGTTTTCCGTTCTCATGCAAAATCTAAAATAGGGCACGAAGAGAATGTGTTTGAGGCCTTTTATGTAGTAAAGTGGTTGTGATCTTGTGATGGTCACTTGATCATACTGTGGATTGTGCCCTTCACATCTGAGATCATGCGACAAGTGTGGTCAGACATAGTTGCCATGTGTATATGCCAGTGAATTTATTTTTATTAGTTACTGTTCTGTCTTTCCACTCCCTTCCATGTAACACTTGGCAAAGGTTAATGATTAGCTGTTTGAAAATGAGAGTTGTAACCTGCTGTATTCTCTTTTGTTCTAGGAAACACCTAATTTTGTGTTCCTGGTAATGGAGGTGAGTGCACTGTGTGAATCATCATCAGTTTCCCCCCCCTCTCCCTTTCTCACTCAGTGTTTCTGTCCTTTTTTCTCATGGTCTTGATGTCCAAATAGAGCACAGTCACATGACCCAGTGTGCTGTTGCCCGGTCTGGTGTTGCTCAACACAAGAGTGGCTGAAGGAAAAACAAACTAGCCACCTTAAGTGCTACAACTAAAAATACTTTTTCAGAGAAGCCTATTCTGAAGAAACGGTTTCATCTGCATTTATATCCGTGTGGTCTTTAGAATGTAATATCACTCTGACACCTTATGTGTACTAGGTGATAAGTCATTTGATTCTTGTTCATGGGAACAGTGTCATCACTGAAGTGTTTGGGACAGGCAGGTGGCTGCAGTTAGATGCCTGTTTGGAAACTGAGCAGTCCCTTAGTGATCTCGATTTTTCCTCATGCGTCATTTTGTATTCAGCGAGTAATTAGTGACTTCCACAACAATGACAGGAGTCCCTCCAAACCTATCAAATCACTGTTTAATTTCTCAAGATTTATCAGGCTACAGTTAACCGAGTCCAGCACAGGTTTATCCAACAAAGAGCTGTAAGAACAGCCTGGTCTGCACGCATTATTTAAGCAGCTCATATCAAAGGTGCTTATTTGAAACCTTTTGGCAGTGTAGAATGCAGTGCGTTTGCTGTAGCGAGTGTAACGTGCTGATCCTTTTTCCTCTCTCTACCCTTTTCCTGTGATAAAGAGATTAACTGGTCTGAATGGCAGCTGGGCAGCTAACACAGCATCGCTGTATCAGATTAATTGAAGTATTATAGTTATCCCTGCTTTATGCTGCCCTGCTAACACATACTGCCTTGTTTTCTACTCTTCATGTTTCTAAACTCCTCATGTTTCTAAACGCTAAAATTATTTTAAACTTTTGTTTTGGCTAATATCTAATTATTGCATACGGTTTAGTGCATACTCTTAACAAGTTAATAAGTGATAGCACTTCATGAGTGGCAAAAAAAAAAAAAAAGAATTCATTATAATAACATAAATTAATGAGACAATATACTGATTGCAGAATTCATTTCTGTGTGTGAGTAATGTAATGTGTATTGTGTGTTCTGTTGCAGTATTGCAATGGAGGGGATCTGGCAGACTATTTACAAGGTAAGCCCTTGCGTCCGTTTCACACTGTGCCCACGTGTTACGTACGAAACTGGCACACAAGGCTTAACACGCAGTTTGTGTGCCGTGTGCTTGGACACTGTTAGCATGCTGCGAGACTCGGCAGTCACAGCGATGACACAGAGACGCGATTCTTGAAAATGTGCTGAAAGAATATTTATCATCTATTCAACACTAACACCACTCAGATCAGATGCGCTGTGATGTGTCTGTATTAGCTTCACAAAACTCAGTTTTGGATGTGTTTTTTTTTTTATGTAGACTGGAAATTAATTTTGTTTGGAGAAATTTTGGAAATCCTTTTCACTACTGAAATGTCTATGTGGATTTTTACTCTTTCACTGTGCCTTTTTACAGTTTGTGGTCATGCGGGCACATTAAGGCACATTTTGATGCTTTCACGTTTGTATCTGGCCGTACATACAAGGTCACTGACTGTGGTTTACTACTAAATTCTATACAGTACAGTATATGAAACCTTAAAATGCAATTCACTGAATCCCTAGTTTTTAAGTAGTATTAAATATGGTAGCGTTGTGTCTGTGTGTCATAAAATATCTTAAAGAATTGCCATGTTATCATTTTAGCCATTTAACCATCCACTAGCCACGCCATTCCTCAGTGGTCAGGGTGATCTTAACCAAGGTTTGATGTGTATTGGTTTTGTTGACCTATGTTTTGAGTGTTCCTGCAGCGGTTTATTGATCTTGTGCTAATCTTTGTTTACATATTTCTAATGCTGGTCCTCAGCGAGGACATGTGATTTGTCTGCAGTAGATTTTCATTGTGAAATGTGTCAGTGTGACTTTTGGGTCCTTTATTTGGATTACTCAAGCTCCTGAGGAGTATGTTTTAGTATGTGGGAGAGAAGCGAGGGAACCGAACTCTAGACCCTTGTTCTGCGTGATTGGCGTTATCAGTACGTAAGAGTTCTGTGCAGGTGAATGCTCCCACGTCAGATAGCTCCGTGAATCGTATGTCCGCCTCTCAACTCCCCTACTCACAAATTACGCAACTGTACCAAAGTTATACAATGCTAGCTGACGTGTATCGTGGGGATTTGTTCGCACTAGGCACTGGTGACGCCACTGTTTGGGGATTTTTATTAGATCCGTGATCAGAATTGCTTTGTTTACTGAGTAAATTGGGGAAAATGAATCCTCTTATCCTCAGGGGGATTAACTATGTTTTGCTGAACCAGGAGACCGACAGCTGTGTAATACCCCACAGTTACTTCTGATTTTGAAATTCACAGGGCGGTGTTAGATTTTATAATGTTCAAGCGTTCGCTCAATGGCGTATGACACAAGCTTTGCTGGTGCAATTTGTGCAGCAAATGAATCAGCATCATCTTGGTGTATCCATCTAGTTAATGGGCATCAGGTGTCTATATACCTCTGCTTTGTGACTCCATTGACTGACTATAAACATAACAGCAGCTGTTTGAGCAAGAGAATGTGGTTATAGTAGCTTGTATGTGAACTGTCCAATGATGAATAATAAAAATAGTAATAATATAATAATATGTTTTCATGAGTATTTCTCAACACTCTTTCCTGTTCCAGCCAAGGGTACCCTACGAGAGGACACCCTGAGGGTCTTTCTACAGCAGATAGCAGCAGCCATGCGCATCCTGAACAGCAAGGGAATCATCCACCGAGACCTTAAACCCCAGAATATCCTTCTGTCCTACACTGGCCGGAAGAAATCCAGCATCAATGGCATCCGGATTAAAATTGGTAATCAGTTATGTTTAACAAACACTACACTTTGTTTGCATGGCTAGGCTGTGATATCAGATGTGCTACATAAGGTTTTCATGTGAGAGGAAAGTCCTTTTATCTTCCGAACTGCAGTGTGTCATCGTGCTATTTCTGGGTATGCAGCCTTTCAATTGTCTGCATGTTCCCAGTGTCCCATTTAGTGCCGCAGGCCTAAGTAAGACAATAACAGCAAATAGCTATTAATAACGCAGACATACTGACTGGAGCTTTCTGTGTTATACAGCGGACTTTGGCTTTGCTCGATATCTCCAGAGTAACATGATGGCAGCCACACTGTGCGGGTCGCCTATGTACATGGTAAGCGCCACAGAGGTGTCTAAATCAGACTTGCTGCTTTCCCACATTTTGACATTTTGCTTTTACTAGCTCTTAGTTATACCTATAAAATGCTTCTTCTCTGCTCCAGGCTCCAGAAGTGATTATGTCCCAGAACTATGATGCCAAAGCAGATCTGTGGAGCATTGGAACTGTTATTTATCAATGCCTTGTGGGGAAGCCACCATTTCAGGTGAAAGTCTAATTTAAAATGGTCTGCCAGTCAGTTCTGTTTTTGTTTATATTATAAGTACTCATTTCATAAGAGAAAACAGGAATGCATTATGTTTTCAAATAACATTACAAATCTCCGGTCTTGGTCTTCTTATTTCAGAAAACATGTTTTTAGAATAGATCAGAAAATGGCAAATTAAAGACTGAAATTGCTTTACAGTGATATGCCACTCAGCTGTTAATCACAAATACAGACCTGCCAGTATAAGCCCTTTAGCTATTTTTGTGAAGATGGTAGCCTATCATCACAACAAAAGGATTTATCCTTTGTGAATTGCTCAGTCCAGTAATATGTTGTTGTGTAAGTATCATTATGTTCTTTGTCCTCTCCACAGGCAAACAGCCCACAAGACCTGAGGATGTTTTATGAGAAAAACAAGACTCTGGTGCCAAAGTAAGAACAAGCATTAATCATAGTGCTGTTTATGGTGAAGACGTGACGCAGAACACCCAAAGCAACTCTGAAACATAGCCTCTATTGACCTTAAAACTAAAGAGCGCTTCCTTCCTGCTTTCAGCATCCCAAGGGAGACGTCTCCTCAGCTTGCAGATCTGTTGCTGGGCCTGCTGCAGAGGAACCAGAAGGACCGAATGGATTTTGGTCAGTGAAGCTTTGCTTTTTCACAGCCTATCAGACCCCCAAACAGAAGTGTTTTTTTTTTTTAGGTCACCGATCTGGATGAAGCCTACATTATTAATTTTCTCTTTTTATTCCTCACAGATTCATTCTTCAGCCATCCTTTTTTGGAGCAACCATCATCTATAAAAAAATGTGAGAATGTTGATCGTATGGTGGGAAATATTTTGTATCCAGTCTGGTCTTGACCCGCTAACTAAGCAAGTTTTTGTGCTCTTTTTACCCAGCATGCCCGGTGCCGGTACCTGCATGTCCCAGCTCTGTCTCGGACAGCACCTGTGGCAGTTCGCCATCCTGCCGTTATGTCTCTCCTCCGGTGAGTTCATGACCTCATCTTGCTTAAGCCTGCTGACACCCAGTTGCAGCTGATGAATGCTGTTGGAGCAGCTGAGCTCAAGAAAGGAATTAGCAGTGCTGTTGCTGACTCAGCTTTAGGCAATCAAAGGTTTTTCCTAATTTCTTTCATTTTATCTGTCTCTGTCTCTGCTGCAGTCTTTGCCGGACATGCAGACCCTGCCTGAGGACGTGCTCTCCTCACCAAACTTCCTGCAGCTGTCCAAAGAGTCTGGTGGCAGCACCAGCAGCAAGAACTCTTCCTGTGATACGGACGACTTTGTGCTGGTGCCCCACCTCTCGGGAGAACAGTCGTGTAAGTTTGACTCCCATAAATATGTAAAAGTGCATCAGTCTATCTAATAGACATCAAATGTCAAGTGACATCTGCTTAATGGCACCATGCCAGCAGCTGTTTGAGCAAGGAATTATGGGTGTGGTAATTTGCAAAAACTTTTAAATATTATCTGTGTGTACAACGTATATACTTTGTGTTCGTACTACTTAAGGCTTTTTGCTTTAGGCCTTTATGAATGGTTTAAAATGAGCTGAGCAATTGTTATTAATTTGGTCAAAAACATCTTAATATGCAGTTACTACAAAAAGGTCAGTAATGACTAGGGCTGCATGATATTAGGAAAATTTGCGATAATGTTGTTGAGTGTTGCTATGGCGATATCACGTGCGATAAGTGAGTAAAAACTTAGCCTTTATAGTGTTAATGTTTTTCTGCTTTGGATTTGCTGGTAATAAAGACTCCAGACGCTGACTAGCCTATGCAGAAAAAAAATGAAATGCAATATTTCCATTCCAACATGTTTTTGTTTTAAAGAATTTACTTAAACAGAGCATTTAATGCCTCCCATAAAACATTTGAACATTGTTGAAAAAAAATCTGAAAATATATTTTTTTTTTATATATATAATTTTAAAATAAATGTAAACATAATTTAATTTATAGTAAGTTCTAAGCCGGAAAATAATAGCAAACGGAACAATCTATAACAGTAGCACAGAAGATGAAGAAAACTGATAATTTTCTAAAGAATAACTGAATTGAATCACTGAGCATTTATAGAGATTTTACAACAACGTGAATGATCTCCTCAGATGACCTTCCGATGGGGGCCGTTGGCCGCAGGCCGTCCAGCGAGTTTTTGCTTTGTGGAGGGTGAGTGTGATTTCACAACAACAAATATGTGTCACGCAATAACACTCCAAACCACTGCACACCATGTGTTTTCCTGAGTTAGCTGTACAAAACAAAGGTTTTAAGACATGACTAGATCACAGGTACACAATACATCTGCAGAGGGTGATCTCACTTTTGTATTTCTTTTATGTACTGATCTATAAATGTGAGTTGGATAACAGCTGCATCTATTATGCATCTCAGAGATGAAGGGTTGTTTTGGATTAGCATGTTGATCTGTTTGTTTTGTTGATGTCAGTGGTGATATTTTTAGCACTCTCTCCTAAGCTATTTGATCACGAAGGTGAAACAGAGCACATTCCATTATGGGAATATGACCTAGAGTGACGCATCTGCTATTTCTGCACTAATGGCCAGGCCAGGGTGTGAATCACAAAGCTGTAAAAGGAGGGCCTGTTTGTGTGATTTTCTGAGTGTAGTGTGAACCCCCACCCCTTTCTGATTGAGTGAGCTTCAAATGTTCAGTCATAAGATCATGGCTATTTTGTATGCTGTTCTTAATGATTAAATCAGGTCAGTTTGATAATCTGACATAATATTGTCAAACCATTTGAATTTATACTCTGTAGTTTCCAGCTTTTGCTTATATATCTGATGTGCAAACCATACATTGCTGAATCTCACCCAGCTTTGTTTTCTTTTGTTTTCGTGAACTGAAATTGCTGAAGTAGGCTAAATGTGTGTGTGACAGTTGTTGTTTTACAGCTGTTCTGCGCAGCAACTCTGTGCACCTACTCAAAGCCACTTCCTCCTCTGTTTCCCTTCTGTTCATGCAGAGCAGCTACACACATTCAGCCCACTATCATGTCTCTTTGTCTGTTACCTCTTACACACATACACTGTTTTCTTTGTCTCTCTCCTGTCTTTGTTAGTCCTTTTATTTTTCTTTTTTTCTTCACCATGTCCTCTGAATCTCACCCTGACATAAGACGCAGTCTGTGTTTGGCAACTGCGCAGACAGTGTTTCTCAACATGTGTGTGTGTTTGAAATCTCATGCAATACTTTTGGATGAGCGCCAGCTCCTCCAGGAGAAAGGCAGATTTTTCCTGGAGCTCTGAACTGCAGGTCTACACACTGTTCCCATGAAGTGCACCCAGTGTCTTGTTTTCACTCTGTTGTTTGTACATTGATTCTCAAGAGTGAGTGGCCCAGTGCTGCCTCTCTGCAGGCACACTTCCAGGTCAACAGAAGTACACCCAGATATGAAACCACAGAAAAACATATTTTGGTCTTAGAACCAAAGTAATACTAAACAAATTTCTATTGAATATATATATGTCTTTCCCTTACAATATATGTATATTTTATATTTGCCACTGTAACATTGCACTCTGTAAGGAAATAATTATTCTGATGCAATATTTTATTGTTGTTAGTTGTTTTGTTGTAAATTACTGTCTTGTCTTTTTTGGAATAAATAATGTTAATGTAGTGACTTTTTACAAACAAAATACTTTCAACGACTTTCTTGTGTTAAAGCTTGTGCTCTTGCTGTCATACACTCATTGTTTGATAAATGGCGTTAAACAGTTTGGTAAGATGCCTAATATTTTATCACAGTATATTGCACTATGAAAAAAAATACAGAGACTGCTTTTCCATTTCGTGAGGGATTTATAAGGTTTTAATTCTTTAGAATTTCTGGTTTTGTACTTTAATTTTAATATATGGCAAACATTGACTGGTACTGTTTTAACAGTGAGAGCTGTTTTGCCTTACAATTTTTTTTTTCACTTTCTTGTGCTGTTCTACGCTGAACCGACATTCAATCAAACAAAGAAACTCTCTTTGTCTACTTCGGCTGGACCTCCTCATGTGGCTCACGTGTACTTGCTCTCTCTGCTGCACTTCCAGGCCCTCCCCCGACCCTCTTTCTTATTACATAATCCAGCAGGCTGAAACCCAGCCTCTATTGGCACATTTCCCTTTTAACTCTGCATGTAGCTCATCCCTTCCCCCCCCCAAACAATCTGTACACATACATACATATGACCCCTCCTGCCGATGACCCACTCATGACTTCTGTCTAAAGACATCTTGTTCCCAGTTTGGGGAACAAAGGATGCAAATGAGCCGTTTTTCCTCCTGTGTGACTGTTGAAATTAGGTGGTAGCGGCACGTGCTGACCTCCAATAGCTCAGCCCACATTACCACTGGGTCAGCCCTGAGCCCCGCCCTCCTCCTCCTCTGATAGGCTGGAGATACACGTGTTTATAGGGTGGCTCCTCCCACTTGTTTTTCAGCCATCCCCTCGAACAAGAAAATATTTTTTTCATGCTGTACTTGCCAGTGTAACAAAGCATGAAACAAAGAACCCAGCTCAGACTTTTAAGCTTTAAGTTTTGCTGATGAATCTCTTTTTACAAAACTTTTATACAAAATCTTTTGCTTGAGAAGAAGATTTTTTTTTCAACAGCTGAATTACTGTTTTTGCAAGTATGGTTCAGCAGAAGCATACTGAATGGTTCGCCGCATTTTTCTCTGCTATGTCCAGGCAGCCGCAGCCCTCCTCGGGCCAGACACCGATCGTGTCCCCTCGGGCCGAGACCACCCCTATACCTGTTCCCACACAGGTGCGCAATTACCAGCGCATCAAGCAGAACCTCTCCAGCAGCCCTACCACCACACTCTACGGCTCTCCCAGGTAAGAGACTTAAACGCTTCAGCTTTCACTGTGTCCTGTTTATAGCTCTAGCCTTGCGTGCTGTAAACTGACAGAAGTTCAACTGTTGTGAGGGAGTTGTCATGCTGCGCTCCCTCTGTGACTCACTCATGACTAATATTTTGAAGGTTGCTTTATTTTGCATCAGCTTCTGTCCAAATTACATCAGAATGTCTTTGTCTTGGTCTGTGTATACTGAGTTTGTAGCCATCCTGATGGTTCAAAAGCTATGAGGGGGGCTGTGAGGAGTAGTACCGGGTAATACATTTCAGGATTGACAAGTTGGACAAATGAGACAAGAGAGAAAGAGGCAGCTATTGTTTTTGAGGCAATTGTCTCAGCATGGGACCGGTGAGGTTTAGGCAGGTGGCCAGCAGAGAGCTTTAAGATTAAGCCTGTTCTGCTCCCACCACTTCCCCATCAGAACAGGCTGGGCACAGCCCAGTGCCTCCTGGCGAAAGGGGCTGATCCTCCAACAGCAGCTGCTGCCCCATTTCCTTTGGCCCAGCTCTGTGTCTCAAACGAGGATTAAATGCACCACCTCAGAGTGTCCTTCCCCACTGAGCTACCTCACACTCTCCATTAGCCTTCTCTTCTAGCAACCGTGCTAAAGGGTGCTGCTAACCAGATTGCAAACTGCCATCCAGACATGCCACTGGGATTCCATGAGTCATGTTTATTTTCCATTGCTAGAGCAAGTGACACAGTCTTTTAAGTTTTTGAGCAACTTTGAAGAGGACGGATTGCCAAAGGATTATTTTTGTTTTTTTTCTGTTGAAAAGAACTGCTGAGAGTTTCATAGTTTTAGTGCTAGTGACGCTGAAGAGCATCGGAGGAATGTGAGCCACTGACCATTTGCTTTGACCTTTTTCCTATGGTTTATGTGCTGTTTGGACAGATTGGAGTGTGTTTATATGTGTTTAAGAGTGTCAGATATAGTGTTGGGATGCTAATACTGGTTGTAGTATTGAAAATGTGTTGTGTTGTGTGGCTACAGGTCAGGTACAGTGCGACGCTCTAACACGAGCCCCATGGGCTTCCCTAAAGCTGCCTCTGGCTCTCCTAGCCCTGCAGATACTGCCCAGACTGTGGGCAGAAGACTCTCCACAGGCAGCTCTCGCCCATACTCACCTTCTCCACTGGGTAAGAATGTCTGTTTCTCTGTCTATATATATGTTTAGATCTCTCTTTATTTGCATGCATTCTCTACCCCCACCTTTTTGTTTTTCTTTCTGTAATGTTAATAAAAGCAGTTGCCAAGGAGACTTGCATTTTTTTGGAGAGTGTTTTTGTTTTAAGCACAGGGCATGTTGTGACATGTCTATCTGTGTATGTTTTGTCCAGTGGGCACTATTCCTGAACAGCTGGGCCACTGCTGCTGCGGACACCCTCACAGCCATGAGACACGCAGCCGCAGCTCCTCTGGTGGTGAGTGTGTTTGTGTGTGTGTATGTATATATGTCTTTGAGAGAGTGTGTCCCTGTTTTCTACTCCCTTGAGACAGGTGTCTTTTATAGCTCTCACTCTAAGCCAGTTATTATTCCCCAGAGTCTCTTAACATTCCTCTGATTTACCTTACTATAGTCACAATGTGTCCATGTTGCACTACCGAGGGACTGGTGTCCATAGAAACTCCGGTTTGAAAGAAAAAATGTTTTTTTCATTATGCACAATGATTAGAAAGTGAGACTGGATAGACTGGCTAGATCAGCTTCTGTAGATTCAGCTGAGACATATGGCAGTTTTCTCATTGCAATATTTTAACCACTCAATGATTTCTCTGTTTTTTCACAGTATTGTAATTAGTGGTTTCTACTTACTTCACTATAACAAGAAACATGAACTGCACAAAATCTCATTGTTTCAATAAAATGTTGATGGCTCAAGTGGACTCTGTTGCCACCTTGTGGACATTGTGTGAAATTGTCATACTTGGCACTGCAGAACTTCCTATTACATTTCAAGAGTGAAATTTCAATCATTGTGGTTACTTTTAAGCTAAGATGCCTAAAAGTTATTTCTTTTTACAGGTTCTCCTGTGCCCTCGTCACAGTTGCTGGGAGCCAGGCTCCAGAGTGCACCCACCTTAACAGACGTCTACCAGAACAAGCAGAAGCTACACAAACAGCTTTCTGACCCAGTTCAGCCCACCACCTTAGCCTATCCTCTCACTCACTCGCCGCAACTTGGACGTCCTGGCAACCTGGGGACCTCCCCAACAAAACACCTTGGCTCCTCACCCCGCAGCTCTGACTGGTTACAAAAGTCCCCCCTGCCTACCATTATTGGTTCACCTACCAAAGTAGGCCCTGCCAAAATATGCTGTGATTATATACATAAAATGTCATTATGAGACACAGAGAACCCAATTTTTCTATATGATTTTTATTACAGACAACAACCCCCTTTAAAATCCCCAAAACTCAGGCCTCGTGCAATCTCATGGCCTTGGCCTCGCAGCAGGGAATCGCAGACAGCCCCACTCCCAGTAAGACGTTGATGGATGCACGTGATATCTGTGCTCACCACTGCTCACCATATCCCAGTGGTCGCTACTCGACATCTGAGGCCAACAAGACCACCTTTGGAAGGTACCGTGATCCCTGCATAGATGGATATTGTTACATTGACAGACATGTCAAAAAATTAACAAACACTAACCTTTGTTGTGATTTCTATAGCAAATAAACACAATTCTTAATATGACTTTGTTTTTCCAGGTCCGTGAGTACAGGCCGCTTGTCGGAACCTGTGAGAATCACTCTAGGAGGTCAAGCATGTCAAGGCAGCACAGACAGTCTAAATGCAGAGAGACCTATGGACACAGGTAACTTTCCACTCTTGTTACAATAAACCACACCTTGATGGTGTTTTATTGTCATACAATTTATTTAACTGATGTCCTCCAAGAATTCTCATATTCAATTAAAAATGATCTGTTATACATTGTGTGTGTTTTCTGTAATAATTTTGTATATTAAGCCCAACAGTACTTCTGCCTCATTCACCTGCATATCAGATCTAAGAGATTCTTCAGCAAAGCTAATGGTCACATGATGTGCCATGATTAGTTTATAGTTTGTAAATGATTGGCTTAGTCTTTGGATGACCAGTGTGTTGTGTTTATATTTATCCTCACAGCCCCAGCTGGGTCATATGGACTGGCAACAGGCGGAGCAAGTCCCCGTGCTGTAGTTTTCACAGTGGGCTCACCCCCCAACAGCAGCACCCCTCCCACCTGCAGCCATCTAACCACTCACCCACGCACCACTTCAGGTGAGGACTTCACTTTGCCTGCTCCAAGTTGAGCCACAACTTTTTCTGCCCAGGCCACTTTAACCAGAAATGCTTTTATAAAGATAAAAAATAACCAAAACATATTTTTCTAAGAGCCTTTCAGTTAATATGTTTCAAAGATTCTTTAGGGAACCTAAAGAGGTTAATCTGGTTTTAACCTTTGCTTTTAGGCATATATTTTCACACCTGTCGTTAACATGGCACTTTCATAGTTCTTCACTGCATGAAAAGATGAAGTTATTAACAAACACTAAAGAAGTCATGCTACTTTACCCAAACCTTGTTAGGACTACAGTGATTATGTAGATATAATTTAAAATCCATTTACACCTAGTCATTTTAGTCTGATACACTTTGCATTGAAATGCAGCTCTGGTCAACTACGAAATAATCCCGATGTGGTGAGTATTATTTGAATAATTCTGATAAGTTCAAAAGAAATGTGTAACTTTTTTTTTAATAAAATGGGAAAATAAAAAAGCAGCACAACCAATTGGATGCTTTATCTAAACTCATTTGCATATTACTTGCCACATAGTAATCAGATTGTAATCTGGCTGACTGGAGAAACACTTGACTACCAATGTAAATCAGCATACGATCCAGATGCTTATCACATAAAGTGAACAGGTGTAAACGGGGTCTTACACTACTGTGACGTGTCGGCTATTGAAGTGGTTTGACCAACCTGATCTTTTTCTGTTTTAAATGTGTTTTGGGTGCATTTACACTTGCATTTTGTGTGGCTTTGTTCTATCCAGATGTATTCCTGATACTTAAGGTGCATGAAGTGACTAGGTGTGTATGGCATCTAAGTGTGCATGTGTCTTCCCACAGTAGGCTCCAACAGTTCAGGCGGCTCACTGTGCTCCACCAGTGGGAAGGTGTGCATGGGCTCTCCTCCAGGAATGGCCATTGGCAGCTCCCCTCCTGGGGCAGAGGCAGCCCCCAGCAGCCTACGCTATGTCCCCTATGGCACCTCACCACCCAGCTTGGATGGCTTCATTACCTTCGAGGCCCCTGAGCTGCCTGAAGAGACGCTGATGGAGGTGAGAGCTCAAGATAGTTTGTCTAGCTCTAAAGGAAATCAGTCACAGCAAGTCCTAATGTTACATTTGTCTATTTTGACCATATAACAGTTAGTGGAAATGTGAAAATTAATTACATTCTTAGACAAATTTTATGTATTGTGTGTTTGAATGTTTGCAGCGGGAGCACACGGACACGCTCATGCATCTGCGAATGATGTTGTCCTTTACGGACTGTGTGCTGGAAATGGCTGCTGTGAGGGCAGGAGGAGCTGACCTGGGTGTTTCTGCGTCCTCGCTTTACCCTCCTCAGGAGAGCGTGGTGGTGGACCAGATCAGCCAGCTTAGCAAGGAATGGGGGTAAGACACATGCATGCACAAAGTATCATAAATGCACTTGCTCACACAGTGGGGTAATTTATATCACATGCTCATATATGCCACTTACGTTTGCTCCCTTTAGGCAAGTGGAGCAGCTAGTGTTATACATGAAGGCTGCTCAACTGCTGGCCTCCTCTCTCCACCTTGCCAAGGCCCAGATCAAGTCTGCAAAGCTCAATCCCTCCACTGCTGTCAAACAAGGTGAGCAGCTGCACTTGACATTTGTGCTAATAGAGTGAACATCATCTGAAACACTGAGTGTAAATCTATGACCTTACAACAGTTGTGTTTGAAAACATTCTGTACCCCGGTTGTATTTTGGTACAATTCAGAATTTTTTTTACACTGAAAAACCACAACTTTGATTTGAGGAACTATTTACACAGATGTGAAATACAATCAATGGCAACAGTGTATTCTAATTATTGTTGGTGTCATGTATATATGGTGGATCTCTCATGCCTCTTGTGTTGCACAGTGGTTAAAAGCCTGAATGAGCGATACAAGAGCTGCATATCTCTGTGCCGACGCCTCACCGACAGGCTCAACCACTTCTTCTCAGACAAGCAACGCTTTGTGGATGAAATTAACAGTGTAACTGCCGAGAAACTCATCTATAACCACGCTGTGGAGATGGTGAGTGAGACAGACTATAGTGTGTGCTATTGATGAGTCTGTCTCTGCAGAGATTTTACATGGTGTGTTTGTGTGTAATACAGGTGCAGTCGGCAGCACTGGATGAGATGTTCCAGCAGACTGAGGACATTGCATATCGCTATAGCAAAGCTGCCATGCTGTTGGAGGGCCTCAGCAAGATCCTGCAGGACCCTGCAGATGTAGAAAACGTCACAAAGTGTGAGTGCCTTACCTCAAGTTCTAGCTTAGGCCCTTGGTCAATAGTCAGTAGTCAGCAGTTATGGTGTGTCATACTCAATGTTGAACAGTCACAGCTTTATCCCAAAGAGTGAAAGATAAGCTTTCGTTCTGCAGTATGCGAAGCACCATCAATTGAAATAATAATGTCTCCAACAAACACAAATGTAGTGTTTTTTGAAAGTCACAATCCACCCTTTCAAAAAAGAATTCCTCCGTCTATATCAACGAGCTATGAATGATATCTGTGACTACTGTGGTTTTATTAGTGCTTTAAGAAGCACTAACGCAAGCATTTGCTGTAGTTCTTTTTGTTTGGATAACTCTGTTTTTTGTGTTTTAGCAGTCCTGCTCAGAACCCCTACTGTTTTTTCAATTTTTCCATGCTTATAATGGGTTTCTTTTGTGTGTGAATTTACAGATAAGGCGAGTGTTGACCGGCGGATCTCGGCATTGTGTTACTGCACCGTTACTCTATATGAGTAGCAAGCCCACTTGCCTGAGAGACCACCCAGTCAAAGGACCTTCTCGACCCCACATCTTTAATTTTGTAGCAGTCAAAGCACTTTCATTTGAATTTTTTTTCATGGACCCATGAAACAACAGACAAGTGTTATTTTTTTTCCTGCAGTGGACAAATGTTTGAGAGGGACGTATGCACAGATTCACTACCAAAGATAAAAACGTATCAGTAGAGATTTTATTGTCAAGAAAAGCGTCTTTGTGGAGTGAGCCGTCTTCTGTTTGTTTTTAGAGATTTCTTTCTCACCACAAAACACAAGGGAACTCTGAGCATCCAAGGACTTTCTCTCTTTTTACACTGACAGTTGGCTTCAGTGCCCAGCAGCAAGACTGAACGAAGATTTAAATGCAAGATTTATTTGGTTTTTTTTGTTTTTTTGTTTTGTAATTACTTGTTTTTATACTGAATTCTATGACACTGTTGCAATTATTTATTGGTTTTAGGATGAAATAGTAATGTTGTAATATTATTTTAGGATGATGCGTTTCAGGTTGAATGAGGGCATGAGAGGTAGCTGGATCTGTGATGGACTAATTATTGTAATAGTGAATCCCACACACACACAAAACAAGTGCACCAAGCTGTCTCGCACATGTACACACAGCACCTCTCACTAGTAGTCTTTTGCACGGTAGCCGGAGATTTTTTATGTAATCTGTATCTGTTTTTGTTTTTGTTTTTTTTGTAATCAAATGCACTTTATTGGCACACACGCGAAGAGGACTTTGTACTGGAAAGTTCAGGAATGGGAAACCCATACGAGGAGATAAAGGAGAAGAAAAAAATCAATACAGATTTTTGACCGAGAGAGACGATGCTCCAGCACAGCATTGAAGACCACAATAAGGATAACGCTTCTCCTGTGGGGACAAAAAAAAAAAAAAAAGCCTTCCTAGCGTTCTCTGTGATCAGGTTCATTTACAGGCTGAGCACACAGCCATAAGGTTCATCAACAATAATGGTCAAAATACTTGAGTAGTTACTTACCTTTTCATTTGAATTGTCGATACTGAAACAAACTTTTTTATGTTCATATTAATACTGTAGCTTTTTTTTTTTTTTTACAAACTGATGCTTGCATTGTGTAAATATTTAAGGATTTGTATGTGCATGTGTGATGACTTTTTCCTTTTTTTCTCTCTGAATGAATGCGCTCATGCACAGTGTGATAAGTGGTGGTGGGTGCTGGCATGGGACGTCCCACCACTCATCCCAAGAGCACAAGCCCTTCTTTTTTTTTTTTTTTTTTTAAATTTGCGGTTTGATACTTGCCCACTACTGCCACAAATCACACTCTTTACGAGACCCTCTAGGAAAACGTGAAAGCCCACGTTTGTCTTTGCATGGCAGCTCTAAAATGAACAACTGCACTCTATACCTTATCCGTTTAGGGTGCTGGATCCAGATACGAAGTGGACGTGATGCTTTTCCTTGTCCATCCCGCTGTTCTCGGGACAGTGTTTGTGCGTGACTGCACCACTGAGGTGCACTGAAGGCCAGTTTCAGGAAACTGAACGACTGAAAGCACTACATGAGTAGGCTGCTTTCACCTCTACATGTGTTAGGTGTTCTACAGCAACTCTGGCTGCGATAACGAGAGGCTGTCTCCAGTGTTCTCCTCTTTTCCAGAAGTCTGTGCTTGATTATATATTTTTCTTCTCCCCCCTTGTGAGCCTTCGCCTTCACAGCGCCTTTACTGTACAGAAAAAAAGACATAAAGACAGCCTTTTTTTTTTTTTTTTTTTAATATTCTCTCCAGTCCACGCGTATCTCCATAGTTTGTCGGTGATACACCCGCACCCAGCTCAGAGAACTGTGTACGGAGGATGTTCTGTTAACATTGACTGGTACTGAGCATAGTTCCTACCTGTGGAATTTTAGAATGTATTTGCCCTGTCCTTAGCACCTTTCCTGTGTAAAATAATTGCATACATCCGGCCCACTGTGGTCCATCTGATACGAAACGGCCAGTACAAGTTCCTGTTTTTTCAGTGACGATGTGTTAAATGACCTTTCCCCGAGACCAGTTCTTCATGTTCTTTCTGGAACTCTACAACTACAGCCTTTCTTAATTAAACAAATTCATTTGAAACACTGGCAGCATCCTTTTATTATTGTGTACTGTGCAACCTTTGATAACAATAAGGATCATAATTCATTTATATTTATAGATTAATAGAGATAGACACAGGTACATATAGTACATTTAGCATTCATTTAGAGGTGAGGAAGACGTGTAACTTTTGAGTCTAGGGAAAGAAAGAACCAGGAGATGTCACTGCAACAGACTGCTTCAGTAAATGTGTGTTGTGCCATAAGCTGGTCAGATATGGATTGTGGTGAGTAATCACTCTATCGTTCTACACTGATATGTTTATCATAGTCAGCCAAAAAAGCATGAAAAGGCCGCCTGCTCCCAGGTTTACTCTGCCTCTGGCTACATTTTCAGTTATGACAGGGACCCAGTGGTGGTGTGCTGAAGGTAGGATTCAAACCCAGGTCCTCTTGGTCTGGGGGCAAGTATCCTACCCACTGAGCTACATCCACCCCAGCTGCACTGCTACACCCTCACTGAGTTTGAGTTGACTGCGTAGTGAAATCTGTGCAGGGCAGGAAAACACTACACAGTCCACAAAATAAATAGCAATACTTTACTCTCAAATCCAGTTGGTATTTCTAATTAACTGAAAAGGAACGAGATCAAGAGACAACTGCACTGTGCAGCAACTTGCCCTCATGCAAGACAGCAGCAGAATACACCGAACATTTGAAAATGAGAGAAGGTATACAGCACTACACACACACACACACACACACACACACATATATACACACCACTTGCCATGCCATCATATTGTACACATTGGCAAAATATTTATAGATTTTTAATCTAAAAATATATTTAAATCTAAGACGATCCATCAAATTACAGCCCAACATCCAGAAGGGTTCAAAATTCTGGTTCTTCTAAAAAGGGCTGCAGAATCTGGGGGCACTTTATAAATTGCTGAGTGTGGTCTGTTAAAACAGTGAAGTGTCAATATATTGACCCAGTGCTGATGGATTTTCTTACACAGCATGTGGCTTAGAGATAATTTTGTGACAATGTATATGCTCGGCAATCAAGATAAAGAATTGTGTTTTCTGACTCATTTTCATGCTTCATTATTTTAAATAAGGAGTATTCTGACTTTCTTGAGTTAAGACTTATTAATAGCTCGGACTCGTCTTGGATTAGTTCAGACTGTCTTGATCTTGGCCATTGGTTCCACCATACTTAAACATAAAAGAGCTATGACTTGAAATCAGGCAACACCAAATTATTTTTTATATGATTCACTTAGAGCTGCACTGGTTTGATTCATTTAGAGCTGCACTGGTTTGATTCATTCAGAGCTGCACTGGTTTGATTCATTAAGAGCAGCACTGGTTTGATTCATTAAGAGCAGCACTGGTTTGATTCATTAAGAGCAGCACTGG
>JBBPDC010000001.1:18704939-18718551 GCA_037974485.1 Hemigrammopetersius urotaenia | reverse complement strand
GAGAGCGTGAGAGAGGGAGAGAGAGAGAGAGAGAGAGAGAGAGAGAGGGAGAGAGAAAGAGAGAGAGAGAGAGAGAGCGCGAGAGAGCGAGAGAGAGAAAGGAACACAATCAGTTGGAAGTAAAGGAGCAGTAAGTTTCCATGAAGAGCATAATCACTGTTGGAGACTGCATTTTAAACACCAAACCCTTGTATAAAAACATGGAACGACTGCAATGATGTTAATAGGGAATTAGAGAGAATGTCCATATTCGATGCTAGACGACAGTACCTGGAGTCATTATATGTGTACCATTCCCCAGTGGCAGGACTGCAGCAGTATGCTGTGTAATGTCCCCCCATGGTAGTGCCTGAGTGATTGGACACTGCATACAGGTTATAGACTGCACTACCTGAAAACAAGGACAGACACAAACACTTCAGAATAAACTGATATGTAAACTGGCATGAAGGCAATAAAAAGAATGTTGTTTTAGTTTGTTGTTCTAACGCGCAACAATACTAACTGCTTCTATCAGAGGCAAACTCCCTGAGGTCAAGGTCCTTCATGGGGAAGTTGACATATGTGGACAGCTTGCTGGATCTGACTCGAGCTTCTGAGAACCGCTTCAGATCTGAATGGCTGAATCAAGGAAAGACACAGTCCTACCAACACATAGTAGCCACTAACAAACATAAACAAACATGTCTGGCATTTCTGATAAAGCATTTCAACACCCTCTGAAAATGCCATCTGCCCTTTACACACTGTGTACCTTTAATAGTGAACACCCCAACAGAAATAGTCCAAAACTGTGATACACTAATTTACGCTAAAAAACTCCTATAGGGTTACCCTTCTGAGGTAAAAGCTTTGGTGAGTCTGTGTGAGTCTGCCCTCATAACTAAGAGAGTTCGAGAGAAAATAAAAACTAAAGGAAGGATACGTAGCACTAGGATTTTGGGGAACTTCTGAACCGTGAACTTCTTCGTACATCTTCTTCTGGCCTTACATCTGTAACATGTCTGAGGGGAACAGAGATAGGCCCTTAGCAAAACAAGCATTAGCTTTTCCAGAAGTGCATTATCCAGAAATGTGGGTGGTAAGTTATCACTGGCAGGAGAGTAGGAGGTCTCACCGGCTTCTCATCTCCATCCAGCACATCTTCTTTAGTGAAGAGCCTCATGCAGTCCATCAGACTCACCTCTCCATAGCCCTTCTGAGCAGAATAAACACTATTAAACACCCCTCACTTCTTCTCACTGAACCATTTGTGTGTGTGTGTGTGTGTGTGTGTGTGTGTGTGTGTGTGTGTGTGTTTGTGTGGTTTGCTGAGTGGAACTGACCTTGGCGATTGGTAAGGAAAGATCCCAGAAGGGATCAAACACAGTGGAACAGTAGCCACACTCAGTGCATGTCAAAGAGCTCTTCAGCTGCCCCACAAACAAGTCTGAAAACACAGATTTGTAACATTATTTTACATTTTGAACATTTCAAAGACTCATTTAGGTTCACTAATGTTTTGGAAAGGAAATAAAAAGCCTGTATTTACAATGTACACATTAGGTGCCCTAGTTCCCGCACATCTGTAAAGAAATCTGATGAGTGATCACATCTCAGCTACTAAATTACGTAGAAATGTTGATACATAGAAGGAACTCCTCTTAAAGGGAAAAGTGTAGGATTTGCATTTGGTCTTCGCCGACTCAAGATTCCAATATCAAGGTTTGAAAAGAAAAACTGTAATTGTGCCAAATGTTATTAGTCAGAATAACAGTCATATAACACTTGGCTGCAGATCCATGAACTGTAATAAAGCTAATTCTGTGCGACTGTACTTTTTTAATGTGTCCAAACGGATTAATCGACCTGTGGATGATTCTAAAACGACTGAGAAGGAGGTTATCGTTCCAAAAACAAAGTTATTAAAAATGTGCAAAATAAAACTAATATCAAGAACGCCTCATATGTCGAAAGTAGTACTTATTGTATGTAAAACAACACGACAAACTGCATCAGTTCACAAATCCATTGATTCTTGATACCATTTCTATGACTATGGCATATACATACCTACTATTTTGCTGTCCTCTCTTTCCAGGTACTTGCTCCACATCTTTTTCCCTTTCTCCTCATCCCTGCGGGAGATAAAACAAACTGAACGTCAGTGGAACGTGCTTCTGTAGTGCCACTCATGGTCATACAAAGAAACATTGTTACTAGAAACATTGTTTTGAGCTGCAACACGTGCTGCTCATCCTAGCAAGCTGCCCTCTGGCCCACGTTTCTGTAAACACGCACTTGGCTCGCCTCCAGCCACAAATTGAACTAAGAAGAAACAAATACATGCACCCACATGTATAGACACTTACGGCAAATAATCAAAGTCCTCTGTGGTTGGCCGTGGCCGGACCGTAACCCTGTTCACCTCGTTGTGCAGGCCGTCCAGCAGGAAGCGCAGAAACTCCTGAGCATCCTGTTGGCTGGACAACACACATCTCTCAGAATTGGCATGGCTACAGAAGGGAACTGGCCAGAGCAATAAACTGAACAGCAATGACCCGGACGACCGCTGATGAGATGTATGACTTGCTAGTGTGTAAAAAAAAAAAAGGTGCGGCGAATGAAAATATAAATTGCAAATGAACAATATTCTCAGGTCTGTGGTTAAAAATCAGTGGTTAACTGGTTATTACAGCACATGTGTGTTGCTTCCAAACATTCCAAACCCTATAGGTCAGTACCTCATTGGTTGAAAATTGTTGGACAATCAATAACATTCCTTTCACATCATGTGTATGGTAGCCCTGTTTGAAATTTTAAAAGGTTATTTTTATTGATTCTCTATTTAACCCTTGTTAAACCAGGGTGGCCACAATGAGATTAAAGCATCTCTTACAACTGAGCCTAGGTCAAGATCAGTCAGTGAGGTAGTTATTCACTAGCTTGAAAAAATATATGTACTAAAATAAAGTTTTAACTCTGGAAGTTGGAAGTTCTGTGAAAATATTGTTCCATTTTTGGTTTTCGTAGCCGAGGCTGTGCCAAAACTTACTTGTAGCCCACAAATCTGGGTGCGTATCGCTGAATCTGCGTTTTGAACTCGGAAGGGCTGACCGCTTCGCTGCCGGACGATGTCCACATCGTCTGAATGAGCTTGGCAAATTCTGAGATCAAAGGGACAGAAGAATGCTTTGAACAGGCTTGTGTTTTACTAGAGGGAGGTACTGAACAAAATGAGAGACCCCAAAAAATGTTTGGTCAGCAGCACCCTCACCCTCCATCAGTGCGGTGTTTGTGCGATTGTTGTTGTTGAGGTCTCGGCGGTGGGAGTTGTGCAGACAGTAGTCTCGCAGGCTGTGTGTGTTGCTAAGACACTGGAGGATGGAGTTCATAAAGCACTGCAGGAGGAGAGAAAGTGAGAGAGAAATTCAAAAAACCACCACATACCAATGACAGCAATGGAGAAGACTAAAGCTCACTCCACCTCTCTACACTTGGCCAATAAATCTGACTGTGATTCCGAACTCTCTCCACAGCACCGTTCGGTTGGAGCCGAACGAGGAGTGAGGGCACCAGCTTGGACCAGTTTACCTTGTAGTGTGTAATGGTTTATTTTTGGAGCTGGCTGAGTACTGTTGCCTGGCAAAAGCCTTCTAACTGAATGTTCAGAGTAAAGAGATAGCATGACAAATAATCTCATCGAGTGGAAAGACCAAGAGGAATGTGAAAGTGATATCAAAACATTTCTCTGAGCTGCTGGATTTGTCGTGACCAGAAGACGAGAGATATGACAGATTAAATAGATTCTATTCTCAGCACATCGCATATTTTCGATGTTTGGCAAATACTGGGTGAACGGAATGAACTGAGCAACACAACACTGAAGCACGCCAGTGAGGTTACGTACTACTGAGGATCCCCCTTTGACAGAACAGACACTAGTCAAAGTGAAGATCCGGTCATATGTGAACACAGAAATTCACCAGGTGAAGCAGTGGGCAGCCAGGAACGCAGTTCCCAGGGAGCAGTGTGTGGGGACGGTACCTTACTCAGGGTACCTCAAAAGTGCCTAGCGGTCTTGGGAATCGAACGGCTTTCTGATCGCAGAATGACATTTACATTTATGGCATTTATCAGACGCTTTTTATCCAAAGCACCTTCCATTCAGGGGACAGTCTCTCCCTGGAGCAACTTGGGGTTAAGGGTCTTGCTCAGGGACCCAGTGGTAGGATTCGAACCCATGACCTCTTGGTCCAGAGGCTAGTATCCTACCCACTAGGCCACCACCACCCCATAATGACCTAACCACTAGGCTCCCAGCTGCCCCACTGTGGCTTAGAAAGAATGTGTCATGTGGAAGAGAGAGAGCAGTTACTCACCGTATTTCCTAAATTCTTAAGCCCCACCAGGCCTTGGGCACTCTTGGAGATCTGCAGAATGCATAAAAAAACAAACCATTGGTTTAAGTAAATAGTCAGCAGCCGCAACAGGGCTGCTGTTTTGATGGGCACGGCAGATTTGTGGGAGGGCTGAATTTCACTCCTGAGAAGAATTAAAGTCCATGCAGTAGTGATGGCCTTGGAAGAGCTTTTTGTTTTTGTCTATGATAAGGTTTGTCCTCTTCTTAAGTCGAAACATTCAGGAAAAATCTCCTAGCTATGGTTATTAGTTAAACTGATATTATGACAAGATTATTTATATTTGTGGTTTTGCCCAATTTGTTAATGAAGTTTTTTTTTTCTGGGAGGGATAATGATGAGCCTACTGCTGCTAGTGACCCAGAGCTCACTGTGACGCCTGCTTCAAATTCCAACTTTATTGAATAAGCCAAACGTTCTTAGCCTTTAGTGTATGTTAATGTAATTGATAAATATGTATTTATTTGAACAATGACAATATGTATACTCACGCTTCAGTTCGTCACTCTCTTTATTAGCAGTTACGCAAGTTTTAAGATTAATAACTAAGTAATAAGCCTACAGATTCAAGCAGTTAACCTGTGTGGAGTACTAGTCAGGCAGGAGTTAGACATTAATGGAGCAGACAGGCTTGACACCTGACACTGTGTTGTTTTTCTGGAGCAGTGAAGCACAAGGGAAATGCGATCCCCCCTGAGCTGCAACTCAATCAAACAGTGGGTTGTCTATGACGTTGGTCAGCAGGCCTCACCTGGACAGCACAGAACGGACATGACCTGCCACCCTGCCAGGAACACTACATGTCCTACAGCTTTTACAGTAACTCCAGGCAATATGAGAGAACAAGCAATTCATTGTTACTATGCAAGCGCCTACCATCTGTGCATTTCTCAACACCGGAAAAATAACTGCTTAATTAACTGGGGATTATCAAATTCCGTGTTTTACTATTCTGTGTTTAGAGCCTCTGCACACAGATCACACCAATGCTTTTGCAGTTTGACGCTCAATGTTGCATTAAATAGCCGTGTGAGGATCGGATGTGTTCTGCTATCGGAAACCTGGCTGTTATGTCCCACCATTTCGAGAGAGGACTGAGTTTGTCCCGCTCTGCTGAGTAATATCACCAATGCCAAAAATAGCATCCTCTTACTCGAGCTGTTTGCTCATTGGTTGAACAGTTCTACTCGAGGCAACACTGGTCACATATCAGCAGCTGGTAGGTGGGACCATCCTGACAGCTTCCTCAGCTGGCCGACTCTATTTTTACAGCCACTAAGTGACGGATTATGCGAACATACACAACGTTCCACGAGCTGAAGGAAATCTCGTTGGCTGTCCTGTGCTACTCTGTACACTTTACTGACAGCCAATATTCCGAAGTCATCATGACACCTGTGCAAATCTCTTATGACAGCTGACACAAACCAACATAAACATTTAGAAAGGCTTATCCCGACGAGAGTCATTCGTCCCAAAGTCTGCTCGAGTCAAATTTAATGTGCTTTTGCTTGCTGGAACATGTCAGCTGTCACAGAAGGTTGGTGTGCATGTCATATAGCCTTAGGAACGCTGGCCTTAAGTCAATGGTTATACTGCAGCGTACTGTAGCCTCTGTGATCATGACATCAATTCTCACAGAGATCCTGGAAAGCAAAATACTTGTGACCTTTAATTGCATTGAAAGCATCAATTTTAACCAGATTAGCTGTGTTCAATAATTCAGGGGGTGATTCCCAAAAACGTCACTACAGTGAAATAAAGATTACTGCTACAGGGTGTAGCCCAGCCACTACTGTTTTGACATTAAGAAGAGCTTAACTTGTTGCTACTGGTCCCAGAGTTCATGTAGTTGATATTATTGCCACAAATTTGTATAAGTTCTTGAGGAGTGCCTGGATGGTGCACGAGAGGTTAATGCTTCTTTGAGCATTTCCCAAGGCAGTGTGAAAAGTCAGACTAACCCTGCAGCTAATTGCTTTGTTTCAGCTAATCACAAGTTTGCTCTTATTGCAAAAGAGCATGACGCATCAATTCAGATGGGCTTAGAGCAGGACTACGTCAAGTAACCCAATTAGCCATAAGCTTTTAAAATAAACAGGGAAGTGAAGAGATACAAGCCATCACAAATTAGACCTATCAGTTTTGCCAGTTACAATTACTGTCATAAAAGGATCATGCTAACTTCTTAGTGTCTTCTGTCATCACGAGTGCAGGGTACAATTGCAGAAGACCGGGCCTAAATGAGCTTGTCAAATAAATGGTACAAGACAGCCACAAAAAGACACAGATTCACCCTCTTGTTCTCATTCATTGCTCTCTCTCTAGGTCGGACGGACTGTTGATGCGGATGGAAGTGGGTCATGGAGCACTGATGTCCTTAATACTGAGAGGTGAGGGAAACTAATCCTGCTTTTATAACTGACTGCCTCTGTGGACACCGTGGTCCACGGATCCAGATCAAAAGATAAGATTAAGTGCAACAGCGCACAGGTCTTCATGTCTTTGTCTTAATGCCATCACCTATTAAGTTACTATTCCAAGTCATTTCAAGCATATAATTTCAACCAGCATCTACCATTATATTAACATTAAATGAGAGGAACGGAATGAACAGAGGACTTCACTGATATCGTCTGCTTTTGCTCAAATAGTCTAAACCTTAGATTTGTGGTTCTGGTAGAGGAACACACTATAAATCCACAGATTCAGGCATTATACACTGTAGAACACTCCCCAACGCATGTTAGATATAGTAAATATATAAATTAAGTATATAATAAATTCATTGTGGTGTTGTTGTAGGATTCTTTAAGATTATTTCACTTTGGTAAAACATATTTTTGCACATTTATACCTTATATGGTTATACATGCACATAAAGGCGCCCATTTTTTTAGATGACATTTCATAATGGTTTGGTTATAAACCAAACTGTGCTGTTCTTAAACCATTTATTACTCTCAGTCAGAGGAAGGAGAAGGACTGTGACTGTGAGTACCTGAGAAAATCAGTCCACCACTTCCTGAGGGAGTGAGAGAGTGACTCTCACTTCCTCTGGGAAAGCAAAAGGCACTTTCGGAGATTTGATCTGAGGCTCACCGGACAGGACTGTTTTTAGCAGTGTGCCAAATAATTGGATTTCTAAGTGTTTGTTAATCCATTTGTGGCTCCCTCAACACTAATCTGCCTGTTTAGTAGAAGATTCCTGTGGTGAATATCAAAGGCGTGTGCTCCATCTTGCACCATCTTCACAGTGAGCTGGCAGAACATGGGGCTGTGCTGGAGAACAAGGCGTGCTGTCCTTTCTCTTTCAGCCAGCAGATCGTAAACAAGCTGGCCAGTGTGCTCCTCACATTCACTCGCTACCTGTCACCCCACCAGCGGAGTGAAATTCACAAGGACAAAGAACTAGTGTAAAGCGAAATACAGGATTTTAGAGTCATTTAAAAAAAAATCAATTCACATTTGTGTGAATTGTTGTATTGTTTATTTATTGTATTATGTCTGTCATAACTTGCAGTCTGCTGAATGTCATAATATGTTGCACCCTGGCCCATGGAGAAACGTCTCATCACATTATGTATGTGTACACAGTAGGGCTGCACGATGAGTAAAACATGCGATGTGCGATAATGTTGTTGAGTGTTGCCATGGCGATATCACATGCGATATATAAATAAAAACTTAGCCTTTATAGTGTTCACGTTTTTCTGCTTTGGATTTGCTGGTAACAGACTAGTCTATGCAGAAAAAATCTGAAATGCAATACTTCCATTACAACATGTTTTTTTTAAAAGAATTTACTTAAACAGAGCATTTAATGCCTCCCATAAAACATTTGAACATTGTTGAAAAAAATAATTTTAAATCTTAAATAAACAATATAAATTATAGTAAGTTCTTAGCCAGAAAAAAAATAGCAAAAGGAACAATCTATAACTGCAGCACAGAAGATGAAGAAACTGCCCAGTGATGTTTTTGCCCTCTTCTCTGTGGCACTGTTTAGGAAAAACACCATTTATTGCAGTTTAGTCAATAAATGCGATATGTATCATTTTTCCGCGATATGTATATTGCGCGTGTTGATATCGCGATGACGGTAAATTTGCGACATATTGTGCAGCCCTAATACACAGCTGCCGATGACAAAGTAACCTTGAACCTTAAAAATAAAAAAAGAATGCTGTATTTTAGGACTCTCTGACAATACTACCACCATCCTCCATTCTTCACAAAAAAAGGAATCAAAATATTGCCTAAAAACATCTTAGTTATGCATTCAGTATCAGGAGACACTTCATGATTTGCCTGTTCAACAATTCTAACTTTGTTATTACCTCTTTTTCTGCAATCAAAGCATTTCTCTGTGCGGTCAGGCATGATTAACGGGGTTAAATGCATCACAGTTGCCCACATCTCTGACAGAAATCAACATGACTCATCTGGTTTCAGAGAGCAGCTCGGAGATGCTCAACAACAAAGGCAGGACATGAGTGGAGGAGCCTCCGCAGCATTAAAGAGTTCTATAATGCGATTTCTGCTCATTACATAACCAGACAGCTGCAAAGAGCTGCCTCACATGTCATGAGTCATACAGCTTGCCATCTTTGATCCTCACATTTCATTTCGTTGGCTATATGAACTTATATGTGTGATGATGTAGATGTAGACCTAGTGACCTCAACATCAGTAACCCCTGAAACTCTTTTCCAGTTTAACATCACAGCTGCACTGTAACCCAAAGCCCATTCCGCAAAAGAAAAGACTAAACCATCAAAAAATCAGTGCACTGTACAATGGGAAAAAGAGTGGGCTTAATTTACCATTATATAACTAACAGCCACAGGGAATGCTGATCCCTTACGAAAGCTTAGACAGAGCTTACTGATGGAGAATGCAAGCAATACCAAAGGAAAGAGAAGCCATGAGCTTTCCAAACCATCTGCTTCCTTTCTCATCGTTCAGTTAATATTTCCAATCACTGATTCCGATCAATCACGTCCCTCATACCTTGGCTTGATTAATCAGAAGCCCCACGAACGTGGACACCAGGACCGATCCTGGCACGGCAGAAGTCTTCCGCCGCACGTCCTGCTTCAGGAAAGGGAAAGAGGCGGCCGGGGGCTCCTCTGGGATGGTCACGGTGTAGGACTGGCGCATGCTTGGCATGATGGTCAGTCTTCTTTAAAAAGCCCCTTTCTTTAAACGGAGTAACACTGAGCTCTCTCTCTCTGTCCAGCACCTGTTCCTCCCAGCATTCAGCAGCACTGTCCTCTCCTTTAACTCTCCCTCTCAGGATGGTTCATGTAGACACACTGTGCCCAGGACAGTTCAGTTCAGTGCCGTGTGATCCCAGAGGGCAACACAGCACTGATCCTCAGTAGACAAGCTGAAGAACGTCATGAATAATTCAGCAAAGATCCGTCATAGGTCTGGGTGGATGAGCAACTGGTGTGGGCAATGAGATGTTGGTGGTTTTTTTTAGCCTCCCCTGTACTGCGGGTGCGTTTCTCTTTACTACGCTAAGCTCCGCCCACACCAGCTTAGCGCTGACGTCACACACGCGTTGGGGTTATTTTTTTTCCACCTGCATTCCGTTTAGACCCCAAAGACGATTGGAGGATTTTTGCCAATATGCGCTACTAGCCAATCACCGCAA
The DNA here is from genome assembly GCA_037974485.1 of Hemigrammopetersius urotaenia. Taxonomy (NCBI): domain Eukaryota; kingdom Metazoa; phylum Chordata; class Actinopteri; order Characiformes; family Alestidae; genus Hemigrammopetersius; species Hemigrammopetersius urotaenia. Next base: position 18,708,489 of record JBBPDC010000001.1, on the reverse strand, counting down.
AGAGCGTGAGACCATCAGCCAATCACAGCGAGGAGAGGCGTGCACACGAGTGGCGGAAGGCACGAACATGACTTTCTTACAGATTTTATATGATGCCTTAATCATTAGGAACCCACTGGTTTCAGTTTATAAACTAAAAACGACGCATCCGAGAAAATCCTGCTTAATTCTGCGAAGTGTAAATGAAAAAAATGCGTGTCCATCACGAGAACGTTACACATCACAGAACTCCTATAAACACAGGCGGGAGTGTGATAAAGCCATTTCAGGCATCAGACAGTGTGCCTGTAACCATTTCAGGTATTATAGTTCTGTGAGGTACATGTTAGAGTTTCAACAGTACTGCGTGTGTTTGAATCAAATATGAAATTCAGCTGAACTGCAGCAACGTGAAGGAAATCACTAAGAACGCGCTGTTTTTGTTTTATAATGTAAAAACGACCCCTCCGAGAAAACTCAGAATGGTGTTTGCGCGTGATTCTGCGACGATTAAATGAGAAAACAGCGTGTACACCACAACCCCTTTACACATCACACCACATAGCAGCAGAACTCTTATTAATTCGGCTGTAAGTGTGATATAAAATAATGAAAGAGCTAAATCTAGCCCAAAAGAGGGTTGCCAGACAATCTCCCAGGACCCTCTACCCTTATAATTAGACACTAATAAGGCTGTCTGTAAGAAACGGTGATGTGGGCCAGGAAGGCTGACCATGTGGTCCCATCTCAGCGGTTAGGAGGTGAAAAAGAATGGACAGAAAAACGTTAATGAAAGCTTAGAGGGAGCCCCATACGGGAACACAGTATTGCACCTCACTTACACATGGAGTCTGTTCATGATTCAACTGAACGCAGCTTTAGTGTGGATGAGGAAGGGCCAGACTCCAAATCAGACAGATGCAGTGCCCACATCAGACACACTGCAAAATGAATCAGGTCCTGCTGTTAAGACTAAAATATATCCCCTCGCCTGATCTGCAGACTTCATTATTCTGCCTGAACTGGTTTTCTGATCGCTTTACTGACAAAAGATGATTAAGTGTAAAGTGACTATTTGTCATACGTGAGCACACCACAGCACAGTGTGAAATTCTTTCTCTGTATTTAACCCATTCACCAAGTGAAGCAGCGGGACACCAGGAACACAGCGCCTGGGGAGCAGTGTGTGGGGACGGTGCCTTACTCTAGGGCACCTCAGCAGTGCCACTAGTAGTACTTGGGTTGGAACCCATAACCTTCTGATCGCAGAGGCAACTCCTTAACCACTAGGCCACCAGATGCCCCAAAATGGGAAATTGCTGTTGTTTTATTATTATTATTATTATTATTATTATTATTTCTGCATGATACAGTTATTCAGACGTGAATAGAGACATACGATAAGATAAAGCTTTATTATTGCATTCAGAGTGTTTTGATGTGAAAAGACTTTCCTTGACAGTGCTGGTGACAGAAGCCAATAACATAAACATAGGCCTGTTTTTTAATATCCCAAACAATGAGACAAACTACATGTCATTTTTTTTAACACGAATGCTGTAAAATAATCATAAAAAAGATTTGTTTTGCAATGTGCTGCATTTCCCTCTTTGCTTCAAACATTCATTTTAGAAACAACATTTCAGGCGCTGGACAGCGTATCTGCAACCGTTTCATGTATTATGTGGTAGCTTTTAGAGGCCTTAGATACTTTACATGTAGTGTTAAAGTACACATAAGCAGTTCTGACTAAACGTTTCTCCAGAATGGAACATTCACATCAGACCACTCTGAATGACTCATAAGTTGATTATGCCCAAACTTAAAAAGAAAAGTGGAAAAAAAGGGTAGAATTCAATTCAAGTCCAATGTGTAGTCTATACAGTTTAAATGCTCGTTCTTCATATTCCAATAACAGTAACAAACAGTACTGCATGTGTTTGAATCAAATACAAAATTCTGCTGAACACCAGCAACGTGAAGGAAATTGCTGTTTGCTAGTCAGCTGGTGGCCTGGTGTCCTGCTTAGAGGGAGCATGCTGTTCCTCTCAATGATATGACCAAGTCTATGTACAAAATAAACAGTTCAAGGCGAGGAGGTTGTGTATACACGTGCATGTGCGTGTTTTTTTTATATACGGTTGATGACAGTACCAGCACCATTCAGTGGAAAAGTAAAAAAATGTATTTTCTCTACAGGTTAAGGAGTAGCCTTTCAAGTTTTAGCTAATTCAATGTGCACCGAATTTTTAATCCTCTGTGTATTTCAGTTATTGAGATGGAACTGGACAGAAGTGTATCAGCTCAGATTTTCTTTACAATTTTGGTGATAACTGTAATAAAAAAAAGAGTGGTAAAATCTTTGGACACTGTGTTACATTTCTGCTGTGAATGTATTTCAGGGTAAATAATTTCTCGAAACTGTCTTAAAACAATGTTTCATTCAAGGGGGACCACATTCAGTCGTTTTATTTCATGAAAGCTGTAGAGGTCATTTTGCAACATGGATCTAATAAACTCGGGTATTACATCAGTACTGATTAGGGCTGCACAATATATCGCAAATGCACAATATCCATATGGCAAAAGACTGACTGAACTGAAATAAATGGTGTTTTTCCAAAACTCTTCACCCAGAGCCACAGAGAGGAGGGTAAAAACATCACTGGGGCAGTTTCTTCATCCTCTGTGCTGCTGTTCTAGATTGTTCCTTTTGCAATTTTTTTCTGGCTAAAAACTTACTATAATTTATGTTTACAGTTATTTAAGATTTAAAATTATTTTAAAAATATTTTCAGATTTTTTTTCAACAATGTTCAGTGGTTCAAATGTTTTATGGGAGGCATTAAATGCTCTGTTTAAGTAAATTCTTTTTAAAAAAAAACATGCTGGAATGGAAATACTGTATTTCATTTTTTTCTCCATAGACTAGTCAGTGTCTGGAGTCTATATTACCAGCAAATCCAAAGCAGAAAAACATTAACACTATAAAGGCTAAGTTTTTACTCACTTATCGCATGTGATATCGCCATCGCAACACTCAACAACATTATCGCACATCGCATGTTTTCCCAATATCGTGCAGCCCTAGTACTGATGTGTGCAGACTGTCTGATAATAATACCTAATGAATCTTAAGCGATGACACAAGTCTACAGACAAGAATAAAACGTCATAAAGATTAATCTGACCCGCTATATCACTGCATCCTTTCATGTTGGTTAGTAGATGGAGGTCGTAGCAGAGGTCGCACTGTGAGATGTTCACCCTAAAATCTGATGCTGTCAGACATTTCGGGCTATCTTTGGTCTGTAACAACACACACTACCAAAAATATCACCATGTTTTTTCACATTGGTCATATTTTAGAGAGACCTGGTTCCGTTGGCAAACAATTCTCTAGGTTTCTCTGAAACAGCACATCAAAACATCACTCTTTGATTTTATCTTAATTATTTAATGCAGTCATGCAGAAATTTAGAAATATTTATAAATGTCACGGGTCGGTCAGTGGCCATTTATAGCCACTGCTTTTCTGTTTATTTTTATGCCTGTTCTGTTTTGTTTCATG
>JBBPDC010000001.1:18685886-18704839 GCA_037974485.1 Hemigrammopetersius urotaenia | reverse complement strand
GTTTTCTGATTCTAGGAGGCCATCGAGCCCATTCTTTTCTCCTGTTTACCTTTTGTTTAATAAACTAAAAACCTCGGAATGAAATCCTGCTTGCTTGGTCATCCGTGTGTTCTAAGAGGAGATTCATGGTCGGGAGCTCGCGCGCCCGATCATGACAATAAAATATCCCTTTAATCAATTTAGAATTAACTTTTTAACTCAACTATTATAGATTGCACCTACCTCCGCTAATCATCAATATACAGAACTTGCAGATTAGTATCATTATACTGTATAATTTGTAGAGCTCCATAATATGGACAAACTATTAGCATTCTCATTATATTGCTATGATTGCAATGCCATTCAATATAATAAAGGGCAGATATCATCCATTTTCTGGAATTAAAAAGGTAGATAATATGCAAATTTCAAAGTGTACATTTACAGCATTTATCAGACGCTTTTATCCAAAGCGACTTTCATTCTCTAACTGCAGGGGACAGTCTCCCTGGAGCAACTTGAGGTTAAGGGTCTTGCTCAGGGACCCAGTGGTGGTGCTGAAGGTAGGATTCGAACCCATGACCTCTTGGTCTAGAGGCAAGTATCCTACCCACTGAGCTACCTCCACCCCGTGTACATTCACTTCCACGTAGAAACCAAGCTGTAAAAACAGCCAGGTTACAAATAATAGTTTTTGTGATGTCACAAAACCAACACATTTACACAAAACCTACAGCAGTTCAACACCGCCCATTCATGCTGAAGATCTAAGGAGTATTTCAGCCCTGAACTGCAATACAGAGCGGCCAATCAGAAAAGAGACCATCAATCAGTCTTAAAAGCACATTAACGAAACATAAAGTAGATGTAGAATATGAACCGTTTAAAAACCTTGTTGAATCAGTGTCTTAATAGTTAAAGACTGTCCAAAATAATTTTACATTTGCTGGATTACATCACATAAATACCTCAGTTCATCACCTTGAGCTGTGATTACAGGCTTGTTTGCATATTGCAGCCTTCTGCACTATCAACAGACAACGATTAACAGATGATATTTTGTGTAGTCCAAGCCATTTTCTGTGTACCGACAACTTATGAAGTGTTATGAAGTCATATAGCGTGTTAGAAATGCAGAAATAGTACGAAACAAATACATAAGTAGCTAAGAACAGAGGAATAAACTTTGCAGTTTAAGCTCACATAACCTTTTGTGTGGACCTACAGTAACAGGGAGGAAACTCCATAAAAGCTAAAAGGCTATACTTGTCACGCCTTGATTGATTCAACAGGGAGGCAATTACAAAAATTACATAAATGTCCAAATACTTATGGACCTGTAGAAGCTTCTAAAATAATTCCATGTATGGAAGTGCAGAAGTAAATTCAGATCTTTGTCGGCAACAGTGCTGATCCACACGGCTCATTGAAGACATGACAACACCAGAGGGATGTTCTGTCTTTTCTGCAGCAACAGAATTTACTCCCCCTTCCACTGCCTCTGGCGTACTAGAACAGAACAGAATAAAAATTCCTGAACTGTTATTAGAAGCATAACATTGACCTCACTAGGAACCAAGTGTGTCTGTGCCAAGAACACAGACTCGGCATAAATGAGATATCATCTTTTAGGCAAAGTCTCGCAATCTACATTCAGTGACCTTGAAACAGAATGTGTACACTCTACTCCAGACGAAATACAAAACCATACAGCAAAAGTCAGTCTGGAACAGGCAACATTTTCTCTTCATCTGAGTCAGACTCGCAGAGCTCAGACTGGCGGGAGTCGGGCAGAAAAACTGTGTTAATGCTCTCCAGACATATAATCACTCCATTACTGACTCAGCCACCGCGGCTACTGAAAAACACGAACAAAATATGCTGTTCTTGGAAATGTGGTATTTTGTTCTTGCAAATACAGATCTGCCATATTTGAGTGGATCTGTATTAAGGGCTGGGCGATTAATCGAAGAGTAATCGATATCGACATTCAGAACCTATAATCGATCAAATTTTTCCAGGTCGATTATTTCGATTACTTTCTCTTTAAAAACATAGATAGTAGATAGTGTGTAATATAGTGTGTTTCCTATAGTAATATAGTGTGTTTCCTTCAATTATTTTAAAAACAAGTAATGCACCCTTCATTCAAAAATCTCTCACTTGTAATATGTGAGCATATTTACTGTACAAAACTTGTCAGTGAACTATGGCAAGAGGGCAAAAACATAAATAAAATAATGGTTCATTCATCGTAATCTAGTTAAAATGTTGATTTTAGGCCAAATCGCCCAGCCCTAATCTGTATTTATTTTAGCACTTCTTTCAGGGAGGCAGGGTCATCACTTTATTGCTTTATCTGCAGACAGACAATGCACCTCAAAAAGCCAAGTAGTACAGCTGTGGAACACTTCATGTGCAAAACCAATCTTTACGTTTGACAAATTGCTTATGATTATACAAATAATGTCCGTCCACATTCCCTGGTTCTACATGCTTCTCCTGACTCTTTTACCATTGAGATTCACTTGTCCAGTGTCTTCATTTGTGCCTCCCGACCTGGTTCACTGTCATCTAAATGCCCTGAATTCAGTCAGCCCTGGGTATTCAGAGCATTAGCAGGAGAATTAAAGTGAGTTGATTAGTGCACTTAGGTAAGCACTGCTGAAATGATTGGTTTGTGAAATTCCCAGATGTGTAGACTAATCTGTTAAATCCAGACCGTTCACTCTGAAGGCAGGCAGACAGTGCTCCAAATTTAGCTTGGTCTCCTGTGTTGACAGGCAAGGGAATTAATGATAAGCCTGACAATTAATTAGACACCTTCAGTGCCAAAGGACTGTCAATCACAGTCATGTTGGTAATGCTAAATTAAAGTACACCGATCTTAAAGTGAAAAGATTCTATGTCTTTATCGCACAGGATTCAGCAGCTGGTACCTGAACTCCACAAAAGACGCACACTGTGCCACTTTAGTGTCATATATCTGAGCCGTGACTCAACATTCTTTCCATGTGTCACAATCCCCCTGGATGTCCTCGGTCAAATGAGAGACTGCTCTCAGAGCCAAAGACACTCGGAGAGAGCACATCACTCCTCAGATAAAAGACTAAACTGACTGAAATGACTCTGGGGATGGAAAATTTTCACACAAAATGCATTTTTTTCCAGTGTCCTCACAAATGAACAAATGAAACTAGACCCTGCGCAACAGTGCCCCCTGATGGAGATCAATCAATACAACATCGATAACTGCAGTAAATCAAAATCAACCCTAGCACTCAGTAGTGGCTACTCATGAATGTGAGTGAGCTTTAGTCTTACCAGTGAATCCCTGGCTGGTGAGCTGGAGCGGTCATTGGAGGTGGAGTAACGGCCACTGCAGGTGCTGCTCAGGGCCTCCTGTGTGGAGCTGCGGGATAACCCATAACCTGAGCGTGTGCTGCTGCTGCTGCTATAGGACTCAGAGACGTCACTGACTCGGCTCCTGTAGGCCTGTTTCAGGCTGGAGCTGCTGCTGGAGGCCTCACTCAGTCCCAGTGAGGACAGGTCCCTCGTCAGGTCGCTCTGGCTCACTGATTTGCGCCGGCTGAGGGAGACGCTGGAGGAGATGCTGGAGGGCGAGGATGAGAGGTAGCTGGGCTGGGCTGGAGAGTAGCTATAGCCCGAGTAGCCCGAGCCCCCATTGAGGCCTGAGCCATAACCTTTGACAGGCGTGCGGCTCAGGCTCTCGCTGCGTCTGCTGGTCAGCAAGTCAGTGCTGCGGGGGACGGGCCGACCGCGGTCAGAATCGGACGAGGCACTGTAGTTCCGGATGCGGCTGGTGCTGGAGGTCAGGTAACCCGAGGAGGAGTAACCAGACGAAGAGGAGGAGGTTTTGTAAGGGAGCTTGTCCCGATCGAAGGAGCTCAGCGAAGGGGTCAAGGAGGAGCTGTATGAACTATAGTGGCTCGTATAAGAAGAGCCAGCATAGCGCTTAGCCGTGGAGGAGACACGAGACATGCTGGGAGGTCAGCCAGAGGCGAGGCAGTGACAGGGCGCATCGACTGCAAAAAAGGCAACACCAGCAATTAATATGTGGTTCTCAGCAAGGTGACAGTAACATTAGAGACACTGTTCTTCAAAGAAGAAATAACATACAAGGGATATACAAACAGCGTTTTGAGTTTACAATGCTCACTCCCATAGAAAGTTTTATAAAATTTGAGACTGGAGTGTTTCAGCGTATGCCGTTAGTATCATACTTGCAGACTAAGTGGGCGAACTAGGAAGAATACGCATTATATGCAGAATACACAGAAAGGTGGTGTATGAGTGAGGAAGTCGCACCCCAGTACGCTTACCTGCGGCATTTTGGACTGTTAAAAGTACAGTGTATTTATGTCCTTTTCCATTTTCTGTGCCTTAGTTGTATTTTTATGTTCCTGATTATACAATTGTGTTAAGAGAGTTACGTGACTGAGGCTAGGGTGTGTTTCCAATACACCAAAATTCGGGTTACATCACTGTCGTAGGAATCTGTGTCGTAACTCTAGGACCCCTGTAATGGAAAGGATCCAACATCTCCATCAATGGAAAGGAAGCACTATAGGACTGACCCGATATTGACATCTGGAAAGGTAATGTGTGTTACACTGGTAGGACTGTACACTGGTAGGACTGTACACTGGTGGGAGTGTAACTGGTAGGTTTTTACATAACTCAGTGTCACAGCAAAATGTCCACCAACCAAAGAAGATCAGCAAACAGAGGTCTGGTGGCCGCACATGCACTGGAAGGACCAGAGGATGTCAGTGAAAGCACACCTCAGACTCCCAACAATGTTCCGAACTACAAATACAAAGTTGGCCTTTTTAAATTTCTCAGATTTCATTGAAATAATCTGATAACATAATTGCACGGTTGACTCAGGGGCACATTTCACTTCCTGTTGTGCATAACTTTGTATTAGGCTATTAAAGAGTTTAGAATCTTGAATAAGGAAAGTGTCCAGTAAGTGAACACACTGTCTAGAAGCTAAAGCAATGCTGCTGAGCCTGATACACAATACCACTGTAACAAATATGCCGCAACTATTTTGGTATCAGTGCTATGCTTAGCATGACACATGACTCAAATAATTTCTGGTCAGAGGTGGACCTATGGTGATCCATTCCCACTGATGGAGGAGGTAGATGGGGTTGATAAATAATGCATCCATATGAAGTGCACTCGTATGGTTGGTGTACATGATAAAATGGACCCGTATGTATGAATATCTAATGCAGCGTTTCTATTACAGTAACCAGTCGCAGAAAGTGGGGGGTTACTGTATTATGAACAACTCTTGTATGTCCACTGATCCGTGTTATATATATATATGCAATATTATCAGCTGCACCCCCTCACTTTAGCATTTGCCATTATAATAGCAATGCAAATCCACAAGTTTCTGTTCTTTTACTAAGTAAAGAAAACACACACGCCTCAAAGGCGATACATATAACATGACATCACAATATACACAATTTTTATGTCTGAACTTTATCTGCTAATCTGGAACAGGCAAAAAATGGAAAAAATAATATCAAAGACTATGCACTGATTTTTATTCATCATTTTACACACTTCATGCACCATATCAACTTGACCAGGACTACTTATGTTCTCTCTGTAATGAAATATGGAGTTGGACGGTACTTAAAATACTGATGATGTCATGATATATTCAGAAAAGCATATTCTGATGTAGTTTATTACAATAACAAAAATACCATCATATTGCCTAGCCCTACTTCAAATCCTAATGCTCTACATTATTCACGCTTAGATCAAATTCAAATTAGTTTCATAACAGTTACCAAACAATTAACACTAGTTAAGATTAGTAAATATATAAATGGGTTAAGCTTTAGGGGATTGCCATTCACAGACTTGCATTACCTTATTAGTTGCCGAATGGGCTTTTGGAAGCAGAGGCCCATCAAGAGTTAAAGTCATATTGCTTTTTATCATTTCCTGACCATAAAACACATGGCAGTTCAAGTTAGTGGGCAAAAACTGAAATTTTCATGTGTACGTCTGCGCAGTGGGAAACTATCCATGCACTGGGCGTAAATACTGGATGACTTGCTGCTGGATTGAGAGTACTGAGCTTTTAAACCTTTAAAGCATTGATGACTAAGAGCATGTGACTGTCCCCTGAACTCAACATACACTATTCGTGTGTGAGAAGGGGACATGCTGCTTACGCAGGGCGCTGCGTCAAGCCGTGCCACTAACTGCCTCCCGCATTCTTTCATGGCAGACTTATCCGGCATTGCGACCCGGGCTGTGTGCTGCAGCCCCTGCTGTTTTTGTGTGTAATGTGAGAGTCTCCTGAGTGGTTCTGCATGTTAAGGTGGCACAGTCCGTTCTGGTGGAGAGAGACGGGCTCTTGTTCACAAGGCAGCGCAGCGTCTGAATAAATAAAAGTATCTAGTGTTGTCGATCCGTGTTGGGTTCAGAAAGAAGGCTCCTGTTTCTTTAATTGGTCTCTCTCTCTCTCTCTCTTTCTCTCTCTTTCTCTCTCCTTCTCTGCACTCTCTCACTCACTCTCTCACTCGTGCGCGCACACACACACACACACACACACATATGCATTTTGCTTTCTTTCCTCTCTCTCCTTCTTTCTCTCGCTCTCTTAGTGCAGTCCACAGAGGCATCAATAATTCAGCATATAGATCTGGGGTAGGCAGCACGCTGGAGGCAGTCCAAAGCACACAGCACTCCATGGCTGCTCACATACGCACTCACTACAGACAAGAAGCCTTGAGATAGTTGTCTACCACTGTCAAAGCACTGTTCCCTTCTTGTCCTTCACAAAGTCAACAATAGCTAACCGTCAGCGTGGAACATTGTAATACGTTTCCATGGTACGTTGCTAAGCAAAACTAGTTTCCTTGACTTTTCATTATACTTTTTTTGACTGCAGATCTTTTTCCAGTCTACTTTTTATATGTTCTACAGACAGAGTATAAAGAGTTTTATAACTTAAACAGATTCAAATGAGAGCTTTCCCATTTCCACTAGTTCTTATACTTTGTGGGGATAATGGAGACTTCTGTCTAGCCTAATGTTGTCAAAAAAATAGATTCTCAGATACTACTCGACACTAAAATTTAGTATTGAGTTCGATATCAATTAGCACTGGTATTGATACTTAAATGCCAGTTTTGCATTTGTCGGTTCACGGAAATCGCTGGTAGACTATAACAATTTTCAACAGGCATTGCAGAAGGCAGCCCCTCCCCTGGCTACCTAGAGGACCCAATGTTTACATGACAGCCAGCTCAGGACTTTTAAAGGTGCGTGCCACTTTTTTCCTCCGTAGAGAGTAGGGATGCTCCGATTGGGATTTTTGCCACCGATACCAAGTACCGATTTTTTGTCATCAGCCGATACCAATGCCGATTCTGATGCTTCAAGTTTATATAATTGACTGCGGCGCTAAAACATTTACGTCCTCACTCGTTGTGTACGCCCTCACGCATCGACGTCATCAATTGTGATTGGTTCCTAAGATCAGCCAAATTTAAGGAGTACCGTTCGAGTCATAAAATGTGATAATCGGCCGATACCGATCTTCGGCCGATTGATCGGAGCATCACTAGTCGGGGGAGCTTTGGGGCTTTGGAGGCCCGAGGCTGTCGCCCTGACTCTCTATGGAGGAAAAAAAAGGGGCACGCACCTTTAAATGAGTCTTGAGTTGGCTGTCAGGGAGCATTTTGCCATGTAGCTCAGCCAGGGAACAACCTAGTGCCGCTTCCCCAGACCTATCGAACCTAGCCACACCAAACTTGACATGCGGGTAGATCTCCGTGAGACCGTTCCAACTAGCTCCCTAGCCCACTAGGATCCAGAGATATTAATCCAAAAATCTTCCCCCATTGTTCTCTACACAAATGCGTTGCCAAGTTCTGATCCGGCTAAAATTGAGCATTTTGCCCAGCAGCTAAGCTCCTCGAGACCTATCCAACAAAGCCGGTCGCAAAGCACACTTTAAATTATTTATTGATTTAAAGTGTGTTTGTTTTTTCACCCTCTGTAGTATCGAATCGAGTATAGTATCGAGTATCGTCACAAGCCTTTTCTAGTCGAACCTTTCTCTGACTTTTTATAACACTTTCTAGCCTATAAGAGCAGAAAACAGAACCGTATGTATATTGTACCAATTCATTGTTCACTAGTTCTTATAATTCTAGCCTGTACGTGGAGTATAAAGAGTTTTCTGGCCTAAACAGAGCCGTACAATTCTTGTCGATTTTTGTCATGACTACCTTTCCTATTCAGTCCCAAGTTCAAAAGTTAAAAAAAAGCAAGTAATTTAAGATCAAAAACGATTATGTTTTCTATAGAAATAGATTGAGCCCTTGCCAAACAAGTTGTGGAGTGTGAGAAATGCGCTTTAGGCACTTCTGGCCCTTTCGGCTCAGAGTTGAATCAGCATGAAGAGAGGTGTGAAGTGCTAAGGAAGTGTATGTGTGTGGACTGTGGCTGAGTCAGGAGAATGCTTCGATCGTGGCTGACGCTGGGAGTAGCCAGACACGTTCAGCACAGACATGGCCTAACAAGGACTACCATACAGGCTTGTGTCAATGGTAAGAGGGCTGAGAATAGACTCAAGTGCCCTAATCTGAAAGAAAAGATCATAACTCTGCAACATCCAGGCACAACATACGGCTTACAGGAATTCTACTGCTTACTTAAAAAAAATTTAAATAAATAAATACATAAATAAATAAACCCTTCCTTCCTCTTCTCCTGACTTGTCTATGGCTTCTGTTGCTCCGGTATTGTTTGGCACGTGTTGCCTAATTATTATTTGATAGATGTTATCAGGTGCACCACATGTGCAGTATTTTTTGACGTAGTTGACGTAGATTTAAGCTGTTTACAGGTTTACGAAACAGTTGTGGGCTACTTGAGCACTGGATAAGAGCGTCAGCCAAATGCCGTAAATGTAAATACATTTATTCTGCTATGCTGCGGACTTGTAGATTGCAAAGACAGACCAAAGTGCAGCAAAAAAAAGCCTAAGTTTCCGTAATTGTTACAGTCAACAAAAAAACAGAAATAAACAGTATTGTGTTACAGTGGTAAGCAAGTAACACAGCACTTCTAAACACAGGGACTTTATTTACGTTTTCGCAACACAAACAGTGCTGATGGTCAGCATGTTGAATACTTAAGGCAGAGTCTCAGGCACAGCTATATTTACCTTGAAACATGAGGAGATAGGAACTCTGCGTCCGCCAAGACCACACTGACGCCTCGGCCCTCAATTTTGACCAATGACCGGCTGCTATGATTCGGCTGAGAGCTAAACTCAGCTCTTCCTCCAGTAACTTTAAGATTTGAAATGTGCACCTTCACAGATACCACTCCAACCAGCGGGTTAGTTTTTAGTGCAGTTCATAACTGCATTTTGTTCCCTTTAGTTCAGATAAATAGTGATCAGATATGAACTGTAACCATCCTGTCTTTGTGCAAGCAGTCAGCTCTACTGTCTCCCTCTCAGTATCATGTATGTGGAGTGTACTCTTGTAGCTGATGGGTGTTAGGTTGTGGGTTACCTGCTGTAAGTAGTTCCATTCCCTCAGTTCCAAAAGAAGAAACAGTACCGGGAGCTTTTCATATCTCAGCTCCACCTCTTATTCGATGCAATAAACCTGACGTAATAAAGGCACAAACACAGAGAACAGTTATTAGACATTAAAAGCACTGTAACTATTTGGCTAGGCCAGAAAAACAGAGGTGCGGTTCATGTGGTGACTGCATTTAGCCCAAATCCGAAAAACAACACTGATGTCCAACTATCAGACATTTGACCCAGCAGCTGCTGACAATACTGCCACATGAAGTACGAAAAGGTACAGGGTTCTGGTTCTGGTACCTTTAATACAACCCTGAATAGAAAACGGACCTTTAAAACAGGCACTCTGCGTAATTAAAAAATCTAATATCATTATAAATACAGATCATTCCACAGGTTTGTTTTTAATCCGTGCCAAAGAATAACACACTCAGTTCTATATTATTGTTCCTTCGAACAAGGTACCTTACACACAAAATATCACGTTTCTAACATGCACCCGCTTCTGTTACAAAGTAAGTCTAGTAAAATCCTCTGTAGATCCACAAAATGCAAGTGTGATGAACGGAAAGCAACAATCCTTTCTTCCCTTAGATCCTCTGGCCTGGGTCCCCAAACAGGAGGTGAAAATGTTAAAAAAAAAGGTAAAAGGTAAAGTTTGTCAAACAGAGGTGAGGCTCACCAGTGGCGTTTTCTGTAGCTACGCAGTAGCTGTTTAGGAGGCTGTGGCTCCAGAGTGAGAGGACCAGCGAGGGATTGTATGAGCACAGTGATCCAGAATGCCAGAGATCAGGTTACTAGGATGGTAAATATAGCTATCGCCTACGACCTCGGCCGGTCATTCAACACTTAGTGGCATTCCACTTTGCTCTTAAAGGCCTTGCATTGATGCTTTTCAAGGGTAGGTGGGCCGATTCTTTTCCACACATTTTGCGAAACTCTTTTCTTTGTAACGTTCTGTCACTGGTGACCCCTGAGTGCCTTGCTCTCGCACATAAAGAAGATGCACACGACCTTAGGACTGTTCACAGAACATTCACATCAGCTTAACTTCCCCTCCACTCTAAATGTAGTCAATCAGTCAAGACATGTTAGACACAGTCTGAAGTTTGCTTTTTTTCCCCACTGAGCTACAGGGGGTCAATATAAAAGTTTTTGGTGAAACTGATTTTAGCCCCAGTGAAAAACAAGTAAACACCAAAGATATTTTACTGACTACCTTTGCGTAAAATTAGATTTAGCCAGCAAAACAGCACACAGGGAGCAGTGTGTGGGGACGGTACCTTGCTCAAAGGTACCTCAGTAGTGCCATTAGCAGTCCTGAGGTTCAAACCCACATCCTCCTGATTGCAGGGGCAACTCCCTAACCACTAGGAGACACGGGTTTTAGGCCCAGAAGAAAAGAAGTAAATCTAAGACACCAAACCTATGACAGAGTGACCACTTTTGTAAAGTAAAGTTTTTGGGTTTTTTTGGGGGGATGGGGTCTTAAGTAAGTACTCTTTTATGATAAAGTGTGGGGTTGTGTTGGGTATGAATAAGAAAGAGCAAAGAAAGGCGTGCAAGCACTCAGTCTTGCCACCTCCTAATGGCTTGCGTGGGTTGTGCACTTGGGTGGGCTTTCTGGCAACTTCTAGAGCTGAAGACTGAGACCATGCCATCTCGTGCAGCCTTAGCAACAATAGAAGGGAAGGCTGCTTGCATGAATCCGCGTTTTACATGCAAAACAAAAGCTGGAGCAGGATGATTTCTGAGCAGAGTTCTTGGAGGAAGAGGATGCAGGTAAAGCAGATGATGCTCTGGAACTTAAGACCGGCTTAAAGCTTTCTGTCAGTCAGCTTTCCAGTGAACTCCATGACCTGCACTGCAGCTAAAACCCACTCGTGCAAACTTTGCAATGCTGATTTACTTCTGCGCACTACTGATTGGTGTCTAAGACACTGTTACTGCACATATGAATCAAGCGCTGCTGATAGTATCTACTCAAAAAGTACGCCGGTTACGACTTGAAAACGGCTTGAAGAGAAAACAATCAGTTATTAACCGCCTGAAACCAATGAGAGCGAGAGGAAGGGCTGTAATGCACAGTTATAACACACTTATTCGATCTTAGTCGATAGCTTTATAGCTAACTGCGAATAAAGGCTCCAAAACCGAGTCCGAACCGTGGGAAGCGAGAGAGAAAGAGAGAGGAATGTCAGGGGTGCATTACTCACCACAGTACCGTAACCATCCTCCTGTGGTCCTCCAGCAGAGCCCCCCACACTTACTACCAAGCCTCCTCAGACTCCTCGAGATACTATTTGACGGAATAACTTGCTAGTAATAAAAAAAAAAAAAAACATCAAAAGAATCTCGTTAAAATGTCATTTTGATCGTTCTCCACTGCCTTTGTAAAATTCCAAGCCGTGCGGTCTAGTAACGGTCCTCGCTCTTTAAGTGTGACGTCAGTGGCCAGTCCTGTCAGCCCATTGGTCAGTGTCAGTCATCGAACGTCACAAAGTATCACCGCCCACACCATCGCCTTGGTGACGGAATAAACATTTCTGAGTGAATTATTAGTATTGTTTGGAAATGTGAACCTCAGACGAGGGAGGTGAACAAAGTACAACTGTTCTCTAACAGCACAGACAGTCTTAGTAAAGTATTACTTCAGCAAATGTTTAAGTATTCTGTTTACACTGTATGGATGAAAGTATAACTTACTTGCATCTTAATGCCTTAGCAGACCAAGACATTTGCTTCCAACTTTGTGGACGCAGAACCATTTCTATTTCAGCTTGACTGTGTCCCAGTGCACAAAGTGAGCTCCATAAAGACATGGCTGGATGAGTTTCAGAATGGAAGAACTTGACAAGCCACACAGAGCCCTGACCTCAACCCCATCCAGCACTCTTGGGAATGAACTGGAATGGAGATTATGAGTCAGGCAATCTCATCCAACATCAATGTCTGACCTCATAAATGCTCTAAAGAATGAATGGGCACAATTTCGCCACAGAAATTCCACAATCTTGTGGAAAACCTTCCAAGAAGTGTGGAAGCCATTATAACTCCAAAGGTGGACCAACTCCATATGAAAGTCTATATATTAGAACGCAGTGTCATTAAAGTTACTTTTGGTGTAATGAAAAGGCATCCCTATACTTTCATCATATAGTGTATATCTCTACTTGAGTACAAAAGTACCAGCTTGTAAGTGTGCTTAAGTATCAAAAGCAAAAGTACTTTAAGTATTTGAAGATACTGTGTTGTTTTGATGACCTATTAAGGAGGTCTGTGTTATTCTACACCAATGGGCTTCTCAGAAGAGCTTCTATCCTTCTGGGAATTTGCTGGGTAATATTTTACAAAGAGGTAGCATGAGCAAGTTCCTCTGGGATCAATCACGTTTTCTGATGGTGATTTCATCTTTTATTCAAAAAACCTCCAGTTCTGTAGGCTACCTCATTGTTGTAACCATAAGTAGATTCAAATTACAGCTAGCATGTTGCTAGCTGACCATCTACAGGAATATATAATGTTGTAAGAATTAAGTGCACATTCCAGAAATTACCATTAGAAATGAACTGCAAATGAAATGAAGTTATTTGTTTGTTTATTTCCCTTCAGCTTTCAAAAGCATCTCATTTCTACCAAATAAACATTGACAAGTTGTTTGCAAATGAAGTCATTTCCACATCTTTACACAAACAGCTTAGATCTGTCAGTTAACACATGCACTTGGATGGGTGGCGTTGTGAAATCCAAAACAGTGCCGTTCCATTTGAAAGTCACACTTCTGTTTATGCAGGGCTGAAATAAACAGTGTGTGGATGTGGCAATGTGTTATGATGTCTAACCCCAATCCTTCACAATGCAAATACGATTTTGGTCGCTCAAAAATTTAAAGCAAAATTAAAGCAAGAACTAAACAATAGATTAAACAATTTTCAACAGATACTAACTTTAAACAAAGACAAAAAAATTCAAAAACAAACAAACAAATAAATACATAACATCCAGGCCTCAAATAAAACATTTGAAAGAAAATCAGTGAAACTATTTTTTGTCATTTAATAAGATTTGATTCATTGATATTGTTTATAATCCCTAGATAATACCTAGACACCCCCCCCAAAAAACAAAACCACATGCACATTTAAATGATCCCTTAATTTCCCATTATATATAATAATTCCAAGATATTACTTAAAAAAAAAAGAACATAATATAATCCCATTCCCCACTTCACTTTAAGCACTTTCAACAACATACAGCTGTATCAACTATAATCAGCTTCTTAGTTATGGCGACATTTATAGTCACAGGGAGTGAAACGAGAGCATTCTTAAACAATTCAAATGAAAGAGAAAGTTGTATTTAACACTAAAGCTACTTCAGACTTCCAATCATCCGTCATTCTACACACAACAAATTTAGGATGAAATTAAAGCTCCTGAAAGAACACAATCCTAAGTAACGTTTTCTTTTTTTTGCCAACATAAGCTTTACAATATTAGTAATCAAACACATCCAATGCAACTTTCAATAAGGACAGGTCCCTTGATTATACTACAAAACAATGAGCTTTTCTTCAGTTATGGGAATGTGATTATACATATTCAGTATTCTCAGGTGTAATATAGGTTTAAGTGACTACTTCCTCTCTAATCAAGTCGATAAGGAAAACAAAAATGACAATCAGATTTGGAAAAATGTCATCTTGAACCCCCTTTTGGTGGAAAAAGTACAGTAAAATTCAAGGGGCTCTGCTGCACGCATCGATGTACTTCATTTTAATTGTGAAGTTTCTAATATCTTTTCCATATACGATCTCAAACTGGAGCTAATGAAACTGAAATGCCACCGTCGGCCTTTTTAAGCTCTTATTTTGTGAATATCACGGTATCGTAAGATACTGAAGCTATGTCTATGATCAATAACATCTGTATAGTCAGTGTTAATCATTTATAACCTATGATAAATAAATGAATAAATAAATTACAGCAATAAAAACGGATACCTAATAATTACCTTTAGCGCAATAGTTTGTTTTCCATAGTTATTCAATAAAAAAGAAGAAAAAGAAATGACTAAAGTGCCAGTGACGGTAAATGCTGAAGGATTCTTGGTATTATTCTTCCAGAATATATTGTTCTATACTGGAGCATAATTAGAGCCTAGCAAAAATGACATACAAATGGTCACATACAGTAATATACTTTTTGCCTTGAATTTATCAATGTTTCCATTGGTCAAATCAGGCAGTTCATTTGGTCTAAGCATGTACGTAGATCTAAACCACTTATAATCCCATCATCATCTGATATTGTTCTTAACCATTTTTGTATTTTAAATGTCATGGTTTTGGCCCAAATACTATAGACAGTGATTTAGCACTGAGTGAGAATTGTGTCAATTTCCAATCAGCCTTTTGCTGCCAGCTCCATCTTTTCAGTCATCTAACAACCAATAACAAAGGCATACAGTGCAAGACAATGACCGAATTGTTCTTCGGGACTGGCTGATTGATTCAAGGCTCCATAAATGGCTTCAGATTCTATATATCAACAGTCCTAAACTGCACAGTCACCTTGTGTTTGTAAACAGATTTAAGGTCGAAGAGAAAGGAATGGCACAAAGCAACACATTCAGTGACATTTTCTCAGCTGGCCACATACAGCCATACACATGAACAAACAGCACCAAACCTTAAACAAGGCAATAATTAGTAATGAGCAAATTGGCAAAAACACAACAAAACAAACAAGGAAACAATCAAAGAAATCCGTTTTACCCAAGATGTACTTAAAAATGTGAATATCGGTCACTGACGTTAAGTTTTTTTTTGTTTTAGGTCAATATTTTAAATAAGGGATGATTCATAGGTAAACAGTCATTCAGAGTGGTTTGATGCAAAATGCTCCATTTTACAGAAACCTAGAGACAGAACTGTCCACAGCAGAACGAGTCTGAACCAAAGACAATTCAAAGAAAGTTATTGCGTGAACAGACTGCCTGCTGCTAGAGATGCTGTTATGTTTTATTATAAACGCATTTCTTACAATTCTGTTCACGGCAATGTGTCATGAGACTAGGGATGAGTCATAGTTTTTCAAATATTTAAACAGTCATTCTATTTTAACTGTTTTTGTGGGTTTACTGGTTGTTTAGGATTGTACATAAAATGGCTAATTTGCATTTTAGACATAGTAACCCCTGGTTCGTTTTACCATCATAGTATAGAGTGTTGGTAAGTTTCTGTACAGTGAACTATTTCACATCAATCTGAATGACTTTAGGAGGTGTCACCATGTAGCTTGACATATGTAGCTAAAATAAAAACGGATTTGCATTTCACTTTGTATTTGTATGGAAAAAAAACAACCAAATTTGCTTTGATGATTTGGACAACCCATTAAATTAACCTACTGAAAACTGTCTAGTCCTCATCACTAAACCAGTTAAACCAGGAAGAATAAATAAATACAACGATGAAATAGCTGTCTTCTCGAAAAACACATATATGTATAATACAAATATGCCCTGCATGCTTTGACTGGGTCACTTGCTTCAGTCACTTCACTTCAGAACAATATACTAAATAGCTGTTTTGCTGCCTCATATTCCTCTTGATTTAAGCATAAATACATGTGTGTATTGACTATATATATCCTTTCTAGTGAATAACCACCAGGCATATTTTTCCTAGATGGTATTTTCTATTTTGCGCAGTTACAGTGCAGCTCTACTCTTCCAACGTATATCATCTCTGAATATCAGCTACTTAAAGGAAAGACTGAATCGATACTGCTGTTGAGGTTTGAGGTCTGATTCTGATATGGTGCAGATACTTATTGCCGACACTAACCACCAGGGTAAATGCTAAGCTGCCTTGTAGTCATGCAATAACTGAACATTCAAAAATGAATTGAAAAAAGGACTGCAATGTCCAACACCGCTGCACATTGATACCACAAAAAAAGCATAAAAGGCCAGCATTTCCTCTCCATGTCGTTTACTAGGCTGACACAGCATACATTAATCACCAGCAAATCCACCATTTCTCGTCAAGACATTTGCACGGGTCGACGCCTTTTCCGCACCTGCTGCGAATCGCAATATGATTGATTGCAGACGATTGTCACTTTTTCATAGGATGGATAAGAATCGAACTGCCAAAAAAATGCATCTTTTTGTGCTTTTGTCTTGAAGAAACGGGCATTTACTGAAAGCTAAGAGCAAACCGCATACAAGGGGAAAAATCGACAAAAACAAAGGAAGCCACTCATATATACTATGGCAACAAGTGCATGGCCGCACGCATTGAGCAGTGCTGGGCGATAAAACGATAACGATATGTATCGCGATAAACGTGATCAATATCAATAAAAAATGTGTTCAATAAAACGTTATTTTTTATTCTTTGTCGGAAGAAAACAGAGGTTGCGATGGTAGTTTGGTTGCTAGTTTCCGTGCCGGAAACGCAGTGGTCATAAATGGTCGTAGCACAGCAAAACATCTCCTTTTATGGAAGTTCTGCCGTTTTTTTGTGAATCACAAAGCTTCAGACGTCATCCCGAGCCTCGTCTGGACTTCCTGTGTGGCGTAGAAGTAAAGTTATAAGAATTTAAAAAACATGGAAAAATACCACTAGCAGAGAGGGGCGAGAGAGGGGGGGTTGCTCTGCGAGCACAGAGGTGACTCGGTGCGCACTGGAGAGATGGAGCTGTTTATCAGTGTTTTTTACTTCTAAAATCAAATATAACTCAGCGAAAATGAGTCTAAAACCCAGAATGAGCGTCTGTGAGGCGCTGAAGCGGTGTTTTTCCACAGAGAACACGAGGAGCGCATGGAGCTAGCCCACATAAAGCACGAATCCCAGCCAGAGTGAGTCTGTTGTGAACTGTTTGTACTTGCTTGCAATTTTGATATAAAATAAGTGACCTGAGTGTAATTTGGTGTGTGTTCCAGCGGCTGGCCAGTGTGCACCAGCTCTGCGCATCTAATACCCTATCTGAACACTGTGGCGCACTTGCTTGTATGTTGAATAATGTTTATTTGGCTAATGTTTGTAAAAAGTTTTTAAGTTATCTTGTTTTAGGAGTGTTTTTACAATTTCAAGCTGTAAAAAAAATGATCTCTGTATTTGTGTGTTTGACAGTAATTTCTTTAAAAATTTTGCCCAGTTATGTTTATATAGTTTGTCAAAGTAAAAAAACAAATATGTTCGTCATATTGCCTGGTTAGTGCTAAATATATAAGATATATAAGACACTCTATATTTCACATTGCTGAAGTTTATATTTTTGTTTAAACATTGTAATGCAAAACACGTCAAAATGTGCTTGGAGTTTCTTAATAACTGAGGGGTTAATGATCAGAGGAAGGTTAAGTTTAAAATAAAAATGTTTGAATCTAATATATATTTCTCCTTGTCCTTATTTTAAATGGGTCAAAAAAATATCAATAATTATCGATATCGACTGATATGAAACACTGATATCGTGATACAGTTTTCAGCAATATCGCCCAGCCCTAGTGTATGGTGACTGTGTGGTGATGTGATCCGTGAGATGCCCTTTAAAACACAATTACAATGTCTTCAAAATCCAAACCAGTCTGATAAGCCCAGATGTTTTTTTCCTGAATCATGTCAAATACTGTGGAGCCTAAAGAAGGCTAGTTCAGGGATTCAGGATTTCATGATCCCAAACAATTTGTCCAAGTCCTTCCAAGACCTGTCAGTCACTTGGTCTTGGGCACCACCAGGATCTCGTCCCCATCGCGGATGCTGTAGGAGTGGAGGGCCCTTGTGCTGTACTTCATCTCCTCGGGCCCAAAAGCAGAGCACATGTCCTTGTCGATGTAATAGAGGCGCATGTTGTTGGTGGAGAGCTGAACCACTGTCCTCAGCTGCTTCTTCAGCTCGGCCACAGTCTGATCCAGCCGGATGCTCACCTGCTCCACCCGGTCCTCACAGTGCACCTCTACCTTTGCATGGCAGCGCGGCCGCAGGTCAATCTCAGCCAGTGGAGCCAGCTTTCCGTACTTGGTCACCAAACAGTGATATCTTTCAAATACAGGCAGAAATATTTCATTAGCAATCAAAATGTATGTAATGTCCCTTAACCAAAAATGTCCAGAGTTTGATTGTTTTGTGTTAAATGAGTGCTGCAAGACTAACGTGTCTTACAAAGAAGTGTAAAACTTTGTACCTCTGAAACCATGGCATCAAGATTATTTTACAGTTCTGAACAGTTTTCATGGTTTGAGAAAAATGATGTGGTGATTCAGGCTAGGGCTGGGCGATTTGGCCTTAAATCAAAATCTCGATTAATTGAACATTTTAACTCGATTACGATTAATGAACGAT
>JBBPDC010000001.1:18658000-18669867 GCA_037974485.1 Hemigrammopetersius urotaenia | reverse complement strand
ACAACACGATTCTACAGCAAAAATACATATTTGGAGAAAGAAGCGTTATATGATCCCGAGAACACCTTACATGAAGTGAAGTCTGCAGACAGGAGCATCACAGGTTTCTTCTCTGCAAATTGTACTGGACCATTACATTCATGAACAATGAATAGGGCAATGTACCAGGAAATATGTGATATATCTCATCAGCCGAGACTGAAAATGGGAAGAAGATGGATGTTTCAGCAATGACCCCAAATATGCAGTCAAAAAAGGAGGAGTGGACTATATAGAAATGTTCAAAAAATGAACCATTTGAAGCATCAATATAGTTGATTGCACAACCCTATTAAGATGGAGATGCCCGGTCATCTACACATTTCTAATAGTGCAGAAGCAGGTGGAAGAAGCAGATGGCACAGTGCAGAAGATGCATGAGCCACTTCATTTGAAGAAGTGTCATGAAGAAGTGAACACAAAACACTTAAAGATCATCATCTACCTTTTTCCTCTAACATTTATCATCATCAGAGCATGGGTTCACACTAAATAAATGTCAGTACTGTTCTATTTACATCATTTGTTTGTGCATTAATAGCGAGGCAATACTGATTTTGGCACATCGGCCATGGATTTTATTTTCTCATGGGCATTGGTGACCTGATTAACATTCCCTAGCCTGTGTCTTAGTTTGAATTTAACTAAACATTTAAAACCATAATTAACATTAATATAAAAGTAATGGACTGCTTTTGTATCCCTGCCACATTTCTAAAGACTTTTGACAGAAGGAACCATAGGTGGGCTATAATACACTTTTCTTTGAATACCATAGATGTTGTCAGTACTTTGTAACAAAATATACATTGTTCTTAAAGAGAGCATAATTAGTTCTGCCTAAACACGTTCTCCGCAGTCCAGAATGTAAAATGTTCAGTAAAAGTCACTGTATTCGTAGTTTGTGTTCCACTATTCTCTTTATTCCACTTAATAAACACAATATGCATCACAATTATAAAACTGAAAATCATGACCCATATTGTGTTTATTGTAAACGTATTGTGATTGAGAATTAGATGTCAACTCCATATGAAAAAGCAGATGGGAGTACAACAGAGAACATGCTGATGGTTCTAATAGTTACGACTTGATGTGAATTCAAAGCCTGCCTAACTATACTTATATACTTCTCTCCTAATGGGGTAATTAACCCAGTGTCCTCACCTCGACTGTGTGGCCCAGTTCAAGCAATGATGCAGTGATGTAGGCAGTCATGGTCACATCATCATTTACACCACCCTACAATATAATGGAATGTCAGTCCAACTAAAAATCATTTTCTCAGAGCTTCATTGTGTAGTACTCTTTATCCCAGTATGTAATTACACACCTTCATTCTGTTGTTGAAGAGTTTTCCCTGACTTGTAAAACAGCCATCTGGTCTCTGTCTATTTACCAGCCATTGTTTTGCAGCATCAATGGTCTCTGGGTCAATAAAGATGTAACGCTGTGCTTTGCCAAAGGTCTTCAGGACGAAAGCAGTTAACCTGGTGTTGGAGATATGTATGTGTGTATATTCATTTTATGTGCAAAATGGTTTAAAATGAAAGTTTTTGTATTCCATTCATAATGTCTAAGATAAGCGTAGTGGCTATATGTGTCCTGATTTTCTGCAATAAGTTCTTACCATGTATTCCCGTCTCCGCTGCCGAACGCACTGTACGCTCCATCAATATGCCTGTAGTTCAGTTGTCTCTGATAACCTGTGTAAAGTTATTTTAGTTTGGGCAGTTCAGTATGAAGACGACTGGCGAATGTAAATGGCTGGCATCACCATGAGAAGATTATTTGAATAGAGAAGTTCTCTCACCGCTCTTAAGGAAACCAGTCGCTCTCTCACGGATGGCTGCAGTGAGCTGCTCAGTGTTCTCCAGGTACTGAAGAATGTAGATATTGGGGGCAAGGAGAGCAATGTTTTGTTCTCCACATCCATACGGCATCCTCAACAGTCCATCAATATTCTTTAGTGCACGGCCCAGTATATCTCCTACAAAAGAACACACACATAAAAAATAATAGTAATTATAATAATCATAACATTAACTTTTTATTCTTGTTTAAATTCTTATTCAGTTTTTGAAACTGGTAAAATACATCTGCTGTCCAAATAGACAATACAAACAACAATAAAACACCATAATATGCATTATTTTAGACCTAAAAGTGATGTAAAATATATTTTTACAATGCATGCAGTAAATTCCAAACATGTTCAGGCATCTTTTGTTTTTCCTTATTTGTTTCAACTCTGTTTTCCGCTTTAAAAGAAAATCAGTATTTGTTTACTGTATTCAGTGCATTTGTTAGAAAATATGGTAGTTTTGACTGAAGGGGGAGATTAACAATCATCAATGACGGCGGCTAATTAGATGTGTCCATCCGCGAGCATGTCAATCTGCCCCTGCCTCTCCTCCACGTCCTGCTCTAGGGTTCTCGACATCAGCCATGTCTCTTGCTATCAGCTCCTGGGAGAGCATGGACAGTTCACCCAGGAGCCACTCCTCATCCTCTGCAGTGCTTTGGTTGAACTAGTCGGTCAATCTATCACATCTTGCCCCCTTCACATCTTGGCACTTAAAGCAGGCACACTGACACCAAAACAAGTACTATTGTGAGGGTTGGCCGTCAACACAGGTCGGTCATCTCCAAATTAAATACAACAACCCACAAACCCAAAAACCAATAAACACACACAAACACAAAATAGCTGTAACTTATATTTAACAAACCTTCAACACCCTTTCATAATCAAAGTACCTAAACTAAAACTGAACTCAGAATACAGAACTTAAACCATCACAGTCCCCAGACCTGACACACGCACATAAACATCAACAGTGCCTCAACTATCCTGATCCAGACAATAAGCTGACAGTCCTGCATGTATTAAGTGAGTTGATGGCATTTCTGAAACCGTGTAAGGGAATTGGAATCCAAGAATGGATTGTTGCCCAACAGTCATCAAATATATTTTAGATACTTTTTGGACCAGGTCCCTGCATGTTGGTTGGTTGCTTGAAATGTTTTCTGTCTTACCAAGCACTGAAACAGAAGCTCGCGCTGATCCCTCTATCACATCTTCAGGAAGAACCAGCTCCACCTCTTCTGAAACACTGTTTCCTGTGAATCAAACGGGCAGCTCTGTCTTTACTGAGAAATACTTTAATACTGACTCACTTGTTTGAAGAGTAAATATTTAAATCAGTTTAAATCAGAAAAACTGTGCATAACGTACCCTGAGGACACAGCAACCAACTTTGGCTCTTGGTCTTTTCACTTCCTTCAGCCTACATGAGAAAACAGCAGGACGACATTACACTAGGAATAAGAACAACCTTAAATTTATATTTTCTGATTTATATTTAAATTTAAAACCCTACCTGTACGAGGAGGCTTCGTATGACTGTGTCAATCCGGCCTCTCTCAGGCACACTCACAATCTCATTGTCACACACGGTCTGTGACTGTTCAGCCTCAGCACTGACTGTCACATTCAAGACCCCTAAAACACACCAGAGGATACAGAGAGGAGTTTAGCAGCCATAAGAACAAACCTGAAACAGAAAGTGTGAGTCTTAACTTGACAGATTCTAGGACTCACCAAGCACAGAGGGAGTCAGAGTCCATGTGAAGGTCTTTCTTCCATTTGCACACAGACAGGATGAATACTGGCCGCCAGGGGAGGCTTTTAGAGTGTACTGTGTGGAAGGAGCTGGAGTCACTTTAACCTGAACATCAAGCAAAGGACATTAGTTCACTGTGGCTGTTAGGTGATGAGAGACCGGTGAAGACAGAAAATGTTGATCTGACTGTACCATAATGCACTTGGACAGATAGTTGAAGACGGTGGCCTTCAGCTCAAACTCCTCTCCCCGGATGATGGAGTAGGGCAGCGACAGCTCCAGGAAGAAGGGCTGGAAGACACGAAGCTGAACAGGAGGAGCTATTCCGAAACCTCTAGAGGACAGACAGAAAGCCTCCGTCTCCCAGGTGGTGATGGTGTCAGGAACAGTGACAGGAACCTGCGCTGATCCAGAATCCCTGTGGGAAAAGCAACACTGACACTGTTTAATTCTTATCATTAAAATAAATTATGATCATAATACTTTATTTAGTGTAGGGGTCGGCCAATATAACACTTCCATCGTTCATTTTATATTTTATCATCAAACCACCTTACAATACGCCTTTCTGGGCCTACTGTGAATTACATTAGTTCTCATTTGTACTGTTATCCATCCATCCATCCATCCAGCCATCCATCCATCATCTCCCACTTATCGGGAGTTGGGTCAAAAGGGAAACAGCCTAAGCAGGGAAACCCAGACTTCCCTCTCCCCAGCCACTTCGTCCAGCTCTTCCAGGACGATCTTGAGGCGTTCCTTGGCCAGCCGAGAGCCATAGTCTTTCCAGCGTGTCCTAGGTCTTCCCCGAGGTCTCATCCCGGTGGGACATGCCCAGAACGCATCCCTAGGGAGGCATCCAGGAGGCATCCTAAACAGATGCCCGAGTCGACTCATCTGGCTCCTCTCGATGTGGAGGAACAGCGGTTCTACTCTGAGCTCTAAGGGAGAGGTCAGCTACCCTACTGAGGAAATTCATTTTGGCCGCTTGTATCCACAATCTCTTTTGGTCACTACCCACAGCTTGTGATCATTGGTGAGAGTAGGAACGTAGATCGACCAGTAATCGAGAGTACCAATCCGTCTATTGATCTCCCACTCCATCCTTCCCTCACTCGTGAACAAGACCCTTAAACTCCTCCACTTGGGGAAGGATTTCATCCCCGACCCAGAGAGAGCAAAAAGCATTGACCCGATCCTGAGGTCACCAAACCAGACCCCCTCAACACCATGGCTGCGCCTAGAAATTCTGTCCATAAAAGTTATGACAAAGGGCAGCCCTGGCGGAGTCTAACCCACAAAGAGAACGAGTCAGACTTACTGCCGCCTATGTGAACCAAGCTCTGGCACTGGTTGTACAGGGAGTGAACAGCCCTTATTAAAGTGTCCGACACCCCATACTCCCAGAGAACTCCTCAAAGCAGTCCCACAGGGAATGTCTTTTCCAGAGCCACAAAACATGTAGACTGGTTGGGCAAACTCCCATGCATCCTCCAGGACCCTACTAAGAGTATAGAGCTGGTCCACCTTTCCACGTCCAGGACGAAAGCCACTCTGCTCCTCCTGAATCTGAGATTCCGACAGACCCTCCTCTCCAGCACCCCTGAATAAACCTTCCCAGGGAGGCTAAGGAGTGTGTCCCCAGAAGGAGTGATCTCAATCACTCTATAAAAAAAAAGAAAAAAAAAGGACTCCAAAAATGGTGGGCACTCTGAACTGGTGTTCAGCACAAACAACAGTCAGGACCCGTGCCCCCACCCGAAGAGGTGACATTCCACGTCTCTAGATCTAGCTTCTGCAGCCGAGGATCGAACCGCCAAGGTCCCCGCTTTTGGCTGCCACCCAACTCACACTGCACCTGACCCCCATGGCCCCTCCTACAGGTGGTGAGCCCATTGGAAGGGGGACCCGGGTCATCTTTTCGGGCTTTGCCCGGCCAGGCCCCACGGGTATAGGTCCGGCCACCAGGCCTCACCATTGAGCCCCACCCCCAGGCCTGGCTCCAGAGGGGGACCCCGGTTACCTGCGGCCGGGCAAGGGAAAACTTCATGATGTTCTTCTTCACTGAGGTTCTCATGAGCCGTTCTTTGACTGGCTCCTCACCCAGGACCTGTTTGCCATGGGTAATTCTACAAGGGGCTTAAGCCCCAGACAACATAGTATTCTTTTTATAGCCAAAAAAATCACCACTACTTGTCAAGAGTTGTGCAGAATTTGTTTCTTGATAACCTATCACATAGAAACAACTTTTATTGGGTCTGGTGCACCGTAACCACTTAGTAACCACTTTACAACACCATAACAACCAGCTAGCACCAACCCCAGTTACCACATCACATTTTGTCAGGAAATTGCATCTAGTTATTAATACGACAATTTAGCCTTTTAACTAGATTTCTTTTAATTTGTTAACTTGCTGATCGCCCTTGCAGTGCACTCAGTAGTGTCAGGTCTGGGGTCTGCCAGGTCTGGGGCCTGTGATGGGGGCTGGGGGTGGTGGGGGGATGTGGCTGCAAGTTTGAGGGTTTGTGGTTTTAGTTGGGGCTTTTATGATATTGGTTTCAGCTGTTTTGTGTTTGTGTTAAGTGCTTGAGTTTGGGGATTGGGTTTCAGGTTTGTGTAGTTTTGTATTTAGTTTGGTTTGAGACCGACCTGCATTGTCGGTCAACCCTTCATCTTTATCTTGAGTTCCTCCTGTCTCCTGGGTTTAAAGACATAGCTAGTTTTTTTAGTTTGGCTCTCAGGCCAGTTTTGTTTCATATCTGTAGTGAAGAAATTAAAGGGGAAAAAAATGAAGCACTTCGACTATGAATGGGGTGTGTGTGCCTGCCTTTCATGCGAGGAGAAGGGGACATGCAGTGACAAGTAGTGAACGCGAGAAAGATAACTCCACTAATAGCAACATGTTTTTTTGTTACTTGGTGCACAAAATTGGCAACACAGAATGCAGTTCATGTGAGGAAGTCAAATGTCGGCATTTAACTAAAAATTTAACCATTCACTGAATGTGGCTCAACCAATTAGGAACAGCATTGTGCATTTTATAACGATTCTTTGAATGTTTTTGTTTTTAGCATTTTTACTAACCCCACTTCAGCTAGTTGCCATATCCAAGTTTCTGGGAAGAATTTACGAACGGTCTCAAGTGGTGGTGCAGAGCCAAAACCAGGACTAGCAGGTCTGCTCATGCCGGTCCTCATGTATTCAACTGAAAATCAAAGCAAATGTATGAACAATTAACCAGCCCAATGTTATAGCTCCTAGAAAGAAAAGAAAATGTGATATATTGTGATAGTTCTCAGTTGACCACATGTACATTTTTTGTGAAATAATAAATATTCACAAAAACTTGTAAAAGATGAAGCTGGAATTACCCTGGTAATAGCCACGATGATATGGTTTCCCTTTGTACATCAAACAAGAAGGTTCTCTAATAGCCAGATTAGTTGCCATCTTGAGTCCCACACTCTGTCAGGTAAAATGTAGTAAGCAGGATGTGCCTGAAAAACTTTTAAACTATTATAGTTGGGTAAAATGTAAACATTTTCAAGACTAAAAATTAAATCTTAAAATATAATGTTCTTATACTTTCCTGTGTGAAAACATCTATACACACATTCACAATTTGTCCAGTCAGTCAGTTACCTTTAATGTATTGTAAACATGGTCTTCCAGTGCGCTCCGTTGTGGTCGGACATGCAAACACTCCTGCCCGTCTTCAACAGAGTAGTGATACTCTGATACTGCTTTCACTGGCAGCAGATTAAAGATCTACGGAGGACACACACAAACACACACACATGTCCCCTTTGTGGTTCAGTGGTAGAATTCTGACCTGCCACAAAGGAAGCCTGAGTTTGTGGGTTCAAATCCCAACTGTTGGTGTCACTGCTGAGGTACACTTGCACAAGGTAGTGTCCCCACACACTGCTCCCTGGGCACCTTGTTGGTGGCAGCCCACTGCTTCAGTGAGTTAAATGCAGAAAAATAATTTTGGTTGTGTGTTGTCGTGGTATGACTATGCATGTGGCAAATAAAGGGTCTTCTTCTATAAAAATATAAACCATTCAGACTCAAACTGAATATTGAACATTTCAAAAATTCAGTGTTATCTTACTCAAACCTGATACCTTCTAAAGACATTTCATTTCACAGTTCCAAAACAGATAGCTTAAAAAAACAAGGACTTGTATGTGTTGAATATTCAGCAAGTCCGAACTTCACCTTGTCAGCATCCAGATGTTTTCCTGGCTCCATGATGGACACGCTCTGATCCACGGCACTGAGGCCACACAGTGAATCAGGCAGGGCTGAGAGCTGGAGAGTGTTTTCCTCACCAGGAACTGCCTCAGAGGGAGAGAACTGCAGCGAGACCTAAAAATCACAAGAGAATGATCAGAAAATAGCCATGTACACTATCAAAAAATATGAAAACGAATAAGCAAATGCGTTACCTTGTTCCTGAAACATTTCTCCACATTAAAATTCTTACTCGCAGCGATGACATTCTCACTGGGCAGCACACTGTACACCAGAACCTGCACTACAGGAGCCAGCTCAATACCAACAGACAGTGTGAAAGAGACTTTTCCCTCTATGAGTTTCTTGGAGTCTTTCACTTCCACTTTCTCAAAGCCATGATGGACTATGACTCCTTTAGATAAGACCTGGACCAAAAAACCAAACCCAGGTTACTGACCAACAACAGCCCACTGTGTTTCATTTACAGCTGTTTGAATAAAAGTCATGCAGAATTTACTCACCGTGTAAATAATATCAGTGCTGTAATTCTCAGTGGTCTCTCCAACAATATAGTACTTAATATTCATGGAATGTTCGGAACCACACTTAAGCGGTTCCTCTAAGTTCTCTATTAATAATTCACTGTACACTGGACTGTAAGGGGTGGCAGCTTGGAGAAGTGATATACGTGCTTCACCAGTTGTGAAGAAAGGCTTATTGTGTCCTCTGTATCGGTTGTCTGGATAAAGACTTGCCTAGATGACAGTGAAACCAGAAAGTATTTCAGAGAAAGTCCATGTGCTCACATTTTCTCAAAGTATTTAGTCATCATACCATACCAGCAGCGAAAGCTGTGTTTCAGGGGGATTAGGTGCGTTAACTGCAAAGCTGGCCACTCCGTTAACATCTGTGGTAAGATTAAGAAGTAGCTTTGCAGGCCACATTTCTTCGAGAAGATACACTTCCTTGTTAGGAATTGCTGCTCCACTGAAGCTGCTAACCTTGATCTGTTTATTATTAAAAGAAGTTTAGTTTCAATTTTTAAAACTAAGCAGTCATATTAAACTGAAGTAATGGAGGATAATGTAGGACTCACCTTTCCTTCAATAACTGTGTCTCGCTCAAAGTTTTTTGGTAAATCAAGAATTGTAGCTTTACCAATTTCATAAGTGAGTCTTATACTTTCAGATTTTTCCATGGAAATGTCTAAAAAAAATAAGTCATAATACATTCAGTACTTGCTACAAATAACTCATATACTTTAAACAGCTTGACTTTTGAAGTTAGCAGTCAGTCTGTGTCTATTTTAGAGAGATCTGTATTGACTCACCTGTTCCTTCCTCTGTGAGAGTAACAGTAGCATCCAGAGAATTTTTGAAATGATGTTCAAGTTCAGTATTAGTGAAAACTGACATGTTGAAGAAAGCAGAGGCACAGCCAGACTCAGTCATCTGCAACCCAAAAAACAAATGTTGTTAATACAAAAGGGAGCAATTTTCTTTATCTGAGCTCATTTGAAGAAGAAGCACAGATGATGATGCTGACAGTGTCCTGATGAGCTCTTAGAAGAATGAGTGTTGATACGAGTGAGAGAGAAAAGTGACTGTCCTGTGCTGTAGTGTTACACACACACACACACACACACACACACACACACGCACACACGCACACACACAAATACACACCTGCACTGTTTCCTCCAGGCATGGAGGACTTTTAGAGACAGTATCATAATAATACTGTGTAAATTTCCGGCACATTTGCACCTGTGCTTTACCAGGTACTGGCTGTCCAAAAGTGTACCTGAAAAAAACACAACCTTTAAACTAAACAGAAACTGTGGGAGTTGAATGCAGATACGGATACGTTTTTATCAGAATTTTCTTGACATCAGATTAAAATCACAATTTTTAAATAGGTCAAATTGCATCAATCAAACTAAAATGAATCAACTAAATGAAAGTATTGTATTTTTTTTTCACTTTGCACAAATGTCCATCTTCAGTTCCCCTTCACCAATGCTCAGTTCTTCGGGGGCTTTCACAGTGATCTCAAACCTGGGCAGAACTAAAGTGGGATGGAATTTGTCATAACAGGAGATTTAACCAATCACTTCATTATCAGTACAAAGGTAATGTCCAGCAACAGTCACTTACCGTACTTCTTCACCTTAAAATAATGTTCGATTGAAGTAACACCAGTGTTAGCCTCCAGTCTATACATGCCCTCAGGAGCCTCAGGATTCAGTTTGTGGGAAAGCTGCAGTATGAGCCCTGCTGAGGACACGTTCACCCACTGACCGATCCTGTTTCTATTATTGTCCTGTTTGGATCCAGAAATAATGGGAGAAATACGTTTACAGCGGTGATGGTTTCCATGATGCTCTTAAAGGCTTACGGATATTAATTAGTGTGTTAGAATAAAAATTTAAATGCATAAGAATGTGTGAGTCCAACTTCTTACCTGAACAGTCAGCAAGCTGTACTGTAAAGAACAGTAGGATTGAATGTCAGACTTTTATCATCTTAATTAATAAACATCAATTTGAATAATAAAATAAAACCTTATAATACTAGGTGTTCATGTAATTACATTGAAATGCTTAACAATTTAAAAAAGCCTTTCTTAATTCATTCACTAATTTCTACTGTTTTCCACTTATTCTCACCAACAGTAAAAGAAACATGTACCTCTTGTTTAAATGGGATGAAATTAGAGTCCATAGAGACAACTCTAAAATTCACTGTTTAAAGAAAACAAGAGTAAAGAAATATTAGTTTCTGAACAGTACATTTGGTAATGATTTCACTATGGTTAAAAAGTGAACAACAAAGAGAAGAGATGAGAAATACTGCTGAAATAATTAAATACCTGTTTGGCCTGGGTTGTAGATTGGTTTATCAGTCTGAATGAATGTCAGGGAGTTGTAGGATTTAAACATAACTTTCCTTTTCTCAGTCATCACAAAATTTTCTCCTTTGACTTCTACTTTGATCTCCTGCACTGATTCACCCACAACCTGTGGAGCCTGTAGAGAGCATTTCACATTTTTTATGTAAAAAAAAAAAACGTGTTGTGTTTGTCAAAAAAAGCCTTAAAATGCTCCTATTTTAATAGTGTAACCCCTAAATATGCCCCCAAATCTGTTCCCAGAACACTTTAATTTCATTTAAAATTCAGTTTAATAAATTACCCTTAAAGAAAATGTAAAGATAAACCTATACTGTACTGTACAGTTTACACTAAACTCCTGCAGTTCTAGAATGTAAATACCGATATCACTGTTGTACAGACTGCACTGTAAGTCATACACAGGCGTTTTCTTTGGTTTAAGTAGGGTAAATGCAGTGATTATTTAATGTATTTTTTATTAATATAAAATACAGTAAAATGTAGGAGTAATCACCAATCATTTACTGTTCATCCGGCGGTGAGTTGTATTGTATTAATAATTGGCACTAAAATACATGAAGAATTATATATTGCCACAAAATAAAATATTGTATCTGCTGTTTCCACGAATTTGGTTTTTGCAAAAACTATTAGTTCGGTTCTAAGAAAAAAGGACATTCATTTTAAATTCAGCTTAATACATTAGCCTTAACAAAAACATTACAGCAGATAATCATTTAGAACTAAAATGAGTAAAAAAAAACCCAAACATATCGCCATGAAAAAAGCATATATATATATATATATACATACATACATACATACATACATACATATATATATATATATTAGGGCTGTAAAGCGATTAATTAAAGTTAATCGCATATCTGGAAAAAAATAATCGTGATTAATCGCAATTCTATGTCAACAGCTTTACAAAGAAGGCTTTGTTTATTTGGTTTTTCCCCCCAACACTTTTAAAAGCTGTGATATAAAAACAAAACTTACTTTTGAATAGAAAATGCATAACATCTTCAAACCTGAAAGAATCTCTGTCTTAAGACAAAA
>JBBPDC010000001.1:18636513-18655753 GCA_037974485.1 Hemigrammopetersius urotaenia | reverse complement strand
AACCCGTTCTCAAAGACTTACTTTTAGTCATTATTTGGGTAGCACACATATTCTGAATGCCTTTGGCAGAATTCAAAGGAGACATTTTAATCCAGATTAATCTAGATTCATTCCAAGATTACAGTGAGATTAATCTAGATTAAAAAAATGAATCTATGCCCACCACTATATAAAATATAACATCATAGTGTACATATACTATATCAATACCAATAGCAGTATATGAAAATATCGATACCAAATGCTTAAGCCTCAGCTGAATATCCATCCATATATTATACTTAATGTGACTTTAATGCCGAAAAAATGAACAAGTGATTGTAACAATGTGTAGGATCAATTTTTTTCCACTCTATGGTTCTGCCTACTCTCAGTTGTCATGAAGGCCAATTTCGTCAGTTTTTCAATTGATTGTTGTTGGACCAAATCTTTTAAGGTCAGTTGTCATGATAGGTTTATGCACTTGTTATGCAACCTTAAGAATATGGAATGACATGAATAAGTCATGCGTGACTTAATAGGGTTTCTGAGTGGTACAACTGTACATCATTAATGGATGACGATTTCAGTCCCCAGGGATGGTATAACTACATGTGTCTGGAAGTCCCAAAAAGCAAGATTGGCATTGCTTTCTCTGGGTAGGCAGAGATGTGAGTGTTAACTGACTTAACAGATTTGGTTCCTTCCAAGTGTGATATGTTGCATTGGCAGAAAATGTGGTGGCTGGCATCATGGGCTCATCTTTACATTTACTTGGTTATATTGTGTGTTCTAATTAGTAGACAAAATTCTACTTAACTGAAATGGAGAAAAATATTGAACACACACATACTTACATAAACACTCTAATAACAAAAACACTAAACAAGCCCCTAACAAACCATTAACTCATTACCAATTTACTGAAACAATCAAAAATCTTCAGAAGGCATGTGCGTCAATATCTTGGCTTGTTCAGGCATATTCATTGCATTTGGCAAGCACACACACACACACACACACACACACACACACACACACACACACACACACATGCAAACACACACACAGCCATTATCTACCATCCCTACCCAGCTCACAGCACTCTAATCACTTTATTTCATTTGTGTCCCGCCCACAATCATCCAATCCTGCCCTCGTTCAGTCCTTCTAACAGATTCATGCATCCAAGAGGTTGTACATCAATAAAGAAAAAAATGATTAGAGGTAAGATTTCCAGGCTTTGTTTCTCAGTTTTTAGTTTACCACCTGTTGAGGACGTTATGCCTAAAACCTAATTGATGTTTGCTCGTTTTCACATTTGTGAACTTAAAACTCGTCATTTCAGGGAGAGTGATGGAAGGGATTAGACAGGGCGTGACTTTCTGCTGGAAGATGGTGTGTTCTAACAGATTTACATGTGATATGGAAATTTGTGATGCTAGATTTCTGCTTCTGTAGATAAACAGAAGCTTTTAAAAAAAGTTTATTGTGTTAAATCAATCTCTACCATGAATTACTTTTTTCAACATATGCTTTAGACCAAAACCATCTCAAAATAATCATAAAACAATTTCTCAGGCATCTGATAGTTTATATATGACTATTTCGTGTAATAAGTTCCATGACTTAGCTTTCAGAGGCTTTCAGACATCTGTGTCTTATCATTCTGATCAGAGCGTTTCATATCAAACCACTCCAAGTGAGTTTGTTTGCATCTCAGCTGAGAAATCTTTTTCCATTTTTTTGCAGTTGGCTAGTACTTTTATGCAGTTACTGGTTATGACCACATTAGAAAAATATGAAGAATACGTTTAGATCAGTCAAATACAAGTTAATACAAGCCTGGGTGTAATTAGATATAGGCAAATCAGAAAAAACAATCCACATTTTAGGAGAACTAAAAATAATAATAGATCTGGCCATTGGGTCTCTATTTGTTGATCCTGGATGTTCAACCTGAGCTATGTAAACGAGACTTTGCTGTATTTTAGTTCTGTGCTACACTTAAATGATAGCAAATGTGTCTGTAGTGCAGCTATCTTTCTTTAGCGGTGTCTGTGTCTTTAGTTGAAAGAAAAATGTTGTAGAAATGAAGGCTTTGGCTGGAGAGCCATTTTAGCCAGATCGGTAACCCAAGCACTGAGTAGCATGAATGAGCAGGAAAATTTCGTGATTTGCTTTAAGAACACTCTAATGCAGAGAGTTGAGATCCCCACCAGAAACTTCTAAATTCTAAAATTTCTAATGTTCTAAATTATGCCTAGTTAAAGAGAGAGAGAATGAAACTGGAGTCCTCATGGTTAGAAGGATGAGATGGCGGATTAGGTCATTCCAGGGTCTCGAGGTAGACTCAATGACTGAGCGAAGTATTTTTATTCCGGTAGCCGTGGATTACTTTCAGGTACTTGTCATGGTCACCTGACTGGAGTGTGTAGACGAACCACCCCCACGCTGAGAGGCGACATGTTGATAGTAGTCCTGTTCATCCTGGATCCGATCCAGGATCACTCCTTGGGACTGTAGCCTTCCCAGTCAGCTAAATACTGGCCCTGCCCTGGCAGCTTCAGGTGAAACGATGACAGAGTTGGTGGAGGGCCTGGGTGGGATGAGTGAGGGCAGTTAGCAGTGCGGCAACTGAACTGTAGCCCCAGATAAAATGCAGATAAAAATTGGCAAACCCCAAAAAGTCATGCAGCTGTTTAAATATCCTGGGTTTTGGGCCACACCTTGGGGCTAGATCACAAAATCTAGGAATGTGGTGGAGTGCTGGTGGAAGGTTACGCAGCTTGAAAAGATTTGTAAAGATTACGCAGTATTGAAAAGATTACGCAGCAATCTTTTCAATACTACCCTCACTGAACGTGAACATGTTCTTTGAAGATGCATGAGTAGGTCAAGATGTCATCCAGGTAGACAAACCAGGTAGGGCTGTTACGAATCTCAAAAGGGACGACCAGGATTTTGTAGTGTCCAGTGGTCATTCACTCATCGCCCTCCCTGATGAAGAGTGGGCTGCAGGCACTGCGGAGGTCCAACTTGGTGAAATAGGATGCGACTGTGAAACGAAAACACTCAGGGTGCTCCTCGGGGGCCAATCAGCAGCAAGGAGAAATAAATAATGTTCTCGGAATGGCTACAAACCTCCTGCCTCTGAGTACGGATGTGCGTCCGCTGCACGCCCTCGTCCTCGTGCTGGTTGTTCATGTGTGATCTGCTAGGAATTACTGATTCCATTTCCTTCTTGAATTTTCTATGCTTAAAATGGATTGTTCACATTTCCCTGAAAGTTGATGCCAAAGAGTTACATGCAGAGCTTACTGCAAACTTTTATGAATCTCATGAATGATTTCTGAAACCTATGTTCTCTCACACAGGGCTTCTCCAGAACCTTGGGAGCATTCACATCTACTTTCTTTTCCTGTCCCTGTTCTTTGGTAAGAGTATCATCTAAGTGTACTTACTACACAAAGGCAAGAACCCTCAGCTCCGGTATAGCATTATCCATGCTGAATTATTTGGTGTGGATGGCTTACAGAGATTTTTGTTGAACCCTCAACCAAATTTAAGACCAAAGTGTGTAAAACATACAAACCGAAATAATGCCTGCAAAACAATAGTCCAATTCGATCTACTAATAATGTCTTGGGATGCCTATTCCTAAGGGTGTGCAAATCGGCTGGTGATTCATTTAGCACAAACAGTCCAATTTACTTGGCTTGGAAAAAGTGTATTTTTAGCTTTTATGTTACTTTTCTTTAGTTAAAAACATTCATTTGAAATTATATATGAATAAAAAATAAAGACACCAATATGTGACAAATTAAACAGCACAACAAGCAACCAGAACAGTATCACTGTGCCATAGATTCTAATCTTCTGTAATTATGCTAGTGAGACTGAACACTATTTTTCCAAAAGAACACTATTTTTCACTTTCTAACCTGTCAGTCTGAAATATCTCATACTGACAGTTTTATAACTCCCAGATCCTTTAGTAATGACAAGTAAAAAGTTCATGAAAAATGTGGTTAATTT
The DNA here is from genome assembly GCA_037974485.1 of Hemigrammopetersius urotaenia. NCBI lineage: Eukaryota > Metazoa > Chordata > Actinopteri > Characiformes > Alestidae > Hemigrammopetersius > Hemigrammopetersius urotaenia. The sequence continues at coordinate 18,651,736 of JBBPDC010000001.1, read as the reverse complement.
ATTCCAAATCACAGAAATGTGCAGTTTAGAGAAATATACGTAGATGCTTTTATAAGAAAATGCTTTCTTAGTTTACTTTGTTTAAAGGTATTTTGTTGTATTATCTGAGTGAGATTGTTCCTCAGTAAACACAGAATTAATTTTTCATTGCCTTTTTGAACATGGGTGCCAATAGTTATGAAGTTGACTGTAGCTGATCAGCTGTGTTGAGATCTGATGATTGTGAAATCCACAGCAGATGACGTACAGTAAGAGCACCCACGTATAGTGAAAAACCACGTTGTTGTGTTTTGGTTAAAAGTGCCTAAAAATACCTATTTTTATAGTGGAAACCCTAAAAATGCCCCCAAATATGCTCCCAGAACACTAATTAATTTAAGTTCATGCTAAACTCAGTTTAATGCATTACCCTTAAAGAAAATGTAAAGGTAAATAAATAATCAGAATCAGAAAACTTTATTTCTTAAAAAAAACGTTAGCATTAGCAGTTTGTATTAGCAGCGTGCGCCGAGCGAAAACAAAGACTCGTACACAAAAAAAACCTTGAAAAAACTCTCTTTGTTTAGATGGAACACAGCTTACTAATACTAAATAAACTGAGATAACCTTTGAAAATTTGTGAGGAAAGAGTGTTTAAAACACTAAATTACGAAGACAAGCCACGGAGCAGTCATGCTACATGCTGCAGCAGCTTTCTTCTTCTTCGTTTTATGGCGGTTGACAACTTTTCAGTGTATTACAGCGACCACTGGACTGGTGGTGGTACAGTTGAGTTTAAGAAAAATCCATGTTAGACTGAATTCTGATCTACTAATATGATTTTTATCTTAATACTTTTGTGTTAAGATAAAAATACATCATCATTTTAGTGCCTGCTGCTTTCTGCAATGTTCCGTGGCTGAAACTATACAAAAAAGAGAATGCTTAAGTGAAATGGCTTTTATGTATTCACACTTACTTTGTTTATTCACAATTTACCACATTTCTATACATTTACAGAAATGTGGTACACTTTCTAAACAAGAAAGCATAGAAACCTTTTATTCAGATTTGGTGAAGTTTACCATTTCCCAAGTCTTTTTTTATTCCGGATGTCAAAGCACACATACAAATATGTGGATCAGTAACAAAAGAGCTAATGCACAGATGAAAATTGTTTAACTAAAGGTTCAGAATGTACAAAAATATTTGGGGTCTTTGCTTAATCACAAACCGAACAGCTTGTTTATAGCCCTTTTTTTCATGCAGCTGATGTGTTGCAGGCTAATTGTGTCAGACCCACTGTGATTAAATTTCCTTCATGTCACGAAGTCCGGGTAAGTAAACTAATGAGCCTGCCCTGCAGCTTAATACCAAATCTGATTTGTCTGTTAACTAATAAATCTTTGGGATGCGAACTGACCGAGAACTGTTAGCATAACTGATAATACAAAAGCCTTTTTAAATATAGATTTCTTCATCTTTTAAGGACATGAATGCATAAAATGGTATAAAAGAAGAAAATGAACAGTACTGATTAAGAAGAGGACCATAGAATGCAGTTCTTTTGTGTACGAGTCTTCACATGCTGCTAATGCAAACCGCTATGCCTGTTTTTAAATAATAGTTTTCTGATTCTGATTATTTATTTATCTTTACATTTTCTTTATGGGTAATGCATTAAACTGAGTTTAAAAATGAAATTAAGAGCGGTATATTTAGGGATTACACTATAAAAATAGGCATTTTTAGGCATTTTTAAATCAAAACACAACAATGTGTTTTTTCAATAAACGCGGGTGCTCTTGGAACGTAACTCGCGCGAAAAGCAGGGGATTACTGTATGGGTTTACCTTTACATTTTCTTTAAGAATAACTGAAACTGACATTTTTCTATTGACATGACCAGCCAGACCCTTGGCAGGTTGGCAGGGAACAAGCTTTCTCTTGCTTCTGACTTAGAAAAAGATGTCATTGTTTCCTTGTACCTAACATACTGTGTCAATTATGAGAAAATATTTTGATATTACAAAACATAAACAAGTAAAATGTGTAACTGTACTCCTAGCAACACACTTCGGAAAGAAGCAAGGGGACTTCGGCATGTTCACTTCCTGTGTCTTGAAAGACGGAATGCTCAGGATTGATTGCTGGTATCCTCCATGTTATGACGAAACCCCCTTCCAGTGTGAATTTACTAACAGTAACGGGGAACTGCTTGGCAGCTCGACTAAGTCTGTATTCAGAAATGATTCAGTCTTCATTCGTTCAGGTAGAGTATGCCACCTATTTCTCAATAACCACAGAAACGCTGACAAGGCCGTCAACTTCACGTGTCAACTGACCCGGCGAAAAAGACTAGAGAAGAAGATCTTGACTGTAGGGTATGACAAAGGAAAAGGTGAGCATCAGATGTCAACTTAAGTCAAAACCTAAATGGACCGTTTTTACCTTGTTAGTTCATGTCCCTAGTACTATTATGCATGACGTATCATTGTTCTTTCTGTAATCTTGCACAAAAGCACTGACTGGTTGTTGATTAGATCACCAAGCACTAGCAGTTTCTCTACGAGAAATCAGAATTAATTTACTGAATCTACTGTACAGACATTATGTATCAAGAACAGGTTAAGAAAATGTCTTTATATTTGCAGGGTTACCAAAAGCATGTCCTTCAGATGCAGTGCTGCAACGTGAAGAGTCAGGATTTCCATGGTCCATGGCCCTACTGACCATGCTAATGATTCTCCTCTGATCTGAACCTTTGGCTTACATTCCACGAGGACGTGTCTACTAAAACCGTTGATGATCATGAGATAGCGTTGGCTGATGAGAACCCTTCTGGCACCCTTTCACGTAGCTTGTCAAAATGTTAGGATTCCGTTTCACTCCATTCAAAATGCAGTCCAGGACTAGGTTTAATCACTCTGAGACAGACTAGCCCATAGCATCTTCCTATAACACGACCAAATCTCCAGCTTTGAGGCTCTGTTTTTCCATGAAAGAGTTTTTTCCCTTTCTTAATTATTGCACTATTAATGGAGATTTTAACATGTGAGGCCTGTACATGTTTTTGCAGCTATTCGTTCATTTATCTTAAGTGCTCAAGTTGATAAAGAAGTGTATTCATGAATTTTTCACCTGGTGTTCATCATAACGGAGAAACAAGGAGCTTGCAAAGATCTATAGATGAATATTGAAAACTTTCTCTAAAGATCTTCAGAAAAAGTGCATGAAGGTCCAAGGAGAACTTTAAACAGTGATCAGTCATTTCTACACCAGTGTTGCCCCGAACAAGTTAATTGATTTGCAAAGACTTTGGGGCATTTTGTGGGTTTTGTGAATTGTTTTTGGCGGATTTTCAGGCTTGTTTTGGGATGTGAGGAGTTGTGGAACTGATAACTGAGAAGAACTATGCAAAAATCTCACAATGTCCCATTGGGCGAAGCAGAAAGCATGTGAAATGGTTGCTTTTAGTTTTAATGTAAACGAAAGGTTTGTATTATTTTGCCTTCAAAACGTCACTTAGAAACAAAATGAAGTGAAAACACATGTTATGGTTTGATGTTGTGTAATTGTTTCTTTAAATGTTTTAAAATTAAACGTTTATGAATGCAAACAATGCATAAAATCATTAAAATGATCATTTACAATTAATTTAAAAACAACTGACATCTAGTTCAGTCATTAGGAAAACTATTTGAAATGTAACTAAACTATTTGATTATAGTAACTGACAGTCTTTAGTATTTGGGATCAGAAGGAATGATGTCATGTTTTCATTGTTAGGTGGAGCATGTGCTTTTAATGGAAGACTCAACAGACTTTAATGACAATCACCACTAATAAACATGTACAGCTTTATTTAAAGAGAGCGTGTAACCCTGACAGAGTGTGAATACCCCCTTACAATGCAGTCACATTATTTTGTAGGGTCCCTCTGACAGTCTCCATAACTTTAAATTCCAAATAAAACTCATTTGAAATTGATTCATTCATTGTTGTCTTGCAAATTGTTTTATCACTTTTTTCAATCGCAGTCTTGAAACACATCATACTGATTCATCCTCAGTCTAACAGTATCTTCCAGTCTATCCGTATGGACTTTCCACAAGAAAAAGGACATGAACTAAAAATGTAAAAAATATGTTCTTTTAAACCCCACCAGCCAATACATGATGATGATGATGATGATGATGATGATGATGATGATGATGATGATGATGATGGTGGTGGTTATGATGATGATATGCCTTTTATTTGTCACATACACTGCAGCGTAATTGGACCCCTCTGACCAAACATACACAAACATCACACTTTGGGGGGACAGGTCATTTGAGAGGTAGCAGAGGAAATATAAAATACATGAGGAGAGAGGAGTAGAGAAAAGAGCACCCTTAGTAGGGCAGTGTGGGAACAGGTGGAAAAAAAAAGAGATCAAGTAGGTTTATTTTCATTTCAGCCATATACAGAGCACACAGTGAAACAAAACAATGTTCCTCCAGGACCATGGAACAACACAAAGAACAAAAACAGAAACACCTCAAGACTGCATAGGTGCAGACTAGACATGGCATGATACGACTTTTTTATGTCTGATACCGATAATGTAAATTTGGATAACTGCCGAGTTTTTTTACACAGAAAACAAAAATTAATGCTTACAAAAAAAGTCTGGATACATTTTGTAAACCTTCACACAAATACAAAAACAGAGGACATAGTAATAGTAAGATGTTCCCTATGGGGTGCCATTTGCTAAAACATCTTAACAAATTTAGAGGTGTCATTTTATCATCATTTAGTGCAATTTCCACACAATTTTCACACATTTAGTGCTAAATGTGTTTTTAAAAAAAACAAAAAACCTAAATGTTATGCTCTAAATCTAAATGTAGCACTTTTACAAACGACATGATATGCTAATTGACCAGGCCCCATGATTACAATTGGCTGTTACTTAGCAGGGGGCTGGACTGCGTATTATGATATGCCCTCACCAACAGGGAGGATCTGGTTTAAAAGTTAAATATGAAAAATATATCTCACACTCTAAATGTGAAAGTCAGTGACACCTTTCCAGCGACCTCTCTTTTGCCATAGTAGCCCCAGAGGATCCGTAGTTATACTGTTCACCCTAGACAAAAGTAATGGGACACCTGGGCGAGGTGAATGTTGTAACTCCGGATCTCTGGGAGCTATTATCCAAACGAGGGGTCTTTGGATGGGTCTTATTGAGCCCTATCTAACTGTGAAGTTTCACAGGGATTGATGGTTGCCCCGCCTAGAAAAGCTGCGAGCACGTTCCCTCGGGGTATAAAGTGTTGGGACACATGGGTGAGGTGTCCCAATACATTCGGCAGTCATGGCTTTTTTTATCTTTAAGTAACTCCAACCTGCGGACATGTTGGCAAGTCTCACACGCAACAGAAACTAATCACGTGATGCATCTTCTCGGTGGTGTGATCTCGAATAATAAATGGACACTTTACAGATTATGCTGGCTAGATCAGAGCAGCTCCAAATAGGTCTGTTGGGATGTTCCTGCTTTGCAGTGGTCAGTACCTACCAAAAGTGGTCCAAGGAAGGACAACCAGTGAACCAGCAACAGGGTCATGGATGCCCATGGCTCATTGATGCCTGATCACTGCACCTACAGTGGGCACATGAGTATCACATCATGTAGGATTCAGTACATGTCAGAATGCATGGATTAAGGCAAAATAAATGATCTAACTTTTTTTTTTTTAACAGATGCTCCGGTGGCGGGCCCATACCACCTTGTCCATGCATTATAATTTAACGCTGTATTGTGCATTATCCCCTACGCCCCTAATTGAGATACCACACAAAAGCACACACCTGTCATTTTCATCTTTTTTCACTATGAAATGGTTTGCCGTTAGCCAAGTGCAGCTCTACTGTTGTACAAGCTAAGCAGCGGCCGGTTAGCTCAGTTGGTTAGAGCGTGGTGCTAATAACGCCAAGGTCGCGGGTTCGATCCCCGTACGGGCCAGTTCCATTTTTCATTAAGAAATTTCCTCAGGGAGCAATACATTTTTCTGATCTGTACCTTCCTTTAACAGAAGCGCGTCCATGCTGGCAAAACGGGAGCACAAGCTCCCCAGGAGCCACTGTCCTGAACCTTGAGCTTCGGAGTTTTGATTCATTTATCTATGGTTTTCTCCACTGCTTTCGGACCTGTTTTAGATACTATTAGTGAATGAGAGACTTCATGACACACTACTGACTTCCAATCATAAATAAGTTCAATTCCGATACTTTATTGAAAATGTAAAATATACTACTACTTGCCGATTATTATTATTATTATCATTATTATTATTATTGGATGTGCCAGGCATTAACCTTAAAAACCTTTGAGACTAATGCGGCACTAAATGCTAGGGAATTATTTTCTCCTTACTATGAAGTTTGGCATCTGAAACAAGCGCCAGGAAACAACTGTAGGCCCTTCCGCGGCCATCAATATTTAAGCGAACTGCAGAAACAATAATGTTTATTTTTATTTTTAGAAAGAATAATTAAATCGTAATTTTCGAGGAAAAGCTACCCTTACCAGAACTTTGTCTGTGAAAACTTGTTTACCCTCTGCTTGTTTGCCTGTTCTGTGATTATTTTCCACAAAGAACAATGCAGGGTCAGGTCATGACGGCGAAGTAAACCTGCGCCCAACTTTATTTGCCAGCTCTGCATTTTGATTGGTCGAGGGTAAAAATGAGTAACAGTTGTAATACCCAATCAGCGCGGAAGACGTCGAAGACGAAACAGAGTGCCAATAGCTCCGCCCATCCCCCCGTGTACTCCAGCCTGCAGAAAGAAGCTTTCTCGTCAAAACCCGAGATGTGGTTTATAATAACGTTGATAATAAACACGATCTGGCTGTTCTCCAGGCGACAGTGAGTCACAGTCTGCGATAATGCTATGGAATATTGTTAAAAGTCGAACATTAATAACAGTAGTGTACAGAGGACACGCAGAAGGAAAGGTCATATGGCATGGTGTGGGATGGCGCTACTGCACTGGTTTAGCTCAGAGGTTACTTCACAAGATTTGTCTTCTCAAGATACTCTCGTCCTCCTAGTGGGGATTCGAACCTCGGGCGCAGTCCAGTGTCTTGCTTATAGTATTATTACTAATATTTACGAGACTCAGGATCTGAGAGCCTTTAGGATCTGTCACTTTTTAAATGATTTATTTCTGATATTTTCACAACCAGGTTACGGTTAAGGGTTCAGGTGATCCCACATGAATACACACACACACACACACACACACACATTATATATATATATATATATATACTGTATTATAATAGCTCAGACGTTTTCTATTTAATGCACTTTAACGTTTCAAATGCGTTTTTGGATAAACATCCAAATTTCCTCCAAAAACACAATAATCCTGACTGTTTATTGTGTACTTTATTGTCATTTTTTTCACTTCAGTGAGCAGAATTACAGCGAGCTAACTTCACATTGTTTATCCAAAACTATTCCTCTTATGGGAACTTAGGTATTTTGACAGAAAATTCCAAGATGTTTTCCCCAAAAGCTGAAAATGTACTCCACCTCTACTGCCTCCTACTGAGAAAAGCACGCATTTTCACACTGACTCCTGAACCAATCGGTTCTGAATCAGTTCTCTTTTTTAAAAGCCAGTTGAACCGATTCAGAGGTTTAACTGAAGCAATTGTTTCTGCAATCTCAGATCAGTCCAAATTGACACCCTGGTGGTCCTGTAGTCCACAACTGAAATACTGCATGGTGGCGTACACTACATGGACAAAGGTATAAAGATGGCTCACACCAACAGGGAATGTAATGACATTACGTTCAAATTCATAGACTTTAATATGGAGTCCCACTCTTCCTGAAAGGCTTTTCACAAGATTTAGTTTCTGTTGGAATTTTTGCTCATACATTCTGTAGAGTAATCATGAGGTGGAGGTCAGGGTTCGGTCCAGTCAACCATGTCTTTGTGGACCTCTTTAGTCATGCTGGAATAGAAAAAGGCCGGCCTTCCTTAAACTCTGTCCACAAAGTTGGAAGCATGGCGTTGTCCAAAATGTCTTGGTATGCTGAAACATTAAGACTGCCCTTCATTAGGAGCAAGGAGGCACCTGAATTCCGTTCGGTTTGTCCCAATACTTTTGGCCATATGGTGTATTTCTCACATTGGCCTTAAATGATCTTTCAGTACTCTGCGACCTGCATATATCGAATATTTCACAACGGCTCCGAGCACTTTTTACCCAAATCAGTTTTAAAAACCGACTGTTCCCTGTACATGTCAATCAGTAAATCGTCGGATCAGTTGTTCGACTCATTGACCAGACCATTTTGATAGAATCGGTTCAGGAACCTGCATTGAACTTCCAGTGGTGTCGCCGTTCCAGTCTTCGTATCTCAGGTAAACAAGACAATAGCGGGACATTAAACAGTGAGTGGTCCGTTTTCTTTTTGCGTTGGGAGGACCTTCCATAACGACACGATAATAATACGGCGAATTAAATATATATGATTGTGCCTTTGCTTGATATTGGGGAAAGTCACAGACACAGTTAGCATTAGCTAGCTGAGCTAAATGCTTGATTAGTGCAAAAAACATCCCACAAACCACTTTTTGAGTGCAAAACATAAAATTCCATTGAAAACCTAGTTTTGGTGCATCTAAATACTAATAAATGAACTATAGATAGATACATCAATGGGTACTTGTGCAGTGTTAGGTGTTAGCATGGTCTTGTTGGTCGTGTTTCCAAAATAATTGGGCGTTAGTTTGTAGAGCTAATATGGACAAAAGTATTGGGACACACCTCTTTATTACTGAATTCAGACAGACCCTTCATGTCCAGGGAAGGACAGTCTTAATTCTTTAGCATACCAAGGGATTTTGGACAACGCCATGCTTCCAACTTTGTGGACACAGTTTTTGGGGAAGACCCCTTTCTATTCCAGTGCCCCAAGTCCACAAAGCAAGGTCCATAAAGACATCGTTGCATGAGTATAGTGCGGAAGAACTTGACCTTCTCGTCCGTCGTTGCCTGACTTCATTAATCCTCTATAGAATGAATGGGCACAGATTCCCACTGAAACGCTCCAACTTCTTGTGGAAAAGAAGAGTGGAAGCTGTAATAGCTGCAAAGGGGGCAGGGGGCAACTTCATGTTACATGTTATGTATTTGAATGCACAGTCATTAAAGTCTCTGTTGGTATAATGGTCAGGCGTCCCAATAAAACTGGTTTTTACCTTAAAACATTTTTTGTTCTTTGTATTGAAGGAAAAGAAGGAGACGGGTGGATTAACCGGAAAGACTGACTTGCTGTTTCACGCTGCCAGTGGATATGAAAGGGTCAGAGCCTAAACATTCTCCTGACCTGCCCGGTGGTGGGACAGTTGCCATTTGCACTCACCTAAAATATCATCAACTCATTGTTTCTAAGTGTGTTTCACCATTTTGCAACATTATTTAATTTCCAGGAAACAGAAAAGTTCAGATCCTGATTGCAATGTTCCTGTAATAGAAGAAGGTATTATTAAAACAACATAATAATCATAACATAAAACCTGGTGGAATTTTATTTTGGTATATATTGGTATGTAACCAATTTCTGTTTGTGTTATTCATTTAGGGGCAGTTGCTACTGCAGAGGATCCATCAGCAATTGCAACTATTCAGTCGGCTGCCACCTTCTCCTGTGAACAGCCGATAAAGTACCTCTTCAAGACAGAAGGAGCTGGGGGGCAGGTAGGGGAACTGTACCCTCCCATCGGGCAGGTAGGAGAGGAGTAGAAGAGATAGGCTTGTAAACTTGAAAATCAGGGCACTTTAACTATCCCCCGCTGTGTATTCATGAGTTGGAGTGATTCTGTTTTACTCATTTTCGTTTAAAAGCAAATAAGAATGCCCAAGATGATGCCATACAGACGTTGATCCTCAATTTTTTCTAGGTGACATATCGGGTCATTCAGGTTTCAGATGGACAGTTGGAGGCTCAAACAGATGGTACCACGGCTGTCAGTGTAGTGGCTGGCTTTCCTGCTACAGCACAGCCCGTTACACAGGTAACCGTGGTGTGGAGTATGCTGCTTTGTTCACAACTGAGCATATTTCTTTCATGTTGTGCAGCTTTAGTTATACTGCTGTTGGTCCAAATAGGCTGTATTCTCCCAGCCAGAAGGTTTAGAGGGAGATGGCACAGAAACCCATTACACTTATTACCCAGCCACTATTTCGGACGCTGGAACAGGCGCTATGGTCACTGGTGTGCAGACAACTGACACTATCATCAGTCAGAGCACACCTGCAGGTAAGGGGTAAGCCCTTGGATTTTTTTTCAGACAGTAAGCTGTTTGGCACAGTGTCATTACCATACTTGGACTATACTTACACTTCTGTGTAGTAACAAGTAAACAGAATTAAAGCTCAAAGACAGTCTAAAGTGTTTTTTCTTTGTCTGATTTTTAGGCCAGTTATACGTGATGATGTCCCCCCAGGAAGTTCTGACAGGAGCAAACCAGAGGTCTATTGCACCTCGAACACAAACTTACAACACGTAATTTTACCTTCTCGTCCGGAGTCTTAAGCATTACAGGCTTATTTTGTGCTAACCTGTTTCTGTTCATTTATAAATTAAAAGTAACAGTAAATGAAACATTTTATCATGTTGTCCCATTACCCTTTTATGAGAGGCCCTGTTTTCTTCACACACAGTAAGTCAGAACCACCAAGGACCTCAAGAGATGAGAAACGGCGTGCCCAGCATAATGAAGGTGAGCATTCACGTCAGTTTTAAAGCAGAAATGTAACAGACATTGTGCAAACCTCTGTTTAACATGTTCTGGTATGAAACCTACACCTGGCCTGTGGTACCCAAATAACATCAGTGAGGATAGCGAGTTTGGTAATGCTTCTAATTTTTTTTTAGACACTTTTGACCTTACTGAGAAGAGTCTTGACGCATGTTTCCCTCTTCTCTTGAGTGGCGGAGGCTCGTCTCAGGAGAAGAGTCATGGGTCCCTGTGGTCATTTACGTTTACTGAGTTCTGTATTTCACTCCATTTTATATTTTTTTGAGAGGTGTACCTAAAGGCTGAACGGCTCTTGTGGTAGTTCCTGTCCCCAAAGCCAGTTGCCCCAAAACTCTTCATGATTTTAGAACAGTTGGGATCTCATGAGTTTAATGAGAACCTTGATAGTCAGAAATCTTAAGGAGAATGGTCCCATACAGTTGATGCACTTGATCCCATACAGTTTCTATGTAGGCCACACACAGGAGTGTAGGATGCCACAGTTACTCTGATAACCTGATTGTTAAATTTTTTGGGAGAAATGGACTTCTATTTGTGGATTTTCCACTGCATATAACACAGTTGTATGCCATCTTTGAATTGATTCGAGTAATAATCTTGTGGGCTGCCTTCCTTTTTAATTGTGGGTGTTAAGATGGATGATGGTTATTCTACTGAAAACCAAATCTACCTATGGGTACGATAACGTCACCTGAATCTGCCTTATTCCTAATTGTAAGACAAACATGTATTTTTGTGTCTTATAGTGTTTTTTGGGGGGGGATTTGTTTTGTTTGTCTTTTTTCCAGTGGAGCGAAGGCGCAGAGATAAAATTAATAACTGGATTGTTCAGCTTTCCAAGACCATCCCAGACTGCACTTTGGATGCGACCAAGACAGGGCAGGTTGGTATCTGACCAATAGAAGGTAGTCAACTATATTTGGCAGAACAATATGACAGCTTGTTCAAATGCTTTGTGATTTGTGACAGAGTAAAGGTGGGATCCTCTCAAAGGCCTGCGATTACATACAGGAACTGCGACAGAATAATAATAGGCTGGCGGAGGAGCTGAACACACTTGAAAGGTTGAGGATGGACAATCAGCTTTTACGGCAAGAAGTAAGCGTTTTACGGCTAGAATTTATACTTCTTACAATAATATTGGGAAGAATGTTTTTGCGTGTGCTACATAAATAAGCATGAAGGCCCCTCTTTGATTATGTGCAGTGAGTTTTTGTTAGTATGTTTTGTCACATAGATAAGAGCATAAACGCTCACAGAGATGAATACTGTTAACAGTTCAAAGAAATAACAGGAACACAAATAACAAATAAACGCTGATTCAATTATTAAGCATAGAATTACACACTAAGTTGTAAAAAGGGTAGATAAATGTGTATTTGGTGGAAGTTGAATAGCTGCATTTAGACAAGGCACTAACCTAGTAGTTAGCAAGCTGGTTAGCTCACCTGCCATAAGCAGTAAAACATAAAATGTTAAATTTGTGATTTTTCCAAATTTTGCAATTTCTATTTATTTACTTAGTTAATGAAAAAAACTTAACATAAAGAAAGTGCCATAACTTCTTTTATGTTTTACTTGTACAGAAGTTTGTTCTTTAGAAAATCAATAACATGTAATTTAATCGTGTAAAGTTTCTTGTGCAAGTTGTCACTGCTCATCATGGCAGATTTAATTGTAATACATGTAAAATCAGGAAATTTCAGTGATAAAAGCTAATTTGATCAGGCATTTGTGCAGTCATTATTATTGTTATTATTATTATCATTATTATTAGTGATGCTCTGATCGATCGGCCGATAATCACATTTTATGACTCGATCGGTACTCGTTAAACTTGGCCGATCTTAGGAACCGATCACAATTGATGAGGTCGATGCGTGAGGGCGTACAGGACGAGTGGGGACGTAAATGTCATCGCCGCAGTCGTGTCATCGTCGGTGTGGATTTACTACAACGTTTTGAGAAACAATGAAAAATTCGCTATTTGCCGTTTATGCTCCAAAGAAATCTCACGGGGAGGAGCACTGTCCAAAACATTTAATACAACATTTAATTCTGTATTACTTTATCTGAAAAAAAAAAAAAGTTAACGGTGATCAGTGAGCTTACATATCAGTTATCAGTAAACTTGAAGCATCAGAATCGGCCGATCACCATGACAAAAAATCGGTACTGGTATTGCGGCAGAAATCCTAATTGGAGCATCCCTTATTATTATTATTATTATTATTATTATTATTATTATTATTATTATTATTATTAGGGGTGGTATCAGGGTTGGTATTAAGAAAGGGGTACACAAGTATTTCCAAGTTGAGTCCAGCTGATTTCATGATCTCTTTATTTGCCAAAGGTGGAGGACTGGAAATCCAAGAATCAGATTCTGAGGAACCGGCTCAGACAACATGGTATCGTGGCCGCAGCGAGTGCTGACTCCCAGTGAAGAGTGGTGGGGGTGCTGGAGAACTGCTGGCTGTGACCTGTCATGGAAAGTCCAAGACAAAATTCAAAACGAGAAGTGTTACAAGACACAACACTTACTCAGTATATCTAACTGGTCACCACAGTGGCAATCATGGACAATGCTTATCGCAGGATTTATTAGTCTGTTATATTGATGAGGCTCCTCATACTGGATGTTGCATTACCGTGTATATATTTATATTTTGTACGTTTTTTACTTGCTCTCATTATGCATCTGCTTTTATGTATTGATAAAGTTTCTGAAGATGGTTCAGAAGCATGAACGTACATGTTTTTTCTGCATTAGTCTCTAAAATGAGGACACCATTTATCCTTGCATGAGCTCTCCTTTCTCTGCCGGCAATGAAAGGTTAATGAATTCCGTTAATAACAATGACAAGAATACATACACATGCAGTTCAGAGTACATATGTAATACATTGACGGGACGGGTTGACGGGAACATAAATGATCTTTAATCTGTATGTGTCTCTCTAATAGTATTTGTAAGACGCTGTCTTTCGCTGTGGGCTGATGCAGAATTTTCATCTGGGAAACTGCAGTAGGTGGGAACATTAGCAAATGTTCATTAAGGAATGATTTGTTTTTGACATGTTACTCTGTAATTTGTATTTGATTTAAAACATTTTATATATTTTTAAAAAGGTCTTTAGAGTTCTGTATTTTCAAATTTATTTTTTTTTCCATTTCCAAAAATCTATAATGACTTTATAACCACTAATGTCTAATAGCAGTTGGCCTATAGTTGAATGAAAGACTGCCCAGGCAGGATGGAAAATTACTTGTTAATCTGCCTACATCATAGTTGACATAGAGCGTAACATGGAGCACTTATTAGCCTCAAATGTCCTAGCGGGAAATACAGTAATCCCCTGCTTTTTGCAGGGTTACGTTCTAGGAGCACCTGTGTATAGTGAAAAGCCATGTTGTGTTTTGATAAAATAAAATAAATTTTTTTTTAGTGGAAATGCTAAGTATGCCCCCAAATATGCTCCCAGAACATTTTAATTTCGGGTTAAGCTCAGTTCAATGCATTACCCTTACTTGTACGGGTTAAAACACCAAAATACAAGGACAAGACAGGCAGCAGCAGTCATGCTACATGCTGCAGCAGCTTCTTCTTTTAATGGCGCTTGACAACTTTTCAGTGTGTTACTGCCACCGCTGGACTGGTGACGGTAATATAGTTTGGTTCTCAGAAAAATCTGCATTGTAAAACTGAGGGGTTACTGTAGACAATACACAGGAATATACAGACTTGGTGTCCAGTTAGTATAGAAAAGTTTATAATAAGTATTTTATTTCCACTTCATTTATGTGTCATATATACTTATGCATGTATATCACCTGTTAGGACCACAAGGCTGTAGGTTGTCCGGTTCCTCATTTTTGTCAAAGCAAACAATTTCCTGATGTTGAACGAATTTAAAATATTCAATTTTAAGTTGTCAGCGGAATGTGTTGTTTTTTATCTGGATTGATAAACAAATGAGCTAGTTTTAAAAATGAGTACGATTGTCAAAGTAATTTGAGTGTGCAATTTGTACAGTGTTTAATGAGTTTGCATGGCTCTGTCCCAGACTCACCAAATGCCCTGAGTTCTCTTGACCACAACGTACACACACAGTCGGCATCACCATCAAAGTGTAGACTTGGAGGAGGAGAGCAGAGGCTTAGGTTGCTCTTTAAGAGAGGCAAGATTTCGCTGATTTCACTGAACCGTCACGGTTCGGTACATGATGTCTTTCGGAGAATACACGGTACGACGGAGAAGACTTGATTGAAGTAATACAGAATAACAGAGGGACCAAAAAACGCAAGTAAATCATAAACCTGGGTCGTAGTGTGGTGCAATAGTGCCACCTATTGGCGTAACACTTCTGCTGCCTTACACATACATGAAAATATAAGCAAGAGT
>JBBPDC010000001.1:18606092-18617088 GCA_037974485.1 Hemigrammopetersius urotaenia | reverse complement strand
AGTCAGTCTTTGGCGATATGTATATTGCGCATGTTGATATCGCGATGACGGTAAATTTGCGATATATTGTGCAGCCCTATTTGGGTTTATTCAGGAAATGTGAAGCCTACCATTAAACAGACAATTCTCATTCAATTAGGTCATATTTAGTGGGTCTGCAATCCGTGTGTTTGTACACCTGCTCATTTTGTGAATAGCCCAAATGTTTTGTGTGTGTTGCAATGCAATTTGTAAGAATAATTTGTGTGCATTCGGTTTAATCTAACAATCGCTTGTGGTCGGACATAGTGAATGCATTTCAAGCTTATCAACAGTGTTGGGATAGTTAATCAAATAAGTAATTACAAATGACTTACTGCCGCACTTATAGTGTAATAGAATGACTTTACTCATTACAGAGTAATCTCTACTTAATTCTTTATTTGTATGTTAAATCCAAACAGCTGAAAAGTACAATAGATAAATCTTGCTTTACTTTTTTTTGCTCTCGTGTTGCACCATGGTCCTGGAGGCACATGGTAGAAATTACAATCAAACCTATTTGACTTGACTTTAAATAATACTATAAATAGAATTCAAAGGCCATATATCTGCCAGTGCCTTTATACAAAATTAGCACACATTATGTATAGGGATGCACCGATTCATCGGCCAGTGATCGGAAACGGATGATTTTTGGCCTGATCGGCCGATCGCTCACACGTATTGTCGATTTCAAACCGATCTTTTTTGGGGGGGTTTATTAATTTGTTTATGTATTACATTTTATTTATTTAAATTTGTAAAGAAAACTTGTTATGAAAAAAAATCTTTATATTAAAGAAAATTAGATGTTTGTTTGTATTTGCTGTAGAGCTGCCACTATCATATGCCAGTATTATAAAAGTAACCAGTAAACGGGGAAAGTAACTACTACATTACATTAAAAATGTTGAAACCCAGCAGCTCTAATTTTCTGTTATCTGGGGGAAAAAATCGGTATCGGAAAAATTGGTATCGGCCGATCACACTTACGAAAAAATCGGTAATCAGAATCGGCCAAGAAAATTGCAATCGGTGCGTCCCTAATTATGTATTATTAAAATGATATGTGTCCACATTTTTTTTCCAAAATGTGGATACAAATTTTGTAAAAAGTTCTTACAGTACTATAACACTGGGTTACCCCTGACACTGCAGTCACTTGAAATCAAATCGAGATAAAATTCTTTATGTTGTATGAGAACACACTGAATCGTGTATAAGCACTGAGAGTAACACTGAAGGTATAATGCTTTGATTATTGAACGTAGTCATGCATTCTCCCTGCCTGCAGTGTTACTACTAATGTACTTTCTGCTGTGGCTTGAGGTTTTACCGGATGATAAAATTCTTTAGCGAACGGAAAATAATATTATTGACATTGGCATTTAATTAATGATTTTTTTGATTTCAGTAAGATGACAAACTAATTGCATGTGTGTGGATTTTTGAAAGCTGTGTGTGTATCTTCTCATACATCTTCAGCCTGCAGTTTAACAGCTTGGGTCCTGAATCCTGCACACTCCTGCGTGATCTGCTGCTTGAGCCCAACTGTACAATTAAAACTTTACAGTAAGATGGATTTAATCTGCACTTTGTCTGTTTTGAAATTTGGCTGTGGAAGTAGATCATAAGGCTTAATACAGCCTTCAGCCGTCATGTAAATGAAAGAAGTATCATTTGTATATTTGCCTGCTCCGGTGCAAACTCTGCTTAATGGAAATCTCACCAGACGTGTAATAGTAGTTAAGAACACTATAATAGATCCAGTTGCCCCACTGTCTTAGGACTGAGACCATAGTGTAATATAACAGGCTTTATTGTTCAGCGTTTGTGATCTTTAATCTGATTTCTCTGGCTGCAGGTTGTGTGACAACTCCTTGTTGGACAGAGGTGCTTCTCATCTGCTAGATGCTCTGCCTGGTAACCAGTCTTTGCAGAAGCTGTCTTTAATGCATACCGGCCTTGGGGACAGTGCTGCCCTCGAGTTAGCCGCGAGGCTGAGCCAGCATAGTGGGTTACAGGAGCTGAATGTGGCCTACAACAACATTGGAGATAATGCAGCGCTTGCACTGGTTGACGCTTGCAGAGAGCACCCAAGTATCCACACAGTTCAGTGAGTACAATTATACTCATGTTTAAGTCGGAGTTAACTTTGCCAGTTGTCTTTAGTAAGATCACCCATGTTTCTTTAAGGAACCCATTTAAAGTCAACTTAAAAATATTTGTGTGGCTTCGTCAACCATAAACAATCATTTACATGACCATTTCTAACAGTTTTTTATCCCATAAATTTAGACATGCTTTAAAACCGACTTCCGATTTGTTCCTGAAGCAGTTCAGACTGAAATATATGGAACTCACAGTTAAGACTAAAATACTCAATTAAGGACACCCATTTCCTTTAAAGGTAGCAGTGATACATTTGCTCCAACACCAGGGAGCATCCCAGTAGGAAAGTATAAATGGACTGTTTTTGCAGTTTCCATAGATGTACGCTGTGGATTGTTGAGTGAATAGCAAACATGGGTGGGTTGGGGGGCAAATTATATTTAGTTTTCCTTTCAGTGGGTTCCAGAAAGTTATAGAAGTGTAATGGTGATGAGACCAAGCATTTTTTTTATATCTTCGTTTTACCAGCCTCTACTTGAACCAGCTGACCGATGTGGGGAAGCAGTCGCTACATGTCCGTGAGGTTTCTCAGCAGAAAGGCGGCAGACGGTTAAAGGCGCTAGCTTCAGTGACCGAGGGCTCAGACATCTCAGAGGACTGGCACCCCATCTTGAGCGTAATAACAAAGAACTCTCTCTCCTGGGAGAGGGATCGCGTACGGGAACAGCTGCTGGTCTTTCTGAAGGATCTGGAGTGGGGCCGCCAGCAGCACCCGAGCTTTTGGAAGAAGCTGCACTTCCGCAGAGTGGAGGGTATGGTGAGGCAGACCTTGCGCACGCTGGAGAAAGGCACCAAATCTGCCGCTAAGTAACTTTGTACTAGAGATGCGCCGATCCGATATTCTGTATCGGTATCAGTTCGACCTAAATTACTGTGCAAAAAGAGTGCCTGTTCGTCTCTATAGATGTTTTTAATATATTGTCTTTGAAGTTACACCTGTAAGAATAGAGATATTGTTGTTACGTAGCAATATATTTTGTACTGAAACTGACAACTACTCACTGACAAGCAATACTGAGCATGCTTCCTTATAAGCCATAGTTCTGACTTTGTTGACTTTGTCTTCAGTGGATGTAGCATTAGCTTAACTTAACGCTGTCACTTTTGTACAGCCAGAAACAACAAATTGCATTTTATAAAGGTTTTGATTGTGTCTGGTTGTAATTTTAACTTTATTTTAACATGAACTGTGTGCAGCAAAGGATCTAAATAGCTAGTAACATGTTATGAAATGAAATAAAGCAGTAATGAGCTCCTGTCTGTCTGATTATTTGGTTTTACATGCATTCCAAGATGTGGCCCCACGGTGGTGCAGTGGGTAGTGCGGTCGCCTCACACCTCTGGGTTTGAGTCCGGTCCTGCCTTTGTGTGTGTGGAGTTCGCATGTTCTCCTCCGGTGTCTCCGGCTTCTCCCACAGTCCAAAGACATGCATGTCAGGTGAACTGGGGATTCTAAATTGACTGTAGTTGTGAGATTGTGCACCCTGCAGTGGGCAGGGGCCTGCCCAGGATGAATACCTGCCTGCCGCCTGTTGACCCCTGGATAGGTTATGGCTACCCCTGACCCTAGTAAGGATGAATGCATGATGTTCCAAGAAGTTTTTATTAACTGAGATTTTCACTCACTTCAATAATATAGGTAATATGTAATAAACATATTCATTTACAGCATTAAGCAAACGCTACTTCCACTCCCTAACTACAGGGGGCACCGTTGGCCTAGTGGTATGATACTTGTCTCTGAACCAAGAGGTCATGGGTTCAAATCCCACCTTCAGCACACACCACTGGGTCCCTGGGCAAGACCCTTAACTCCAAGTTGCTCCAGGGAGAGACTGCCCCCTGTAGTTAGGGAATGGAAGTCGCTTTGGATAAAAGTGTCTGATAAATAATGTAAATGTAAACTTGGGGTTAAGGGTCATGCTCAGGAACCCAGTAGTGGTGTGCTGAAGGTAGGATCTGAACCCATGATATTTTGGTCCAGAGGCAAGTATCCTACCCACTAGGTTACCACGCCTCTATATTCCACTTTGGTTCTTCACAATTGACCCTCAGTTAGAAGGGTTATGTTATGTTATGTAATAAAAGCAGCTGGGTCTGTTGTCTGGGATATTGCCTCATAAACTTAAGCTTAACCATTAAACTCGAGTGAGTGGAGGAGTAAGGAGGAGTCCTGCCGACTGAACACTTCTTGTGCTATGATGTGCACCTTGAACCCTCCTGTCCACTCAGCCAGCCAGGACACAGGCGAGCAGCACCATGAGATACACCACAGGTAACCCCAGCTAAAGAGAGTCTGATCTGGTCTCATTTTGCTGATCTTGTAACTGAATTTTTTTCAAAAATGTTCTAACTCATATAATCTAGTACTTTTGTAATCAAATTACTGACAAATGGGGATTGTGTGAACTGTATATTTACTATAAATGTGTTTATTTTGGTCTGGCTACTGTTTGCTCTCATTACGTAGAACACATGTGTTCATTGTTCAGTAAGCCTGTGTCGTGTAATAACAGACCTGCGGTAAATGTGGGATGGAAAATCTCCATGGTTAACATTCAAATACCAGTAATAGTTAAACCTTTTAAAGAAGACCATGTTGTTTTTATTGTTTCTTATGTTTTTTTCTTTAAGTTATAAGTGCATCAGCAATCTGGCAATTGAGAGCATTCTTCCTTTCTGTTGTTGTTGGACTGTAGGCATCTGTCTATCTCAGATAACTGCCAGCTCAATGCCTCCCTACCACAGTGAAGTAATCAGCCCTGTGATAATGATCAGAGCTGTCAGCTTATAGCTCAGGCTGTAACTGCTTCACAGACCACAAGAGCCAGACCTTGCCCTGTGGTTATAAGAAAAGAAAGCACATTAAAATGGCATGCACTGGCATGTTCCGTGTACTGTGCTATGAATAGTCCTCAACATTTCAGGCCAAAATATTCATCATATTTCTTCAATCATTCTTTCATTATATATTTGAGATTTTAGCACATTATTAAGTGCATTCTAGGTGGTTTCCAAGTGATTTTTTTTCCCCGGTGAGTGTTTAAGTTAATGTTAAACCTCAGCCACCCCTCGAGGGCAGCATTGAACTGTAAAGTGAAAGAGAAAAGAATGCTGATGAAAGCGTGTTATGCAATATAAATGCGGTACGATATTTGTTTATATTTGCAGGGCCGGGGGAAGCAGCAGAATCAGCACAGTAAGGGTCTTTTAAAAGTTTCAGGGTGACTAAGTGAAATGCCAGTTGACATTTACAGCATAGAGCATGTTTTTTTTTTCTTTCTGCAGATCCATTAATATAAGCTATGGTTAATAAACTGCACATTCCATTGGGAATTAAAAAGTTGTCACTATTGTTTGTGACTATTATCATTATAACTTGTAATGCCGTTTTTTTTTTTTTACACATTTGTCTTTTTATTGATGTTCTTAGAAAGTTCACATTCAACCCAAAAGTGGGGATCGACAATCCAGCCCTGGTTATCTCAGACGACACAGGTAGCCCCAAGTTTCTGCTGAAAAAAAGCAATAAAGACACTGTATGTCCAAAAATATCCAGACACTCCTTCTGATGAGAGGATTTAATACTTTATGGTGCACCTATTGCTGACTATTGCATATATCCATATCCAGTGCCATGTGTCGGCTATAGGGGTGCAAAGCTCTCCAGCTCTCTAAACATCAGTACTTAATCAAACCAACTCTGTTAGCCATCTGAGGGCCTATCTGCCTATAACCACATTCACTGAGGCTCTCTCCTGTATTTATTCTGTATCCTGAACTCTGTAAAGCTGCTTTGTGACAACCTGGTTGTAAAAAGCGCTCTATAAATAAAATTGAATTGAATTGAATTGAATACCTGAACCCACTAATGGGTCTTGCGGTTGAATGCAATCAGTTCCTCATACACTGAAAGCAATGTTCCATTTAGAGTAAAGCCTCCACAGCAGAGCAGAAGCTGTTGCTGCTACAAAAAACTCCCCATTAATACTCTTAATTGGATAAACTTTTGGACGTACTGTGTTTATATTGCTTTAGATTATTAACACATTTCCACAAATGAAGTCCAGACTGGATGAGCACGTGTTCAATTGTCCACAGAGCCAGCCGTGAGTGTGCGGTCATGCTTGCTGAAGCGAGAGGAAGGTGATGTCTTTGGTTTCTATCTGAGGAATGAGAGAGGCTGCAGGGGCCATGTGGTGCTGCAGGTGGCCCCGTGGAGTGCAGCAGAGCGCAGTGGCCTGAGGGATGGAGACCGCGTGCTAGAGGTCAATGAGGACTTTGTGGACAATCAAGAGTATGAAAAGGTAAAGACCTACTTCCTGGCAGAGCCGTGAAGGAAAGCGAACGGCTCTGCTCTCCGTTTTCTCAAGGTGGCCTATTTTCCCCCACCACTACATCCGCGCCTGCAAAGACACTCGTGTTAAAGTAACAGCAGCCTCTAAGGCAAACGGCAGCTGCGCTGATGATTTTTCTTTGCCATCTGATTAAACACATTTCCATGAAATGTTAAATTAGGTATTGATTAGATTTTGGTCCACTAGGGCAATTTGATTTGGAGAATTTTTATATGTTGTGCAAAGACTGCTATACACACTCGAATACATGCAGTACAGTACAGTTACATACATACCTGTCCTAAGCAGTTCAATTCTGTCCATACATACACACACATACCTGCACTCTATGGGGGTGTTTTATGTTTATCAGACCAGGACTCTTTCATTGGTCCAGGTCGGATGCTTATACGCCAATAGTAGCATTTTGAAGTGACCGTTCTGTCATATGTGAACACACAGTGTGAACAGCACATTTTTCTATTTAACCCATTCACCAAGTGGAGCAGTGGGCAGCCAGGAACACAGCGCACAGGGAGCAGTGTGTGGGATAGTACCATGCTCAGGGTATCTCAGAGGTGCCACTAACAGTCCTGGGATTCATACCCATGGGTTTCTGATTGCAGGGCAAATGCACTAACCACTAGGCCACCAGCTGCCCAGGCTGATGGACCAGGGTCAGCAGGGGTACTCTGTCTGGTCTGCAAGCTGTAATGCATTTTTGACAGCGGCCTATCATAGCCAGCAATAGCATTTTCAGAAATTTGTGCTACAGTAGCTCTTCTGCGGGATCTGACCAGACAGTCTACTCTTCACTCCCCTTGCACATCAGGGGCAGTTGGTGGCCTAGTGGTTAAGGCATTCGTCCTGTAATCAGAAAGTCCGGGTTCAATTCCCATGACTGCTGGGGACCTCTGAGGTACCCTGAGCAAGGTACCGTCCCACGCACTGCTCCCCGGGCGCCGTGTTCGTAGCTGCCCCCTGCTTCACTTGGTGAATGGGTTAAATGCAGAGGAAGAATTTCATGCTGTTCACACTGTGTGCAGTGGTGTGTTCACGTATGACCAAATGGTCACTTTCACTTCACTTTCACCAACAACACAATGTCGTCAGCATAGGCCGATAATCGAATAGGAAAGATAGAATTGAACAAATTTAGTCTACCTAAAGTGGATCTCAGTTTGAGGCTCTATTGCAAGTGCGTACAACATTCCAGAGAGGGAACAGCCTTGCCTTATACCTCTACACACCTTAAATGGAGCACTCAAACCACCATTGATCTTCAGGATACTCTCCACATCACTGTACAAGACCTGTATCATCTGAATAAAATCTTCATTAAAACCAAAAGCATTTAAAACATCCCATAAAAATCTGTACTCCACTCGGTCAAAAGCTTTGTCTTGGTCTAGTGAGATCATGCCCACATCATGTCCCCACTCCTTTGCAATATGCAAAAGGTCTTGGATCAGTGGGACATTATCAAAAATCGACCTACCGGGAACACAGTACGTCTGGTCCGGATGGATTACCTGATCCATCACCTTCCTCAGTCTATTGGCCAGCACTTTCGATAACAACTTAAAATCAGCGCAAAGAAATGAGACAGGTCTCCAAGCCTGTGGGGGTCTCCTTTTTTGGGTAAAAGGGTGAGGACCGCCCTTCGACAGCTTGCTGGCAGCAACTCTCTGGCAAGTCCTCTCCCACCTCGTCCCAAAAGGATTTATAGAACTCAGCAGGCAATCCATCCAAACCAGGGGCCTTGCCACACTCCATACTCTACAGGGCACTCTTCAGCTCCTCCAGAGTCAGAGTGGCCCTAAGCTCAGTCAAAGATTCAGGGGCTACCTGCGGCAGGCTGTCCAGAAATCCACTGACCCCCACCCGTCCACTGATCTCACTTTTATATACGTCCTGATAGAAACTGACGGATCTTTTCCTGATTTCAGAAGAGTCCGTCAGTAAAACACCTGACTCAGAGCGCAGGGAATGAATGATTTTTTTCTGACCGTTCTTTTTTTCCAAACTGAAGAAAAATTTGGATGGTATATCCATCATATTCACATTCAAAAAACGTGAACGGACCAGCGCACCCTGCACCTTAGTCCCCAGTAGATCAGCCAAAGCATGTCTCTTCCTAGCCAAAATGTCATTCGGTTCATCATTCCGAGCAGAAGACACCTGATTCTGAATTTCTAAAATTTCATTCTCTAAAATCTCAATAGATCGGGTCGTGTCCCTGGTGATGTTTCGAGTATATTGTGTACACAGTTGTTTTATTTGTACTTTGCCAATGTCCCACCATTGTTGTAAAGAGCTGTACATGTCTTTACTGTTCCTAAAATCATTCCAAAAGAAACTAAAAACATTTTTAAAATTCTGGTCATGAGTTAAAGCAGAATTAAAATGCCAAAACACACTTCGTGGCTTAACTTTACTCAAAGACACAACACACTGCACCAAGCAATGATCTGAAAAACACACAGGCAGTATCTGACAAGTTCTAAAAATACTTAGATGGTGCGTAAAATAATAAAACCTGCCTAGATGTGCTAAAGAAAATGTATTATTATGAACATGTGCCCATGTATACTGCCTGTATGCTTTATGAAATCACACAAGTCATGTGTCTGAATGCATTCAATGAGCTTCCTGCGAGACAACATATGAGGTTCCATGTGATTCCTGTCATCAGGTCGCTCAGTATAATTATAATCTCCCCCCAAAAACAAACATTCATCTGAGTTACAAGACAGTAGCACATTAGAAAGAGTGTCTAAAAAAGTCAACCTGTCTGCACCCACAGTTGGGGCATAAACACAAATAAAAACAAAAATAAAATTCTCAAAACAGGCTAGAACTTTTAAAAGTCCATTTAAAATCTCTACAGCCTCATAAGATGAAGGAATTTTTTTTTTCGAAAACAGAATGGCGACCCCCCCCACTGACAGACGTGTTGTGACTCAGGACGGATAGTCCAGTCCACTCCACTCCAGGCCCCAATCAGCAGCATTGTTCACATCACTGTGCGTTTCCTGCACGAGAAGGACGTCGAGGCCTTTCTGTCTCGCCACTTCGTAAAGCTTCTCCCGTTTACAACAATCTCTCGCACCGTTCAGGTTTAAAGAAGCAATTTGAAAATCGGCCACAGGTGTAAAAAAAAATTAAATCTCACAAAGCCCCAACAACAAGAACAAATATAACAGAGTAAAACCAAAGAGTCTCATCTTTGTCGAAGACTTTGTATAAACATAACGAAAAGAAAAACGGTCTCACTACTGTTGCCCGTCATCATTACTTAAAAGAATATGCAACTTCGTCAACAGTTTTTTCACACGGTAGCCTTCTTTCTCAGTAAAAGCACCATCACTCATAAACGTCCTAGTTTTATCCATGAACTGTTCGATATCAGGAAAAAATTCATCATTTACGAACATTCCTGGTGAATTTGGTTTTCCTTAAAAACTCCTTGATGTCGAGTACAGTATAGTCACCGCTGGAGAAACCGCTTGGTGGAAGACTAAAGGAAAGGCTACAGTCAGAGGCTTCACCCTCACTTTCCGCATCAGTAGAACTAAGTTCAACGTTTGAATCGTTTTTATTTTTTTGAGCACTCAAACGGGTAGAGTTTTTACGTTTTTGTGGCTTTTTAAAAACAGCATCGGTGGCCATGGGGGTACTACCGCTCGCTACTTCTGCACCCTGTTGACCATGACCGAGGTCCTCCTCAACACTATGTTGATCCTCGGACATCTCTTGCACAGAAACGTCTAAAAGCCTGGATTAAATGTCCAACCAAAAACAGAACAACTGCGCCATTCATACGGGCCGCAGACAAAACCGCCAGACTGCACTTCTTTACGCCGGCGGCAGAGGAAACTTTAATCCCGTGCCGCCGCATTAGGAAGTCCAGGTTCCCCATACCTGAGCTACCACGCTTCCAGCTCAGAAAACGGGAGCCCAGGCAAAAAAAGCTAAGCCCCCACCACACAAAACACAACCACTCTCACATAACACACTGACACTTCTTCCATCCAACAAACAAATATACATACAAAAAAAAAGAAAAGTAAAGGAAAAAGACGCCGGCACAGTGCCAAAGCTCTCACTCACACACCACGCTTCAGCTCCGCTCACTCACTCCGTCACGCACGCGCAGAGAGAGCGACAGAGAGAGAGAGAGAGAGACAGAGAGAGACAGGGAGAGAGATAGAGTGAGAGAGAGATAGAGAGAGAGAAAGAGAAACAGAGAGAGATAGAGAGAAAGAGAGAGAGATAGACAGAGATAGAGAGAGGGAGAGAGAAAGAGATAGAGAGCGAGAGACAGAGAGAGAGACAGAGAGAGAGAGAGGGAGAGAGAGAGAGAGAGATAGAGAGCAAGAGAGAGAGATAGACAGAGATAGAGAGAGGGAGAGAGAAAGAGAGAGAGAGAGAGAGACAGAGAGAGAGACAGAGAGAGAGAGAGA
>JBBPDC010000001.1:18587803-18599091 GCA_037974485.1 Hemigrammopetersius urotaenia | reverse complement strand
ACCATTTACTGCAGTTCAGTCAGTCTTTGGCGATATGGATATTGCGCATGTTGATATCGCGATGACAGTAAATTTGCAATATATTGTGCAGCCCTAATATATATATATATATATACACACACATTTCTAACCCACATTTGATGAGTATATTTGAATAGACCACATCCTACCTGATTTATGAGCCTACAACATTTTACCAGAAAGAACTGTGTTAACAGAGAGTACCTACTTTGCAACTTTTGGAAAGTAACCAGGTGGCAAGATGATCTGCCCTCCAACGCTGGGTAAGGACTCAGCAAAGAAAGACGAAAACTATGAGCAACATAAAATGTAGGAGGATGAACCAACTGCAGTTAGATAACTCCTCTTTTCTACATATTTTTTTTCCACTTCTTTTCATTTCATTCACAGGGAGAATGAACACCTTCCGTCCTTTCGTGTGCACTCCATCAATAAGATCCTTCACAGTGTCTGCGTAGGCCTGGGCTGGATCGGGGTGGTCCTTCCGGTAAAGGCCTCTGTATGTATCAGGGAGTGGTGCCTGCATGAACACAAGACAGTGTGTATATGTGTGTGGACAGGAGTAAAGTTTAGACACTGAAAATCTGTGTGCAGTTCAGATTTCCTACACACCACATGAACCCACTCCTTTTGGCCTCCCAGCTTCCGGAACTTGTAAGGACTTATGTCGATAAGACTGGTGAGATGCCCGTGATACGCACTTGAGAAGAAGAGAAGGGTAACACCGACTCAATCACAGACACTGCACGGATTCATTAGGGGAAAATTATGAGAACGTATTTCAGGAGCTGGAATCCTTACTGGTCTAGAACTATAACATCCTCATTTCCAGTATACTGACGGGCCAATCGCAGGGCAAGATCGTTCGCTTCAGAGCTTCAGAGGCAGAGGAACATTGGCATGAGGGACCCTGTGGCTCATTAAAACCTCTGCATGCTTAATCACACCTGATTCCAGTATTTTATTGCGATAAACGAACAGGATTGCTCACCCTGAGTTGACAAAGTAAAAGACACAGAGCTTCTTGGGCAGAGTGGCTGCAAGTCTGTCTGCATATTCCACTATGTTGTCATGGAGAAACCTGGCGTTTGCATTAAGAAGCTCCATCTGAGCAGCAGCAGCCTGAGTGACAGCTGGATGGCAGTGTCCCACTGCAAAATACACACACAACAGGCCTGATTCACCTACGTCATACATGTTAGCGCTGTAAATAAGCAGTAGACAGACAAAAGTATTGGGACGCCTGACCTTTATACCAACAGGTACTTTCGCAACATTGCATTAAAATATATAGACTTTGATGTGGAGTTGGTCCCCCTTTGCAGCTATAACAGCTTCCACTCTTCTCTGGAGGCTTTCCACAAGATTTTGGAGTATCTGTGGGAATTTGTGTCCAATCACTCTGTTAGAGCAGGCACTGGATGAGAAAGCCTAGCTCACAATCTCCGTTCCTGTTCATCCTAAAGATGTTGGATGGGATTGAGGTCAGAGCTCTGTATGGGCCAGTTCTTCTACACCATACTCTTCCAACCATGTCTTTATGGAGTTTGCTTTGTGCACTGGGGGACAGTCATCCTAGAATAGAAATGGGCCTTCCCCACAAAATGTGTCCACAAACTTGGAAGTGTGGTGTTATGCAAAATGTCTTGGTGTGCCGAAGCATTAAGATTGCATTGGAAATTATGGGTAACCTGAACAGGTGTGTCCCAATACTTTTGTCCAAATAGCGTATCTTCACTGATCCAATGCAGAATTGAGTTTAGGAGAGGTGGAGCTGGCATTGCAATCACTCACCGTGCTGGACATTACTAATGCAGTCCAAGTACTGTGTCCCGTTCTCATCATACAAATACTGGCCTCGTGCTCTCACGATTTTCACCGGGTCATGTGAAAAAAACAGCCTGCATGACTGCCTGTAAACAACACAAGACCCATCCACTGCTGATAATCAGAATTAGAATACTTTATTGAAATTGCGTATGTATATACACAAAACGTCTAAATAAATCCAACCAAAACCACCAGAAAAAACTCAATACAATATACACACAATGCTGGAGTACTAATGCTATAGATACGTAACTTATACGTAACTTACGTAAGTTATATGAACTATTGACAGAGATGGTAGTAAGGTTACTGCTGTAGTAAAGATCAGTAGTCGATCAGTAATATTGACATAAACAGTGATATTCACAAGGCAAGACTGTTGCACATAATAAGATATTGCACAAAATTAAATGATTTAGCACACGTTTCGAAAACATTACATGATGCACATGCCAAGACTATTGCACATAAACAACCAGACAACGGAGCACAAAGAAAGCAGCGAAAAACCCCATACCCAATCAGCCTTTGACGCATTTTCAAAGTTTGCTCCTTGTTGTACAGAGCCATTATTCCCGGTTGTCTCTTTTGTTAAAAGTCTTTTGTTTGGCTGGAAAGCCTTCTTCCTGACTAAGCTCCAGAAGCTCCGGTCCGGTCTCTGACTCACGAATCGATTCGGTAATGGCTCTTTTCATCTAAAGCCCAAAAGACTGGACTGGTCTGGAGCAGCCGCTCAACGTTGAGGTTCCCAGCTTAAGACTAATCAAACTCAAATATAGTTTTGCAATTCAGTCGTATAAAACACTGTAAATTATTAAATCGGATTACTGGGACAGTCCCTCTGGAACAACTAAGGGTTAAGTGTCTTGCTCAAGGACACAATGGTAGAATTAGGGGTTTGAACCTGCAACATTGTGGTCATCACAGGAAAGTGATCAACTATTTAAAAGACTTTCTGTGGGAATTTATGTCCATTCATTCTGTAGCGCATGTATGAGTTCAGGCACTGATGATGTATGAGAAGGCCTGGCTCACAATCTCTGTTCCAGTTCATCCCAATGGTGTTGCTTATAGGGTTGAGGTCAGGGCTCTGTGCGGGCCAGTCATGTTCTTCCAACTAATCCAAACATGCCTTGGCACACAGTCATGCTGAATAGAAAGGACCTTTTCCAAACACTGTGTCCACAAAGTTGGAAGCATAGCATTGTCCAAAATATCTTGGTATGCTGAACCACTAAGATGGCCCATCACAGGAAGTGAGGGGCCAAATCCTGGAGGGTTAGTGTCCCAATACTTTTGTCCACATAGTGTAAGTGATTATTCCTGCTTTGTGTGACATTCTTAGGAGAGAATAATAATCAGGAACAGATTTGGGATCACAGATTTATTCGTTTCGATTTGTTCAGTGAGTCGGGTGATTCCGAAGAGTCGGTTCTCTGTGAGTGACTCTGTGTGTGAGAACACCGGTCCTCTGCTGATGACGCCTCACGCGTGTGTGTTTGTGCAGGAAATGCGGTGGCTCTCGGTGGACTGACAGTGTCATCTCTAAATCAGCCGGCAAGAATACACTTTACCAGCAGGACGAGGGTATGGCATGGGCTTTTACTCGATGCCTTTTGATTAGAGGCTGTTTTTCTGCTCTTATAGTCCTCTCTCTGCTCCTGACTGCCTGTCTGGGCTGCAGCTAGGCTACTTTAGCCAGAAAGCTAGTTAGCAAGCAAGCTAACAGATAAATACCTATATACTTAGCATTAGAGCTAGTTGCCAGCTTGACTGCTGTCCTGAAAGGCTTTACTTGACAGCTGGAGACTGTCATCCAAATATCGTGACAATAACAAGCAACTATAGTGGCACAGTCACTCATTAGTGCACAGGTTGGAGTGAAAATGTACGACAACAAGACTTATAATGTAGACTTATAATCAAGCGCAGATACACAGTTTTGCAATCAAATGGTACCCAGCTGTAAAATATTAATTTCCCTGAATCTTCTTAGTTTATTGCTGTGGCTCTGTTAGTTAGTAGTAGAGGTAATATACTTATTTAAAATACCATGATAATGCCATGACTAAAACAAGTAACTGTGGTGATAAACGCTTTCATTAGTGCACAGACTGGAGTGAAAAAGTAGCACAACAAACTCGCACTGAAAACCTCTAATTAAAATATACAGGTTTGTAATTACATGGAATGAACACTCAGTTGTAAAATATTCGTCTTCATCTTCTTAGTGTCTCACTGTGGCTGGCTCTAGTGAGTACTAGAGATAAAATACTCATTTGCTTAGCAGCAGTTTGATTGCTGCCCTGAAAGACTTTCCTTGACACCTAGGGACTGTCAGCAACTATAGTGCTACAGACACTTGGTTCACAGACTGGAGTGAAAATGTAGACCTAACTCACACATATCACTGAAAACAGTTTATATTTTGAGGTCACTCAGAATAGAATAGAATATATTTGTCACTGCAATGCAGAGAAATGTACAGGGCAATGAGATAAGACTTGCAGTTTGCTGATGCTTAATAACTGGGATGCAACTACTATTTTCCAACCCTCAAACTTCACTTACTTACTAATGAGAGGTAGAATTTTAATGTTGGAGGAGTAGGAGGCCAGTTTCTCAGCACTGAAGGAGTGTTGATGGCTGAGATGAGTTGAAATATGCACAGAGAAGTTTGTAGTGAAGTGGTGCATTGAAGTACAGCTTAGATGTAGTGTCTATATTATAGTAAAATGTATAGAAATAGTTTTCTTTGCAACTAGATTTAAAAAAAAAAAGCAAGATAGTGTATTTGTAGCTGTTTTGTGTGAGGTCATTAAATGCTTTGGATGTCTGGTTCTAATCACCACTCTGAACGACTTTGTTTAATGGTTGAAATGTGGTGTAAATTAGATTATATGTTGTGATCTCCTGTTTAATGCTGTATTGTGATCCTTGTGGTATCAGTAGTTTTGTGTGTTTTTGCTCTGGGTTTGTAGACCTCTAAGATGCGGAATGTTATATGATCACCTTGTAAAGGTGTGTGTGCGCAATGCGCTGTTGGTGATTTTGAGTTTCTATACAGAATAACATAAAAGGGTCTTAGAACTTTAAATAAAAAAGTGCAGGCAACCCTCCAACAAAATGTAGCCCTCTCTTCTTCTACACAGTTATTTAACACATTAATACAACATGAATTGTGTCCAATTATCATCCAGTCCAGGCAGTCGAATATATTGTGAATAAAAAGCCTCATTACCTTCAATGAAATTATTTTAATGCAAGCATGACCCAGATGTTCTTGAGATGTGTGAATAGATGTTCACATGCATTCTTCTTCACGCAGGCTGGTATTGAGCACTTGTTGATGGAGTACATGCTCCAGTGAAATGACAGACCAGGGTAATAATAATCAGAACATCTCTGGAAACCCATTTGCTGCCCTCTTCAGTTCCCTTGCTGATGCAAAGCAGTTTGCATCAGGACAAAAGCAACAGCAGCAAGCCGATCCACCTTGTAAGTTCTCTTTTTGATTCGCTGGTGAGCCGTGACTGTTAGAACTAGCCTAGGCCTTCAGTTTGGGTCATAAATATCAAGGAGTATTTTAGTGACAAGGTAATAACATTGCAAGTAATTTTTTTCTAAATTAATCACAGACATCTGAACATTGTAAAAGACGTTTCATGTGTTACCTTAAGCATGCGACAAACAAATGAGTATATCATTTACCCTGCATGTCATTTAATAAAGCTTAGAGCGGAAACGTATTACACAGCCCCTCATATTCACAGTCAGTGACGCATCCAGAACTTCCAGAGGGATTTTCTCTCACAGAATTGATCACACCCATTGGAGTTCAAAGTCTGATTTCCCCCCCCCACTGTTTCTTTCCAATTATGGTGATGGATAAACTGACATTTTCAGAGATTTTAGACAAATCAATTGCTTAGCTGTACGTACGTGTTACCATGGAGAAAACAATTCTAAGTGGATCATTTTTGCTTTGGGTGTTTAAATAATTTAACACTACCATCTCCAACCAAAACAACAATGAAATAAGAATAAATTTAAGTACAAATATTATTGGAAAGATCAGTAAAAGTAAACTAAACTGTATGGTCTGCCAGTTGAGTTGTGTAGTATATTTGTCAGTATAGATCCTGTGAAATATGCATAATCATGCTTTTGTGATGTTTTATAGCGGAAGACTCTGGGGAGAGCCAGTCAGAGTCTGACAATTCAGTATCTGACAGCATAGAGGACAATGATGACTCGGTGGCGGAGATCAGCCGCTCTTTCCGCTCGCGGCAAGAGCTCTGTGAACAGCTCAATGTCAATCACATGATCCAGAGGATTTTTCTCATCACTTTGGACAACAGTGAGTCCTTATCATCAATAAACCTGTCTAGCTTTAGCTAAACCCCGCATTCTGCTCACCTTATCTGATCCTTAAGTAGTCCTGACATAGTGATTACAAATCACCTGATAGCAAATAATTAAACGGACTGCAACTATTTTAGCTTATGTTTCCGTTGGAACAATTGGGATGTAAATTGGGTGCATGTCATGAAGAGGGTTGAAGCGACTGTAAATAACACAGAGCAGGAAAGACATGATGCAATAAATCTTCACACCACAAGCGAGCAAAATTTGCCCGGTGAATAATCAGATCACACAAATGGGAAAGGATGCAAGGGGGAAAGGGAATTCACTTCTAGAATTGACTAATTCTAATGTGCATCAAGTTTATCCAGTGTAAACTCTGCAAAATCGGGAACCTTGGATGCAAAAGCCAATAGAAAAAAGGTGTGTGTGTTATAGAAAAGAGGGTGGCGGTAGCTCAGTGGGTAGGATACTTGCCTCCGGACCAAGAGGTCGCAGGTTCGAATCCTACCTCTAGCACCACCTCTGGGTCCCTGAGCAAGACCCTTAACCCCAAGTTGCTCCGGGGAGAGACTGCCCTGTAGTTACGGAATGGAAATGGCTTTGGATAAAAGCGTCTGCTAAATTCCGTAAATGTAAATGTGTGAGAATAAAAAAAGTCAATGAAAGAGCCGATCCTCAGTCAGAGCACTCTCAATACAGTTGCCTAGCCATTCACTGAACTACATATTTTCTCCAAAAACACGTAGCATCAGGACCAGCCATAGTTGCCTGATTTTTGCTCCACCGCAGAAAACTGCAGGGTGGTGCGCCGATGTGACTATGGCTTTAAAGAGCAGTGGTGAGTAATGTTTATTAGAGTCTGAGCTGTGTCTGACGTCAGCTGGGAGATACTAAGTAATGATATTCTACCTATTTGCCCACTTTAGGCATCGACTATAATAGTTACTGTGAAGAAAAAAGGCCAAATGTTGAGAGTAATTAATAATAGGCCATTAAAATCTCGATTAATTGAAAATTTTTAACTCGATTACGATTAATGAACGATTATTTTATTTATCACTGACAAGTTTTGTACAGTAAATATGCTCACATATTACAAGTGAGAGATATTTGAATGAAGGGTGCGTTTCTTGATTTTAAAATAATTGAAGGAAACACACACACACACACTATCTACTGTCTATATTTTTAAAGGGAGAGTAATCGGAATAATCGACCTGGAAAAATTTGATCGATTATAGGTTCTGAATGTCGATTTCGATTACTTTTCGATTAATCGCCCAGCCCTAATTAATAACATGGTTTTTAATCATAATCATTCAAGATAGGTCTCAGTGTGGCTTATTGACACGTTCTGTCAGAGAAACATGACTAGAAAATCACAAAGACGGTCATTTGTAGATTTGTTGGCTTCTAAAATACTATAAAAACAATGGCACCATTTCTTCTAAATCCTTTGATGAGCTCCCCTGAGATGATAACAGTGCGACATTGCTTTCCAGAAGCAGAGCTGATGACTTCATCCTTTTGTCTGTTAGGTATCTTAGTCATCAGCATTACTTCATCTGTTGCTGGACTGTTTTCCTTCCCCACCTCTTTGCTTGTTCCCTAGTGTTTTTTTAGACAGGCCCAACCATTACGTTAAGTCCAATAACACAAAACTTATTCCTGGGCTCTTGATAATGTACAGCTGAGACATAATGGACAACTCTGATACCTTAGTAAACTATTGCTATGTTTTTAGCTTTTGGATGTTCAATTAAACCGACTAACTCGGCAGTCGTACAATATCACCAACGCTGGGAGGGGGAAGGCACATATTCTATATGGACAAAAGTATTGGGACATGTCTCTTAAAGATATGGTTGGATGAGTTCGGTGTGGAAGAGATTGACTGGTCCACACAGAGCCCTGAGCTCCACCCCATCCAACACCTTTGGGATGAACTGGAACAGAGACTGTGACCAAGGCCTTCTCAGCCAACATCAGTGCCAGCCCTCATAAATGCTCTACAGAACGAATAGGCAGAAATTCCCACAGAAACTCTCCAAAATGGAAGCTCTTACAGGTGCAAAGGGGAGACCAACTCCATATTAAAGTCTCTGTATTTGAGTACAGAGAATGTAGTGTACATCCGTTCTCTTAAGTGAAAGACAGCCACATTGTTTTGAACTCCCATTAATCCCATTAAAACAATGTTGTATGTGATAATATGAACACGTTTTGTTCTCATTGAAAAGATCTGCTTGGAACAAAGTTTCATATGACACGTTTCCATGAATTTTAATGCATGGTTGCTATTCATTTATTGAATTTAATGTACTGAAAAATTGATGAAATGTGGCGGGCGCGAAAGAGACCTAATTTTACGGGTGGCCAGTTCCAAGGTGTAGTAAATTGTGACTCTTCAACCTTAGGCTGCTGTTTGTAAGCAGCCACAGTGTTTTTAAGCAGCTGATTGAGGATCTGAAAGTAAAGGTAACAGACTCTTAAAAAGTGAAAGAAGAATAAAACAGGTCAAGAAAGCTCTCCGAAGATCATGCTTGTGGTTTGGTCAGGTATGCTAAACATCCACATGTCTGCCAAGGCTTTACCAAAAGATTTGGCTGGCAGTAGTAATGCACCGTCCCAGTGTGCAGTTATAAAATATCCAAAAATTGTGTTCATGGAAGGGTCATCAGAAGGGAATAGGGCTGCACGATATTAGGAAAACATGCTACATGCGATAATGTTGTTGAGTGTTGCTATGGCGATATCACATGCGATAAGTGAGTAAACACTTAGCCTTTATAGTTTTAATGTTTTTCTGCTTTGGATTCGCTGCTAACAGAGACTCCAGACTCTGACTAGTCTATGAGGAAAAAAAGGAAATGCAATATTTCCAGTCAAACATGTTTTTTTTTTTAAAGAATTTACTTAAACAGAGCATTTAATGCCTCAATAAAACATTTGAACCATTGAACATTGTTAATAATTTTAAATAAATGTAAACATAATTTAAATTATAGTTAGTTCTTAGCCAGAAATAAATAGCAAAAGGAAGAATCTCTAACAGCAGCACAGAAGATGAAGAAACTGCCCCAGTGATGTTTTTGCCCTCTTCTCTGTGGCTCTGGGTGAAGAGTTTTGGAAAAACACCATTTATTGCAGTTCAGCGATATATTGTGCAGCCCTAGAAGGGAATCTTGACTATGAAGTCAGAGTATGCTAAAGGCAAGTTGCAGTTGTGAGCTGTGGTCACATTAAATAAAAAACTGTTGCCTGTAATATCTAAAGGTACAGTTTTAGAAATAAAAGGAAAAGCATTTAAACAAAAGAACACCTTGCTGGCTGTTGAGCATTAAGCTGGTTGTATTAAAGTGTAGCAGCCGCTTGCACAGGAAATACTGTGAGGCTAGAGAGGGAAGAAGAATGCTACTAAATATCAACAAATCCTGGAAGCTAATTTCCCACAGTCTGGAGAAGAGGAAGAATATTACATTGAGACAAACTATGTCAAAGTGAGCCTTAACCTAATACAAGAAAAGAAAAGATTAAGAGTTTGAAATGAACGTTCGCATACTTGAACATTCTTGAAAATCTGTGGCTAGAAGCGTTTTTCAAGGAAAACAATGCTTCCTGTTGAGGAACAGAAACACTGTTAGGAGGCTGCAAGAAACATTTCAAAACTGTGAAATGAATTACTGCCTGAAATTGTGTGCAAACTTATGCACCAACTACATATATATTTACATTTATATTTTATATATGTTAAAAAGTAATTACATTTACATTTACATTTACGGCATTTGGTTGACGCTCTTACCCAGAGCGACGTACATCAGTGCTTAAGAAGTGTTTAACCAAGATACTGCAGCCAGAGCATCTATACAACAACTGTCACATAATAAGTAGCCAACACCTAACCCAACAATACATGAGCCATAGACATTAACATTGGCAGAAATGTTTCATGCAAAAGTGGTGTTTATTTCGCTTTCAGAATCAACAAAATGTGTAATTTAGTAACACTACAGTCCACATCCTCATATTCTTGTGGTGAACAGTGTCAGAACAGAACTGTTGTTTTGGCCTTCAGGTGACCCCAGTCTCAGGAGTGGAAATGGCATCCCCCCACGCTGCGTCTTCCTTGAAGAGATGGCAGCTGACCTTGATGGCCAGGACTGGCTGGACATGGACACGATAGAACAGGTGAAGATCTGCGTTTTGCTGTTGTTTTTTTTTTCTTTCCTGAAAGCATGGCTTGTGTATTTTAATAAACGAGTACGTTTTTTCCCACACAACCTCTCAGGCTATTTTCAGTCGGCTGCTTTTGCTAGAACCGGGGAACCACCTCATCTACATGACTTCCTGCAGTGCGGTGAACCTGTCAGCGGATCGAGATGCTGGGGAGAAGCGGGCCATCCCGTATCTTTTTGCCTGTTACCAGAGAGCTAAGGAAGAGGTGGGTGACTCCGTCATCTACTCAGACTACACTTGTGTTGTTTGAACCCTTAGCTGCTCTAATCAGAATGAGAATGTTATTGATCCTGTAGGAAATTGCTGCTGTTATGAATGCATAGACAAACAGAGAGACAGGACAGAAATGGTATAAAATATATAACTATAACAAGAAATTTAAAAACACTAAAATATGATGACGAGGTACCGAGCAGCTGTAGCATGCTTGCAGAAGGCACACTGTAATTTTAGGGCTTATAAATAAAAATTCTGATTAATTTGAACCATATACTGCAAAGCATTTACATGTAGAGCTGCTAAGTCAGATCATTACTTATGGCAGCTTGGGATCTCCTATTATTCTCATTAGAGGCAGCTGGTGGTCTAGCGGTTAGGGTGTTCGCCCTGCAATCAGAAAGTCGTGGGTTCAAATCAGGACTGCTAGTGGCATCTCAACTTCCTGATTGCACCACTAGGCTACCAGCTGCCCCATATGGATTTAATTAAAGAAATATGAAGGCAAAATTTGTATAAATTGTCCAACACACTGTTACTGTTTCGGCTGGTGGCCGTTAAGGGCCACTGTTTTTCTGTTTTCCCCTGATTAGGTTTTGTTTGGCTTTTATTTT
>JBBPDC010000001.1:18519711-18533086 GCA_037974485.1 Hemigrammopetersius urotaenia | reverse complement strand
ATAGATAGATAGATAGATAGATAGATAGATAGATAGATAGATAGATAGATAGACAGATAGATAGATAGACAGATAGACAGATAGACAGATAGATAGAGAGATAGATAGATAGATAGATAGATAGATAGACAGACAGATAGACAGATAGATAGAGAGATAGATAGACAGATAGATAGAGAGACAGACAGATAGATAGACAGACAGATAGACAGATAGATAGATAGATAGATAGATAGATAGATAGACAGACAGACAGACAGACAGATAGATAGATAGATAGATTACAGATAATAAGCTAATACTGTTCTGTACCTCAAATCTAGTTATAGGTTGCAGGTTATTGTTTTTAAACAAATTCCTGTCTGTTAGATTTGAATTATAATGCAAATCGTGCCCTCCTTTCTTCCTTCTCCCTTGGTGTAGGCTCCCCTGCACGAGTGGAACACGGAGGAACACCACGGTGTTCGCAGTGTTATTCAGATCAGCACCGTGTCTGTCCTCAATGCATCCTGCGAAGCCGTCAATGCTCTCGGCGCAGTCAGAGCATCCCGAGTCGTTGAAGCCGGTGAGTTTCTGTTCTCATCAACAGGTTCGCCTTTTAAGTTAGATGCACTTTAGAAGGGCACTTTATAAATGTATTGTTATTATTAACTGTACTTTGTACCTTTTCCAGGCACATGGATGTCAACTACTACAACCACAAGCACTACTTCCTCTAGTACAAAGGGTAAGTAAGTGATAAATACTTCACAATTTAAGTGGTTCCTCCTCAGCATGACTTTTATCCTAACCCATAAAACCCTACACATATTATTCAGAGGTTTAAAGATATTTGCATAATGTGTAATGAGTTACATATATATATATATATATATATATAAACGCTATGGTGGAATAAAAATATGGTCTGATCTCATAAATGGGCCTTTGATGGGCAACCTTTGTGAGGCGTTCAGAGCGTGTGTGTGTTTGCACACAGATGGGTTTTAGTGTAACACTAGAAGGCAGCTGATGGCCAGAGAGCTCTCATCCAGTCTCCTGACTCCCATTAGCCCAAAATACAGCTTCGCGTCTGCTGGCCGGAGCTCTTGCTCTCTGCCTTGCGGCAGAGCAGAGGACTGCAGCTGTGCATGAGTGAAAATAAGATTAACCAGCCTTTGTTTCTGCGAGACCAACCAGGACTCCATTTAGTTTCTGTTAAACGTGACACTGGTGAAACTGTGACTGTTTCTACTGATATAGGAACCGATGTAGGAACAAAGTATATTTATATAAATATCACAAACATATTTGTTTACAGAGTCAGGTCGGTGTCAGGTCACACGAATATCTGTAAAGAATTGAAGCCAGATCACGAAGGTCTGGCAGGTCATTTCATGATTAACCATTTAAAACCACTGCGATATTGTGCTCCAAGGTGTTTATATTATTCATCTTTGTCCATCAGGTTCTAAATCACATCTTAAATCCTGAATTGAACTGTTTGCATCATTACTGAATTGTGATGAGAGAGAGAGAGAGAGATAAAGAGACAGAGGGAGAGAGAGAGAGAGACAGAGACAGAGAGAGAGAGAGAGAGAGACAGACAGAGAGAGAGAGAGACAGACAGACAGAGAGAGAGAGAGAGTGAGAGAGAGACAGAGAGAGAGAGAGACACACAGAGAGAGAGACACAGAGACAGAGAGAGAGAGACAGAGAGAGAGAGAGACACATAGAGAGAGAGACACAGAGACAGAGAGAGAGAGACACAGAGAGAGAGAGAGACACAGAGAGAGAGAGACACAGAGAGACAGAGAGACACAGAGAGAGAGAGAGACAGAGAGAGACAGAGAGAGAGACAGAGAGCAGAGAGAGAGAGAGAGACAGATTCAGAGATAAAGAGAGAGAGAGAGAGAGTGAGAGAGAGAGAGAGAGAGACAGATTCAGAGGGGGAGAGAGAGAGAGAGATAAAGAGGGAGAGAGAGAAAGAGAGACAGAGAGTGTGTGTGAGAGAGAGAGGCAGAGGGAGAGAGAGAGAGAGAGAGAGGCAGAGGGAGAGAGAGAGAAAGAGATATAAAGAGATAGAGAGAGAGACAGATTCAAAGATAAAGAGAGAGAGAGAGACAGAGAGCAGAGAGAGAGATTAAGAGATTGTAAAAGTCTGGAACCCTAAACTGAACTCTTGTCATCTCAGCACCTGCAACAGTAAAACCGCCGCAAGGAACCAAGAAAGGTTTGTCCAGATCTTGTTGCTTGTGTAGAGCACTGTTAGCATGCCTGTTCGCTCACCACCACTGCACTGCCTGCACATCCTCCCTCCAAGATGCTTCATACAGGTTTCCAGAGGCACAAGCTCTTATGTGTCCCACAGTAGAAGAA
Source organism: Hemigrammopetersius urotaenia (assembly GCA_037974485.1). Taxonomy (NCBI): domain Eukaryota; kingdom Metazoa; phylum Chordata; class Actinopteri; order Characiformes; family Alestidae; genus Hemigrammopetersius; species Hemigrammopetersius urotaenia. The sequence continues at coordinate 18,530,728 of JBBPDC010000001.1, read as the reverse complement.
TTAAAATCATTGCAACCCATAAATCCACTCAAAGTTTTGGCATATTCCTTTCCCTGTTGATTGAACAGCTGCTTGCGTCTCTGGAACTGTTTTAGAAGGAGCGCTTCGACCATAGAAAACACATTTCCATTTCCGAATGGATGCTTCATCATCCTCTCTGTTCTCTTCCATTCTCTCACTAGACAGCTATGAGGTACAGCTGCTACACAACAGAGTGTATGTTCTGTTTTAATAAAGCACTGGGAGCTTTGTCACAGGCTACAGGCTGCTTTCATCCACCACACTGCAGTATGCATCACTTCAGCTGCTGGTTTTGGCTTCGTTTATAGGAAGAGTCCTGCCGAAACCAAAGGACCAGTGACTGGTTCTGCCGTCTGGTGTCGGAGAGGACTTTTCTGGCTTGTCTGTTCTTTTCTGGAAAGGTTGTTTGTAAGATGCGCCTGCGCTTTCTTGTATGTGTCACCAGAGGGCAGCGGAGTCGTCATTGCCGTCATCATCATCCTCATCTTACTGCTAGCCATCCTGGGCAGTGTGCTCTACTTCCTGTACAAGAAGGGCCGGCTCGCATGTGGGCGCTCAGGGAAGCAGGACCTGTATGTGCTTTTTCCATATATTTTTTTATTTGTCTGTCTGTCTTTGAGATTTGCTGAGGGTTCAAATGCCGGTGTCACATAACTAACCACATTGCATAAAACAGGTAGAAAAATGATGAAATTTAGGACTAACGCAGTAGTAACATCTATTAAGTCATCAAGCCGTCTGCCAGTCTAGCTTAAAGGCAGAGAGTTCGTCAGCCGTTGCATTACACACACACACAGAGAGAGAGAGAGAGACAGAGAGAGAGAGAGAGACACACAGAGAGACAGAGAGACACACACACACACAGAGACAGAGAGAGAGAGAGAGACACAGAGAGAGAGACACAGAGAGAGAGAGACACACAGAGAGAGAGAGACAGAGAGACAGAGAGAGAGAGAGAGAGAGACACAGAGACACAGCTCCTCCCATCCACTTCCAAACCAAACCAGAGCTTTCTAAAACTGCAGTCATCCACAGAACACGTTAATTGCCAAACTGCATCATGCAGTGCATCTGTCTGGAGGTAAAATAAAAGGTTAGAATCTGCTGTGGACCCCATTTGTTTAGCTATTTGTCTTTACTTTTGCTTTCTATTGGATCAGTAATGTTAAACCCGTTTCTGCATGCCTTGCATGAGCAGCTTTCTCTAAAGGTGTCTCGCCCTCAGGACGAAGGAGGTGTCCAGTAAAGACGACATCGTTGTGGAGATGAAGAGCGGCAAGTCTGAGGAAGCTGTTCTTCTGCAGGGAGTCAATGGTGATAAAAAGATTCCCAATGACCAGGTTGGTTATGCCAGTTTTGCTGCTGTAGCTGATGAATAAATAAGCTGGACAGGCAGTTCATTCCAGTGGTGTGTAATAATTTAATTTACATTATTAACTAAAAATTGTCCTTTTCTTTCCACCTCGTCTCCCGTCACTCCGGCTGCCGCGTTTCCCCCGAAGTGAAAAGCGAAGGCTGTGCTTGGACGTCTAACGGCCTCCGCACTATACTCTCCCTCAGGGTGGGACCTTCACAGTGAGAGGCCTTGAGCTTCTTCCCTGCAGGACCGCCATTCACTCCTCGCTGTGGCAGAGGAGGACAGGCCTCACTTTGTAGAACGCTTCAGATTCTTTTTTTTTTTTTTTTGGTATATTACCCCAAATGCCTTGACAGCATGCGCTGTCCCCGAAGAACAATCTGTGCTTTTTACATGTTGTATATATGAACTCTTGTACATATTTAGGTATTTAAAATGCTTTAGGCAAAGGTGCTTCATGGCTGAGTGATCGGAGGAGGAGGAGGAAGGCTGTCCTGCTTTGCTGACTGTTCAAATCGCTCACTTCTTCTTCGTCATATAGTCTGTGCACTGAAACACTGACAACTGTCTAACACTGCTGTGCTAATTCAACACAAACACTGTATTTACTTCCAACGCAAAACACGCTACAGGCTGCCAGGCGCATCTGGAAAGATGATTTTTCTTAAACCTTTGAAAACACCCTCAAATCATTACTTCACCGTTTTCCCACTGAATTTAAAGGGTCGATATTTCGTGATGAACAGACCAATAAAAATGGCTTGGAGTTAGTTACGCTTCTTCCGTTAAATTACACAGAAAGTTATTTCCCTTTTCCTGAAACGTTACTGTGTGGACATACGAGGGTCCGAGAGCGAGTGAAATGATGTTTTGTGGATTTCCAAGTACAAATAAGTCCACATTCACTTTTAATTTGCTGATATTGGCAGGAAAAATATACGTGACCCGATCTGCCGTAATGAGTCGGAAGTCGGCGTTCTGTTTATTGAGGTACGGGCCGATTATGTTGAAAAGCATCAAAAATATCGATTTTTCTTTTTTGGTCTTATATGAAAGAAAAGGTCTTCAAAATGAATCTCTCAGAGTTTCATCATAGAAATAATTGTGAAAATGTACTTCAATGGCTGTTTAAGTTGAGCTGCAGCTCTCAGATCGTACAGAAAGATGAATTATTTGATAAGTATTACGTAAATATTTTTGAAATAATTGGCGCTTCAGTCTGATTTAATGTATTCTTGTCTAAATGTCTGCAGTAAAATGTTGTTGTTGGAATACTGGGTGCATGTCTGTGAATGCTATGGAAAAAACAGACAAAAAACTTTAAATGCGATTTTCTCGTTTTTTCAGTTGGAAAATGATGCTGCGAGACCAGAATTCAAACAACAGTAACTCGACAACTGTTTAAGATGCAGCTTTGACCAAGATATCATTTTAAAGCTTATTTTGTCATCTTTTCGGTGATATTTTGGGTCACTGTGACTCATTTTGCCAGATCAGGTCACATATATACTTTTCCTCCACATGTTTGACCTCAATGGAAGTTATGCACTAAAACTGAAAAGCCTCTCCTCTGATACCACGGTCCACGTCTTTGCCTTCTGATAATGGTCTGGTCTTCGTCTTGCACTATTTGTAAATAAAGAGTTCGACTCTAATATGGCTGTCAAGGCGTTCTGGGTGAATTTAAGTCATCAGTGCAGGTGCAAGCATTAGATTGGTCAGTAAAAATAGAAAACTATGTAGAAGCTGGTAGTTGCCTGTTTTAGTTCTTTCTAAAAATATTTTCCCGCTTTCTTTTTCTTTGTACTTGGCTTGAATAAATGTATTTTTTTTACTTTAAAATGTAAAAATAAACTAAAAAAAAAAGGGACGTGAAGCGAGAAAATGAGCACCAAAGCATTATTCAGCACATATTCTACACAACAGAACTACCAAAGCCGAACTGTGCCCCTACACACGGCACAGTGGATCCGGAAATGTACACTAGTCTAGCCAATCGGATATTTACTCCTAATTCTGAAGCATGTTCCAAATGTTCAGGTCTATGCAGAACTGTTTCTCTGTTTCTATGGTCATGTGACTGCTTCAATCAGGCCAGAAGATTTCAAATCTCCACTAATGAACTTTCTGTCCCAAGCTGAATAAAATATTTCCTTTTTGAAAACTGTGTTCGGTGTCCGTTCTTTAGGGCTTCTTACACCAAGCAAAATAAAACCATACATAGTACATAATAGGGCTGGGCGATTAATCGAAAAGTAATCGAAATCGACATTCAGAAACTATAATCGATCAAATTTTTCCAGGTCGATTATTTCGAGTCACGAGACCCCGCTCCGTTATGTTACGTTATTCCGCCGACATGTCGAGCACGGAGAGCTTCAACACCGAGACAACTGAGCAACTTGTCAGTGAACTATGAGGGCAAAAAAAAAAAAAATAATATAATAGTTCATTAATCGTAATAGAGTTCAAACGTTCAATTAATCGATATTTTGATTTTAGGCCAAATCGCCCAGCCCTAGTACATAAGCAGTATAATACAAAACATAAGATCCAACAACTGCACGTTTATTCAAAATTGCTTTAATAACGTATAAATCCAAAAAAAAGAAAAAAAAAGAAAATGACTTTATGAAGGAGGGGGTCTCTGGGTTGGAGTACATCGACATTAATAAATAACATTAGTCTTTATTTCTTAACAAAAGGAAACGACACACAAGAGCATCCTCCTCTCCACGTGTAAACGACTTCAGGGAGAGGGAATGCGTCCCACTGCACCGCGCTTCTAACTCGTGGTTTCCAGTTTCTAGCAACTGCTGGGCTTTTACAGCAAGGCTTCCGATCGCACAGACCTGTTCCGTCAACACTGCGTCCCGAGTCGGTGGCTTCTGCGGGGAGTTTAGTTTACAGAACTCTTACAGAACATTACTTCCTCTACGTCGGATGGCGAAAGTGTATGCACGTACTGAAAAGTCTGCATTTTATACAGTATATCCAAACATGTTTGGCTTTTAACATGTCCTTTGAAAGACAAAGGGTAAAAAAAAAAAGCCTACGTGAACCAATTGCTACTGTAAAGGGGGTGCACAGGTCTAATGGAGTAGTTAAACCAGAGAAGCCATTCTGAAACACTCACTCACAGACAGGCGGACAGACGTTAACACGATTTAAAAAAAAAAAAAAAAAAAGTATAAAAAATAAAAAGAATCATGGCACTGAGGGAGAATGGCAGTTTGGATCACGAGCATGACTATCAGTAAGGCAAAGTAAATCTCAGAGCCGTACTGGCAGGGTGAGGTGTGCTCGCTCGCTCGCTCTCTCTCTCCTTTCTTTCTGAGGTTTTAAAGGCTGGAACCCCTGTTTCCAACCCATAGCGAGCCATGTTCCATGAGTTAAGGCTACTACTGATGGTGGCAAGAGACATTCATGAGTATCTTACATTGTTAAATAACATTTACATGCATACATGGAGTATTAGTACATACAACCTTCTTAACACTGACTTTTGTTTAAAAAAAAAAAAAAAAAAGTCCTCAAATGCAACTGAACACGGAGGACCTCCTCCAATCAGCTGCAGAGATGGAATCTGAAGACAGGGTTAGTTTCAACAGCACCGGATTGATGACTGTACCAGCCTCTGTACCATAGAGGACGCAGTACCTGTAAGTAGAGACTGAGGACATTTCGTCTTTTTTTTTTTCTCTCTCTCTCTCCATTTCCTTCCGTTTGTTTAATTGAACAGTGTAGCACTGTGCATACATCCAAAGTGATATGAGATTCAGCGCAAAAGGAAAGACCGCCCTGAAATACTCAAGGAAGTTATGGCAACGCGAGGAAAGAGCTCCCTCTTGTGGTATGAACGGAGACGTTCCAGTCATGAGAAAAGAAAAAAAAAAAAAACGAAAAAAAAACGACGTTGCTGAGGGGGAAAAAAAAACAAAAAACTTTTTTAAAAAAAATTTTTTTAAATAGAGAAGCCTTCAGGGAAGTGGTTCCCAAAGTCAGTTCTGGGGACCCCAGGCTTTGCACATTAGTCTTTTCTAATTGAACACACCTGACCCAGCACACAAGGACCTTTCTAATTAGTTCACGAGTTGAATCGGCTGTGCTGGGACAGCACTAAATGTGCGCAGTGTGGGGGAGTCGCAGGACTGGGTTTGGAACCACCCTGGCTTAGCGGCTAAACAGAACGGAGAACCTTCGCCGGGATGTCATTCACTCTTTACGGGATCAAGGCCTTATTCTGGGCAGCGAAACAAAAAAATCAGGTCGACGTTTCTACACATATGGCACTGCTCACAGTATTATTCACATCAGTAAACAAAAAAGAGAAACAAAAATAAAATTCTGACATATACAGGAATGCAAAATGAAATTAAACATTGCCATTTCCACATACTCTATATATATACCTAACTATACACACGATTTTAAAGTGACAGTATCTTAGCACAAACTGGTATACTGTGCGACATACCAACACACACACACACACACACACACAATATACAATATTGACAAGAAATACAGTAATCTGAATGAAATAATGAAGAAAAAAAAAAACGAACTGTTCTAGTCAGAAAACAAAGCATCCCTACTTCACATGGTGCAATCAAAAATACTGAACTACATGCCAAACCTGTCCACAGATGACTTCAAGGCAAAAATGGAGTAAAAATGTAGCAAACAGCCAACAAGCTTGTATGTCCCCAAGGTAACAACATTGTTTCCATTCAATCCAACAAGGCTTAATGTACCTACAAGCTTCATATCATGGAAGTACCTGCAATGCCAGTGCAATATTTTTAGATAATACACACCCACACAATCACGTACTGGTGACAAATCGTTTCTTTACAATAACACCAGGCGGCACTTCCTAAACCGCAGGCGCCTTCCATTCGAACGCCCTGAACAAGCGCCCGAGCAGTGGTTTAGGAAAAGCCGACGGCGGTTATAAGCTACGGCCTAATTACTGCAACGTCAGGGACTTCAATGCAGCGCCCCTGCCCTGAAATAGTTCAACGTTTCATCGCCCGTTCAATACTGATAGTCCATGTTTTAGATGTACGGTATTCCTGAGAACAGAGGCAGAGTGTAGAGGACCTGACAGAAAACACAACCACGCCTTCACCCTGGAGAGCAGGCAGGCCATCCCAGGCTGCCACTGAGCGGTCATCCACTGTCTGAGGGAGGGAAAAAAAAACAAAAACAACGAGGTCAACCTCAAATAAGGCTTTTCACAAAAGAGTGCCACGTCGGTACATGCAGGCACATCTCCATCTCCCGATTCCTGTACGACCGCGGCGGCCGAGAGCAGTCGGCTGGATGGCGTCTCCGGATCCCGTCTGGACTCTCGCGCCGAAATGAGGGGGTGGTGGGGCTTCCAAAAGGGAGAAAAGCGATCAAACCCGACCTGGAGCCACGCCTACACAAGCTGCTTGGAATTTCAAGTATGCTACATCAAATTCAACTGAACAGATACTGTCACTTTAAAAACAGGTTAAACACAATATTCACAAATATACATTTAAGGCTTAATTGTTTAGCACTAAGAATAGTAGCAGCAGTAAAGCACTTCTGAATTAATAACAACAAAAAACATTAATACCATAATAATAATAATAATAATAATAATAATAATATATTAAAGTGATCAACGATCAATAATGATTTCACTTAGAAACAGACACGAGCTAACACCTCACCAAAAATCTGAACGATTTCTGTCCTGATTTAACAGAAATTTGGCCAGGCGGCTGGCCTGTATAAGCAAATACTTCCTTCTCACAAAGCAAATATCACCTTGTGTCCCAATGTCCCAACCCCTAAATGTGTTAGAGAACACTGCCTGTAGAAAACGCACTTATATAAAGCCGATCATTTTCCACCACACTAATGACGTACATACAGGATGAAGGTTACAACACAGATGCGAGGGCCTGCCTGGTTCAGCACTCCTTTAAAGGAATAGCTCAGTCAAACGCGCTAACGTGCTTAACTAGAGACATACAACCACGCTAGCATGACATCACTTCCACGATGCCAGTCAGGGGTCGCTGTATTCATTCAGTTACAGCAACGCTAGCCATTTTTGCCCAAGCTACTCTCAACAGAGAAAACTGTCCTCGTTTCTAGTGCAGGTCTTCCAATCTCCCACCATGTCCAATATCTTTACCGGAGTCAAAAGAGAGGTCTGCAGTTTCTGACCCTGTGTTTTCTCGGAGCACACTTGAAGCTAAATGTATTTCGGTTACAGTAAGGCTACGCGACAGCATAGGCGACGTGGCCCATCGATGCTGGTTCAAACCATTTTCAATGGCCACCATCTAGTGACGGTCACACAGTCCCCAGATTCTACAGACACGCAGGGAGAGAAAACTCCAGAAGTGACTAAGGATCACTGGTACACAAGTTCAGTAACCAATGACAACAGCAGATGTGGTCTGGGAACTGTTCCTCATGCCATGCTACTTAAGAAAAACAAACAAACAATAAAAAAAAAAAATTAAAAAAATCACACACGCGTATCTCGAGAAAGTACCAAAGCAACACGAATAAAGGCCATTTTTGACATCAGCAAATGTTCAGCTGCAGTTTTCCACATTTCCACATTCCAGACTGGTGGCTGAGAGAACAGCAGGCCAGGCTGAAGAGCTTCTTCCTTTCTCCAGCCTCCTCCTGGTCACGGGAGCCCTCTCTGCTGGCCCTCTCCAGCCTACATGTGTATATATTAACTATATTCAATATATGGACGTATATATTAAATTATCATATAAAACACACACAATATTTTTTTTTTTAATTTTCTTGTCCTTGCTTGAGCTTGACCCGAAGTCTCAGGGGACATGCAATGCCGTGAGACGAGTTTTGACAGCAGCGGTCCTGCTGTGCGAACACACTGTCGTTCATGTATGCAGCGCAGGTCTGCTCCAGACAGTCGGGTCGCGTGCCGGAAGGAGAGAGGCCTCCTGATGCTAGAGCTAAAAGCGGGCAAAAGTTCTGAACGCGCTCGCTGGCCTGGTGTCTGCGGCCGCGGGGTTGCTATGTGGTGACGTGAGCCGTGGAGGGCACGGACACAAACTCCCGCAGGATATCCTTCGCCATCTCGATATTGTTCTGTGCGATCATCAGGGCTTTCTGGATGTCCTGGTAGGAGTAGCCCTGGCTCATGAGCAGCTCGATTTCGTTGCTGATCAGTGGGTTGCTGGGTCCTGCTGTGGCTCCGGGCGGCACCGGGCTGGGCCTGCGCTCGGAGTTAATGCGGCGTGGCAGAGGCTTGGGAGGCCGCTCTGGAGCTTCTACCGAGTCAAATGCTGAAAGAAAAACGGCATGGAATTGTGAACGTGAGGTAAGGTGTGTGTGGGCAGCTGACATACAGCTAAACAAGAAAACACTGACCTGCGTTAAGTTTTAAATAAATAATAGAAGTTAAAACAAAACTGAAATTACATATGAAATTCCAACGAAGTATCACATAACTTTTAGAAAGAGCCCTTTCTTGCCTTGAATACTGTTCAGCACCATCTCAAGCATCAAATAATATAGCTGGAAAAGCATCCTAAATGATCTCCGTGATTTTTTTTGGATGTAGTTTGATTAAATCAGCAACACATCAAAGGTAAAACTGCTGTGCTGATGGGAAATGCATACACTGGCCCGTCATACCTGCTCACGCATTACCTATTTTGGCCTGTTTGTTCGTCAGAAACCCAAGAATGATGGCAACATTTAAATGTGCTTTAGGTTAGAACAGCTACATCTAATATGTAGATTTGAAGAACACTTACAGATTGATGCTCCCGGCTCACTTTCCACAGAGAGGCGGCTGAAAGCAGCGGAGGAGTTGCTGACCTCCGAGAGCGTGCGGCGGGCTACAGGCAGAGGGGGTTTGGGGATGTCGTAGCCGTTCTCCTCCTCTTCATACTCCATGTCTCGTGGCCCGTTTGAGTTCGCCAGTGGAGGCAACTCTGAGTAGTCTGGACAAGGAAGAAAGAGAGGCACTAAAAACTGCCCTCACGGTACATGTGCACTACAGATGCGGACAATTCAATATCACTCTAGAATGCGGAGGGTTGGTGTACCTGAGTCTCTGGCCTGATGAGGCAGAGAGGCAGTGAGAGCCTGGGCTTGAATGTTGTACATAGCTTCATACATCTGGGGGCCCTCAGAGTCCATATCACTGAGCAAAGCCCTGGAGAGGCAGGAGCAGTATTTTAAATGAGGAAATTTCCTGTCATCTTGACTGGATGACTTAATGATATGCGGTCATTAAGCAAATTAGGCAAGAATGTCCAAGTCTGACCTGAAACACTGGCAGCGGAAGCATATTTTAATGATCTCTAACATCTACATTAGGACAGATCAAACTATCACTGGACTTTATTTATACAACCGGGATCGGCTACCTTTCATCCAATCACGGACAAACTACGCATTCAGATACACACAAACACGATGTAAGATTGTGGATATCGTGCTCTTAACAATGACAGTAAGTGCAAGATTGATTAAAGGGGGGGGACTTTTTAATCAGATCAGAATAGGCTCATAAACCCCAACTTAATCAACGGTTGCAGCAGTTGCAGCTTCACCAAACTAATAATTCTTCGAGAAAACAGCAGAAATCCTGTTTGGGTGAGACGGAATGAGCCTAACCAGCATGAGAATGAGGGGGCGTGGCAGACGAAGCCTGGGCGTCACAGTCAGCTGTACTCAGAGGCAGGTAGCCAATCCAATAACGTTATTTATTTCTCCTTGCTGCTGATTGGCTGCTGCCCTGTGACGCATCTCCGGCAGCTGCAGTCCAGAATCTCCCCTGTGGAGCATCTCGAGTGTTCTTCTGTTTTTCGTTTTGTTCTTCTTAAAGCCCTGTATTTTTATTACTGTAAGTTAAATTTATTACTGTACTTACCTGCTTGTACCAAAGAAGACGACAGCGCATACCAAAGAAAGCACGGCTGCATAGATTACAGTACAGTCTATACAGGGGTAACATCAGTATTTACATTCTAGCGCTGAGGGAGTTCAGTGTACACCGTACCGATACGGGTTTACCTTTACATTGTTGTTAAGGGTAATGTATTAAGCAGAGATAAAATGAAATTAATATTTGGGCGCGTTTTTAGGGTTTATACGATAAAAATAGGCTTTTTTTAAAACCACGTGTGGGTGCTCTTGGGACGTAACCCCCACAATTGTATAATAACCATCTGGACATCCCACCTGGACTAGGTATCTTCCAACATCCTAGACTGACGCCTCACACATGCATTTAAATTTTTATAAAACCTGACAAGGCACTTTCACCTCATGCTTTCTGCACAAAGGTGACAAAGGTGAGGGGAAAACTCCCTCAGCTGGAGGAAGAAACCTTCGGGAGGAACCACGACTCAAAAGAGGAACCTGTCCTCCTCAGGTCGACCCAGAGAGAAAGGAACGCGAATGTTTATCTGACAGAAGAGATGACGGGGGCGTTGGGGGGTTGAGCGGTGTATTTTAGGTGAACATAAACTGAATTACTTCATTCGGTTCAGTACGTTCACTTAAAAGATCGCGAACAACACAACACTACTCCCCACTGCCATTCCTCTGTTAACAGCAAGAAAACAGACTCCAAAACTGCTGTTATTTATTTAT
>JBBPDC010000001.1:18454328-18468337 GCA_037974485.1 Hemigrammopetersius urotaenia | reverse complement strand
ACACTCTGAGTTCTGAGAGTAAACGCCGGTTCTAGACTGTTTTACACCGGTTATATTTACTGAATCAGAGTTTACTGCTACACTCTGAGTTCTGAGAGTAAACGCCGGTTCTAGACTGTTTTACACCGGTTATATTTACTGAAATTTACTGTTTCATTTGTAACTTAAATCCTTCCAATGCACTAGGTAAACTAGTGGTTCGGGAGTTGCGATCAACAAGCTGTGGATTTGGATCCCAGGACTGCTAGTAGCACCACTGAGGTACCCCGGGTACTGAGGTGTTCCTGGCTGCCCACTGCTTCATTTGGTGAATGAGTTGAATACAGAGGAAGAATTTCACACGTTTGACAAATGGTTACTTTACATCAATCAAGCAATTCTGACTAAAACAATAAAACAATCAGAGAAGATCTCGTTTATGTAAAATGGCTTTTTATAGTCATGCGTGAACATAGCACAGCACACAGAGTGAAGAGTGTGAAATTCTTTCTCTGTGTTTAACCCATTCACCAAGTAAAGCAGTGGGTTGCCACCAACGAGGGGCGCCGGGGAGCAGGAACCTCAGTGATGACACTAGCAGTCCTAGGATCTGTGATCATACCCAATATACACCTTCTCTTAGAGGATCAGGAGAGGCAGCAGGATTAAGAGATAAAGAGTGGTTGGAAAACGGCCATAGAAAAATGAATTGTACCCATTTTGGGTACATTAACCCACATAGATATAAAGGAGACCTCGACAGGGAACATAAAATGCAAGAGCAGTGCAGGATCTGAGCCCTTTAAATCCACAAAGCTTTCTGAGATATGGTCTGTTTTTGGCCCAGAGAGACCAGCTGTATTTTGGGAACCTCGCTGCAGACCCTGCGGAGCTGTCGGCTGGGTTTTGGAGGAACTTGCCCCAGACAGCACCGGCACAGTGGGAGCGTGGCACTGTGTTCTGATCATCCTGCTCACCTTCAGATGTAGTTACAGACTATTCTCTACAAACTAGGGCTGTAACAGTACATGGGTCACGGTTTGGTCTTTCAGAGAATACACGGTACGACGGAGAAGGCGTGATACGGAATCACAGAGGGACCAAAAAGCGCAAGTAAAGCATAAACCTGGGTCGTAGTCTGGTAATAGTGCCACCTACTGGCGTAACACTTACACATACATGAAAATATAAGCAAGAGTGTGTGTTTACTGGTTAATACACTGCTGTTTATTTAAAATAAACAAAAACAAACCAAGCCTCATTCTTTAGAACTTTTTGTTGCTTAACTTTGCTGTATCGTGAACCGTACCGAACCGTGACCCCAAAACCGAGGTACATACCGAACCGTGACATCTGTGTTCCGATACACCCCTACTGTATATTAACCAGAGCCTATACTTTATATTGTGTAGGTTGTGCTGTGAAAACAGCTCTGATCCATCGAGGCCACAAGAATTCTGAAGGTGTGCTGTGGTAACTGGCATTAGCAGCAGATCCTTTAAGTCATGTGAGACATGAGGTGGAGCCTCAACATATAGGACTAATTTGTCCACAGATCGTAAAGATGTTCAATCGGATGGAGTTTGCACTTTGTCATGCTCCTCAAACCATTCCTGGACAAATTTTGCAGAGTGGAATCCTGGAATCCTGGCCATTAGGGAATCTCTTGCCATTATAGAGTCTGGAGGAATCTTTAGGGAGGTGGTATGTGTCAAAGCCACCATATGAATGTCCAGATGACCCAACGTTCCTCAGCAGATCATTGCCCAGAGCATCACACTGCCTCTGCTGGCTTGCCTTCTTCTCATAGTGCATCCTAGTGCCCTTTCTTCCCCAGGTAAGCGATACACACATGATCTGTAACTTGATTCATCAGACCCAAAGCAGGTTCCCATTGTAGGGTTCAGCAAGGGCACTCTGACCAGCGATGGACTGTGTGGTCACCTTTCCATTATTGCAACTTTTTCAATATTTTGTGCAATCGCTGCTCCTCTGTAAGATCAGATCCAATCCCCCTACATCAGTGAGCCTTGGGTGCTAAAGACCTGGTCACCGGTTCATCAGTTTTCCGTCCTTGGACGATTTTTGGTAGATACTAACCACTGAATACCAGAAACACCCCACAAGACCTTCCAGAGTTTTTGTTTGCAAAACACCCTTGATCACATGACAAGTTTTGTTAATTCGATGTAGTGAACATAACTACACGTTTACTCTACAGAGAACATACTGAAATATGTGCACAATTTCATGCTTGTTACTGTTTTTAAATATGTTAAATTAAGTTTATGCACTTATTTATACTTTGAAAAGTGTCATTTGTCATTCAACTTTCAGTAATGTCATTACAGCAGGAGGCCACATACATGGATATCTCAATTAAAGAGATTTTTTTTAATATGATCCCAGGAAATGTTTCTATGCAGTGGTGCATTTTAGAAGAACCTTGAAGAACCAACTAACTGCATAGTTTTGCATACTCGGGAGGAGTAGGGAGGTTGTATTCAACCTCAGGAACATTTGTTAGTTGCGTCGGACCTCTAATGTTTCTCAGATCACCTAAGAAGTCTGAGAGATCTCCACTGCATACAGATATCTGGTCACCTCAAGTCGCACGAAATGTAAACAGGCTCAAAACATCCCTGAAAAAGAGCTTCACTGAATTGTGTGAACGGTTATATCATCTCTCGTTCTGTCTCTTTCTCTCTCTTTTTCTTTCTGTCTCTGTCTCTCTGTCTTTTTCTCTCTGTCTGTATGTCCGTCTCTGTCTCTCTCTCTTTCTCTCTCTCTCTCTCTTTAGAGGCAGCTGACTGCCTGTCTGGCAGCAGGGCTCTGTGGAGGAAGTGGTGTGTGAGGTGAGGGCAGTGGAGGAGTGATCTGAGCAGCAGAGTCAGCGACTTGTTCTCACCAAGTGCACGCGGTACATGATGCTAATCCCCAGAGTCATGAAGGGCTTGGAGAAATCAATGACCTTCTCCCTCTCAGCCGTGATGGTCAGGCCAGCCACAGCCAGGTCAGCCTTCTGCAACACATAAACACACATTCACACACACACACACACACACACACACACACACACACACACACACACACACACACACACACGCCGACACTGTTAGTGGAAATGTGACATTCGGGTCATAGACAAGAGACAAAAAGTTCACGAGTGTCAAAAGCTGGACGTCTGAGACCTGTGTTCATGGTCTAGGGTTATAGCTTTCACTTCGCTCTGCTATTTAAAAGCTACATAATGTAATTTTATACGTGTATTACACTTACGTTAATTACACTAATTAAATAGCAGCATAATTTAGTGCATTTACACCCAATCTGTCTTAAAAAGCTCATGCCTGCATTTCAAACATTTTTTATTTTGGAAAAGGAGACCAATAAGAAATATAGAAATAATAAAGTATAATAAACGGCAGTTTATTACCCTGTTACTACATTTATTGGTTGTTTTATCAGAAACCCCTTCCATGGTGTACTTTGTAGGTTTACAAGCACTGCCTGCGCTCCAGCACCACATACACTATCATGCCACTTCCATATAGGTGTCAGTGTTATGCTGAGAACAGTCCTCTAATAAAACGGTATCTGGTGAACCATTGGTGCATGCAGTGGAGGGTGTCTGACAAGCTGTGAAGCAACAGATGGGCTACAGTCAGTGACTACAGATCTACAGAGTGCTCTTTTGTAGTAGGTGTATCTAATAAGAAGGCCAGTGACTGCAGACGGGAAGTAAATGTATGTAATATAAAGGCATCTATGCTTCCACATACAAACATGAATCAGGTTAGAATCCATACTTTCATTTGCATTTCTTTGTTTCAAAGAGTTACGAGAGAAACAATGGAATAAAGTGCAAGACAAGGTTGTTAAACACCACACAGGACCTAAGACACGTCACTGGATCGCTATAACCACCTGCATTATACTGGTGACTGAGCTCTGCAGGGTGTGTGGATTGGAGCGGAAGGAGAAGAGACAGAGAAAGAGAGAGGTGTGTTTGGGGCGAAGGGCAGGTTGTCATGACAAATCACTTGACACAGTATCCAGGCCTGGCGGGCACGGAGTGCTGGCTGGGTCCGACTAATCAAACAGCACTGAAAAGTGCATCTGTGAGGGATTTTCCACTCCCAGGGGAACGGCCACAAGCCTCCACTGCAGGTATAAGCGGATTGTGCTGCCTGTCAACGAAAGGCAGTTACTGCACGACAGATAGCACGCATTGTTTCGTCTTCCTAGCCCCTGGATTGGATATAGAACAGAGGAAGGCCCTCATCGAGCTGCTCATTTCAGGAGAACCAACCGAGGTTTGACTGCAGAAAAAAAGGGCAGCAACTCTAGATCCCTAACTGAAGGAAGAACAGAAATCCATCTCATCAAACCACCTAAAGGTCTTTACCCCGCACCAGAGATCTCTCTCATCCAGCTCAAGGCCTTTACGCAGCAAATGAGATGATCAATGATTCTCAGCCTATGCATAACTGACGACAACCTGTACATAAAAGCCTTCTTGCGGTGCCAGAAACACGAACGCGAGTACGAAAATTTGATGTTCCCTAGTTAAATTTTTACAAACGTTTCACAGCCAACATGAACACCAATCCCCTGCTGCCTCTGCTGTTACCATAGCAACGCGGCTAGTGGTTGCTCCGGGTCTACTGGCTTCCTGCAGGTCGTTTCCTGCTCCGCAAGGTGTGGGGCTAAAATCCGCGAAACTGGGTTACGATCGCACGCGAAAGTTATGTGCGGAAGCTCATTATAAATTTCCTGAACGTGGCACCCAGACCCTTCATACTGCACACGCTTAATAGCATATGAGCGGAAGTTTTCATTGTGGCTCCTTAGAATAAAATGTTCAATCCAGAGAGGAATTTTGTCTCATTTGTTTACTTTGAGCTCTAAGCACAGACAGAGGCCTGCTTCTTGCTCACAGTCTGCGGTGAGTCATTTTCAGACTGCGCTGTCATGCAGCCCGTTAAGTCGTTAGCCAGCTGTATGATTATAGCCACACATAGAGGTGCGGGAGGGAAAAAAAACCTCTTTCTGTACAGACTCTCTGTCCCTGAAGGCCTTGATAGGTCTTGGCATTGACCACAATAACACTCCTGCAGCAAAAAAATACAAATAAAAAGCTGACCTTGAAGATCCGAGTCTTCACAATGAGGTAACTCTGGCCTGGAGGTTTCTTTCTGGCTGATTAACGCTATCTGTCAGACGGAGCTTCATACTGAGCAGCAAACGTAGGAAACAAATGAAGGTGAAGTAGGAAAAAAAAACCCAGTTCCAGGCACAGAGAAACAATAACTCTGGTAAAATATTCATCCTCCTGTTGCATATTAATATTGATTAGCGGACTACGCCACCGTTCAAAGCGGAGGGAATTGCGTGACGGGGAGGGTGCTTTTAAATAATGCAGAGGCTCTTTCTTCACCTCTCCATGCTTTTACAACTTTGACTCAATCATGGGTTGATGCCCAAAAAGAAAGAAAAAAAAAATCAAAGTCAGCCCTATCACTGCTGAATAATGCATGGACCTAAGTTCCCGATGTGGCATTTCAGATTCCCTCTGAGGCACATCCTCCTTCTCAGCGACTGCGGCAGAAATCCCCAAACAGCCTAAAAGAGAGCGGGCTAAGCTAGGGGGCTTCAGCAGAGAGCCGTCTGTATCCGTGTGGGAACCAGAGATCCAGCCCAGGGTACCGCCTTTCATCTCAGGAAGGTTGTGAGGATCCACGCGAAGCGCGTTCCCCATCAGAAATGTAAACTAATGAATCCGTCTGACAGGCGTAAGGGAGTGAGTCGCCGAACACAGTGACCTTCTTCACCTTTGGTGCTCAAGTGGGACGCAATTCGAAACAGTGGAAGGTCGCTCGCATGGAGCGAACTTCCAGGGAGCAAATAGAGACAATAATAAGAGCAGGCACTCCTTTCTTCATTTCCTTAATGGCTTTGCCCTCCATTAGCCTGCTGAATTAAGACAGATAACTTCTCAAAGCTCGTTCCAGCGCTGCCAGCCATGAGCGAAAAAACCTCAGCTCGATGACCCCATCCCAGGAAAACTTGTAAGAATGCCTCAATGTCCTTTCGTTCACAAACAAATCCTGCGCTAAGATTATCTTGCACCCTGCAGAGTTGAATAAATCACAAACACGCCATTACCGGTTTTAAATAAATAATGTAGCGGTTGAAAAGGGCAATGGCTCACAGCTGAATGGAATTTACAGCATACGAAATTTCTGTCCCATCAAGTGAGTGTTAGTGGGTGTCAGAACGGGATTAATACCCTTCACGCTCAACTGAGCCTTTTTAAACACATCTGTGTGTGTCTGTTAAGGGCTGGGAGGGCTAATTGAAATTCATTAGGACGAGCGACCTGTGTCCGCACGGGAAGAGTAAACACGCCTATCGCTTGCTTCATCAGAGCCGGCTATGAGGACGAGTAGCGGCCTATAATTGGGCTAACCTTGCTTGATTTGGCAACCTGTCAGGAGCAATGGAGTTTCTGAGGGGCAGAGGCGTGGAAAGCAGGCGTGTTAACAGTATACAGCATTTTATTCCACCTTGTTTTGACTTTGTTTTGAATCTTGTTTCAATAATTGAAAAGCAGATTTTCAAAACTCACTCACTCTATTTTTTGTGATTATTTTAGGTGACACTACTATTGGCATATTTTTACATTACACTCTTTATGTGCAATTCCAAAACTCATTCGGTCTTTGCATAATACACGGTAGAAGATAAGATGAATTTCCAAAATGCAGTTCATTGTAATTGACTATATAAATATTAAACTTGTATGTAATTTTTTGACAGTTGTTGACTTTTTGACAGCGTTACAGTTGTATACGGCTCTGGTCAAAAATGTGAAACAGCCAGTTAGCTTGTTAGCTTAACCGCTTGCTAGCGATCGCCACCACCACCCAGCCAAGCTGGAACTGGTGAAATCCTTGGATAAAAATCACTGCTGGTCTGACAGAGTGATGAACAACTTCACCAAGAAGACCAGGAGGGTAGAATTCATTTATAAGGCGAGAAAGAGGTTAGATATGTTTAGAAATATTGTTAATTATGTACTGTTGAAATAAACATTACTGTTATGTGTTTGTAAGACAGGCACAAGTGAGTTTTGGAAATTTGCTCTTCAATTGTAGGCACTACATGTGAGCAGTCAACACTCACACATCTACCTTCACTGGCCACTTTGACAGAAAGTCTTGCTGAGGCAGCAAATCTGTTTCGCCTCAGTCATCGTCATCAGACCACAGCTGGGAATGCATAGGTGCTTTTCAGTCTAGATGTGGTGGTGATGTTTGCAAACGCTGCTGTAGCTCACACACTAACACCAGTGTCACACTATATGGACAAAACTATAGGGACACACCTCTTAATTACTGAATGCTGATGGCCCCCTAACTCCAGTGCAGGCCAAACTTAATACTGCAGTATACTAAGACACCATGCTTCCAGCTTTGTGGACCCAGTTTGGGGAAGAACCTTTTCTATTCCTGCATGACTGTGTCCCAGAGCACAAAGCGAGCTCCGTAAAGACATGGATGTATGAGTTCGGTATGAAAGAACTTGACTGGGCACACAGAGCCCTCACCTCAACCCCATCCAACACCTTTGGGATGAACTGGAATGGAGTCTGCAAGCCAGGCCATCCAACATCAGTGTCTGACCTCATAAATGCTCACAGACACTCCTAACACTTTGGGAAGACCCTCCAAGAAGAGTGGAAGCTGTTATAGCTGTAAAGTCCTGTAATAGTCAGGTGTCCCAATACTTTTGTCCATATATTGTACCGTTACACTACCATGTTAGTGTCACGGCTGTGTTGAGAGTGGTCCATTATCAAAATAATATCAAAAGAAACCAGTGATGAGTGAAAGCAGAAGGTGTCTGACTAATGTAATGTTCATTGTTAGTAAATGTGTAATTGTATGTAGAGTATAGACAAGGTCAGTGTGTAGACAGCGGTTATTCTGAGCCAGTGCACTCACCCTGGCGATCAGTTCTCCCACCATGCCTGTCCAGGTTCCATTGGCTCCAGGCACACCGTACACACCATCGCTCACCAGCTTAATGCGGTACTTAAACTTCAGGATGTCGGCCAACTCCTTCAGCATGTCCACACAAAAGCCCTCGTAGCGCTCGTTACCCTCAGCGTCCTGGTAGTTGGCTTTCAGCATCACGTAGGGATTCTCCTGTAAAGACAAAGTGTAAACCTTTCTTCAACACCTGCTCTCCTTGCTGTCACCTTCATTTTTTCTTAAAGAAAAAAAATACTGAAAAGAGTCAACAAAGTCATTCAGTACTGCATTCACTGCATTCACTACTGAAAGCACTGGTGACGGGGACCAGGCACCCAGAGCTTTTAACCCCTCTATAAACTTCCTCACAGAAAGTTATTCAATGAAATGTTTTCCTGATATCTAAGACATTGATATCTAAGACAAAGTCTTTCATACTGAGAAGCAAATGGCTCCAATTAATAAAGTTACTGTTATTTTATTATTATCTACATTACACTATATGGACAAAAATATTGGGACACTTTTTAAAAAATGTCATTAAAGTCCCTGTTGGTGTACAGTCATGCGTCCCAATACTTCTGTCCATATAGTGCATATCAACTGAGAAAAGACTCGCTGGTCATTTTGGTTGGTAAATAAAATTGCTATAGATTGTTGTATTATGTTGTCGAAACTGCAACTTCACCATCTGTCTCCTGACGTTTCTTCACAGCAAACGAATTGATTTGTTCACACCTGATCAATTAAATGAGGCAGAAAAATGGTCAGAATTACCTTTTAAGGACTGATGCAGCCTCTCCAAAGGTTTGTACCTTATTAACGATTTGTTTGCTTTCATTGCTGAGAGGCTGAGATTGTGCAGATTTATGAAACAATCCTGAACCAAAAGAAAGAAACTGCCAATATTTCGTCCTGCCACCTTTTTCAGAAATCCATGGCACGCTCTGTTTCATGGTGTATGCCTTAATAAAAGAGTGTATCCAGTTTGCATGCGGAGGCAGTTAAAGTCATTTACAGGGAACACTACATAAATCGCAGAACATTGTCACCTTGGAGATAAACAGGCTTTGCTGAGTGAAGCCAGCCACGTAAAAGCTTTTGAAAATGAGTTTTTTTTCCCATTATATTGCTCTTTCAGAAAGTGAAGGGAGCGACTGTGTGCCTGATATGCTCTTGTAAGACACACATGGAAACGGCTCCGTCGTGCTTGCAGCTTGCTTGGTGGAAACCAGCTGTCGAAAGATTTTAATTTTCGCCGGAAACCTAAGCCTTTCAACTCATATGCTCCGAGCGCCAGTTTGAAAAAAAGCAGAGGAGATGTTTCAGCCCTTCCCATCGTCATGGCAACACTCCTGTGCCCCGTCTGCCTGCTCCTGCATCTTTGACATTTGATTTGCCCTGTGGCTACGCTCCAACTAGTCGAAGTCAGGCACACCCCCTTTCCTGTCCCTTCATAGTCTAAAGGGCTGCTTGCTCAAGAGTTTGCACACATCAAATAAGCCAGAACCCCACAGCCTACATGAGTTTAGTCCTGAACTCCCAGCCTCTGACAGAGTTTTAGATTCGCAACGAGCCTCAGATCAACAACACATCGCTGCTTCTGCTGTGACTCACATCTGCTCCATTCCGAAACTCGATCAGTCTGGGATTCGGCCAGTCTGCAGTTTGCCCAGGTCATGGTTGAATCAGTCTACGAATGATCCAACGATCTTCCAGTCTGCTAATGACCTTGTGTCACTGCAGTTTACTTAGTCTGCGATTAAAATTCTGTTGAACGTGAACAGCACACAGTGTGAACAGCATGAAATTCTTCCTCTGCATTTAACCCATTCACCAAGTGAAGCAGCGGGCAGCCAGGGACATAGTGCCTAGGGAGCAGTGTGTGGGGTACCTCAGTGGTGCCACTAGCAGTCCTGGGATTCATACCCACAACCTTCTGTTCACTCCCTAACCACTTTCCCAAGGCAAGGCCTGGGAAAATCTGCCAAGCCTGAACTTTAACTATGCTGTGATTTGCTTCCTCTGTGATTTACCTTGTCTGTGATTGGTAGTATGAACAGCAATAAGCAACAGCCAATGAGAGGTCAACAGGAACCCAATGAGAGGCAGAGATGGGGACTTAAGTCGCACAAAGACTTGTGACTTGACTTTAGACTTGCCCTCAACGACTAGAGACTTGACTCGGACTCGGTGCTGTGACTTGTGAGTCATAAACTCGTAAACAAGGTTCGTTTCATGGAATTATTTATTTATATCTCGCACTCTTTCTAACGAGCCGAAAACCGTTCACCTCGCCCCGGTGTCCCATTACTTTTGTCCGAGGTGAGTGGTTTTCAGCTAACACCGGTTTTCGACGGGTCGTTGGAAAGGGGTCACCGAGCCCCATCTAACTGTGGAGTTTCACATTTAGAGTGAGAGATATATTTTTCATATTTAATATTTAGATTTAAGATCATTTAAGGCAAATCCTGCGTGTTGGTGAGGGCAGATCACAGCACGCAGCCCCGCCCCCTGCTAAGCAACAGCCAATTGGAATCATGGGGCGTGGTCATGTAGCATATTTTCTAAACTTTCACTCAAATACTTGAGAATTGAGACTAGACTTGGACTTCTCTGTACATCTCTGATGAGAGCTCAACAGGAAGGAGGCCACTCAGGTTGAAGACCATCCCATGTTCTGCATAGAGCTTAGAAAGAGGGATATTTGTGGGGTTCTAGTAAGAACATTAACACTTTGAAGTCTGAAAATAGGCATAACTAATTCAAAAAGAGGTGGAGAGGCACTGCCACATGAGTGCAGGAGGACTGTATGTCCTTTCTTTAAGACGCTGGCAGGTAAGAGATGGTGATGTGAGCCTCATCATGTAGTGTGTTCACCATTAGGTCACGTGTGCTAAGTATGTCTCTGCTGTGTCAAGTCCTTTGATATTTTGAAAGCACTTGGTTGGCTTATGAATATAAAAGCGACTCTGTAATGGGAGAAGTTCGGATGTGATGGACTGTAAGGTACCTCAGACCTGAGCAGGTGAACTACAGAAATCTCGCAATGGAAAAAACCCTGGCTCCAGAACACAGAGCATTCAATAAATGCAAATCCTTCCATTTCGGTCATTAACTTATTAGGTCGGCCACGCGTGCTACCTTTTGGCTCTGCACTGACATAGCTGCTGTGCTTCTGCTGTGCCACACGTGTGGCACAATATAAATGCTAATTTTAGTCGCTCCAAGTCTGCTGGAAGCACTCGACTGTGGCGGCCGCAGCCTTCCTCTAAAATCGGGCTTATTAAAAAGCGGCATTTCGTGGACTGGCTGCACATTAAGCAGCAAGTTAGGGCTGAGGGATGGGGGGGGGGGGGGGGGATGGGGTTCAAGACACTAATAAACAAACCTTCTGGATTCAATTAATAGGTCTGCATGCTTAGAGAGAGGAGCTGCAGCCCTAGCTCATTAAGCATTGACCATAATGGCTGACTGGAACCCTGGGCTGATTGATGAGAGTGAAAGGCGGGACAGGCGATTACATATTTACATTTAATAAGTGTAATAAGCGGTTATTAGTGGAGAGTATGGAGAGCGGGAAGGAAGCGAGCTTGGAGACGAGGGTGAGCAGTGGACAAACAGGATCAGGCCTGGCACGGGGCCATTCATTTGAGAAGTAGAGCGCCGGCGTCAATCAGCGGAGTGGAGCGGCCATCAGGCCAAGCAATCCTCTCTGATAGGAGCGAGTGCTTCCGTAAAAGCCGTGGGTCACGCCGGAGAGGGAAACTTTTCAGATTAATAGCGCCGACAGGAAGATTAAAGGCACTTTGAGTGTCAAGTCTGCCGAAGCTAACATCCTTCACTGCGTCAGGATCCGAGGCTGATTTGATTCTATTTGTTTTCCTGGAAGGCTGTCAACTGATGGAATCAATTTTACAAATGCGGCACGATGGCACAGTCCGGTTAGGCGCGTGGGAAAGCAAAAGACGTGAATAAACGAAGGGAAAGAAATCTTTGTTCACATCGAAAGAGCGGCGGGGGAAATGGAATTTCGCGAGGTAAAGTTAATTCAGCGAAGCCTGAGATTCGCCCAACATGCTTCCACCCATCAGCCGCCTGCGAGTGTGTTAGGGTTATAACATTGCTTGAATTTCCTCTTAAACAGATCGGAAAGGCAGAAGCCGAAGCCGTGCATATGCCACTATGCTTACAAGAACGTGCACTTTTCCCCTTGCCCCAAATAGAGCTAATCCACCAAAACAGTCTCGGTGCCCCGGAGTTCGCTTCTGAACTTAGTAGTGGAGCTGCATGGCTGATGTAGCTAAAAAGTAATGCCATTACACACTTGATACAGACAGGCATCCAGATATTGAGTGCTGGGTCAGCACACTAAGTGCTGGCAATATGACAATATGTTATCACTAAAGATGGCACTGATTCGACACAAGTATCCCACTGGGCCCATCTCAGCAGAAAATGCTGATATATTTATATACTGAAGGAAATCAAAGAGTGAATCTGATCCAGTTCTGTACCAAATCTAGCCTGAAACAGAATGCCATAGAGTCAGCTGTGTATTAGATGTAGTACTGAATCATAGTTTAGATTCTCATTTTAAATGCAGTGTTTCAAATTAAAACAGAAGCGTCAAAACCTGATTCTTCAAACCCTGTCAAAAACAAAGGAACGTTTATAACAAGTTTCATCTTGGAAATAATTGTGAAAATGTACTTAAAAGGCTATTTAAGTTGAGTTACAGCTCTCAGATCTTACAGAAATATGAATTATCTGATAAGTGTTTAATAAATGTTTGAAACTAATCGGAGCTTCAGTCTGATTTAATGTATTTCTCTAAGTATCTAAAAGCCTGTAGTAAAATGTTGTTGTTGAACACGGGGTGCATCTCTTTAAATGCGATTTTCTGGGTTTTTCAGTTGGAAAATGGTGCTGCGAGACCAGAATTCAAACGATTGTAACTTGACAACCGTTTAAGATACAGCTTTGACCAAGATATCACTTTAAAGCTTATTTGCTTATCTTTTCAAATTGATCTCAATTGAATTTTGGGTCACTGTGACTCGTTTTGCCAGATCAGGTCACACATATATGGCCTCATCTGATCCTAGACTGTAACACTTGCTTTTTGATGTAATAAATAATAGAACAAACCGATCATCTTAAAACAAGCGTCCCCGCCTCGTGCCTGTAGACCCCGGGACAGGCTCCGGGTTCCTGCGGTCTTAGTGAGGCTGAAAACAGAAGATATATTGTGTCTCCAGCAGAATACAAAAATCATAAACAGGGAAACAAGTTCGCTTTCTGTCTATCTCTTGCCTTAGATTCGGTTTCGACTGGGACTCGACAGATGTGGTCCTGACTATAGCTCCACCCAGCAGCTCGGCTGCCCCTTGCAATCACAGTCAGTGATGTGGGATCAAAACAGTCCTTTGTTAGTTCCTACTTCTGTTGGGGCAGTTGATGGCCTAGTGGTTAGGGCATTTTTCCCACGATCAGGAAGTCGTGGGTTCGATTCCCAAGACCACTAGGCACCACTGAGGTACCGTCCCCACACTCTGCTCCCCGGGTGCTGTGTTCGTAGCTGCCCCCTGCTTCTCTTGGTGAATGGGTTAAATGCAGAGGAAGTATTTCGTGCTGTTCACACTGTGGGCTGTGGTGTGTTCACGTAAGACCAGATTGTCACTTTCACTTAATGACACTGTAGGGCTTCCACCCAGATTGTGAAGTCCTAACTTTGCGTATCTACCTAGATATCACAGAGGAAATCTGATCATGATTCAAGGTCAATAAAGTGAAAGTGACCATCTGTCATACGTGAACACACCACAGCACACAGTGTGAGCAGCACGAAATACTTCCTCTGCATTTAACCCATTCGCCAAGTGAAGCAGGGGGCAGCAGGAACACAGCGCCAGGGAGCAGAGTGTGGGACGGTACCTTGCTCAGGGTACCTCAGAGGTGCCTAGCGGTCTTGGGAATCGAACCCGGACT